>OZ025269.1:5064378-5394378 GCA_964019165.1 Mastigias papua
CTTTGGCGCTTGTCAAATGTAAGAGGAGCTTAATACAGAGGGGACTTATTTTTGCAGTCAAAAGGGGTGCTAATCTGCATGAGAATTAACGGTAAAGCTAAATTAGTAAGACAAGAAGGATAATGTTTCATATTCATGGTTACATCTATGAAATGCGTGTGTTGTTGGTGAAATATTTTCCTCCTCAGACTCAGCAGTGGTTGCTTCAACAAAATCACTGAGACACTGGCGTTGCTGCCGATCACTAACTTCATGTAGGGGTCACTTTTGCTTCTTGACATAGTTGTGACGAAGGAGACAGATACATTCATTAGTTTTTCTACTAGAGTTAGCCACTGAACGATATTTGACTTGGGTGCTTTTGTACTCCTGAAATGCAACTTTAATGTTGGTCATTAGTGTCTCACTGCAGGGAACATCCAGTTTTATGCACATTTGATTTCGGACTTCTTCAAAGTCTGGTTCTTTGTCAAATCTGGCTTTCTTACAATATTTCAAGATTTCAAATAGTTGAATGTTGGTGATGTGGTTTACTTTGTTTGTATCAACAAATAGAGATTAACAGTGAAATATCATTTTTCGTATGTCTTGCTTGCAAGGGGTTATTTCCCAGGTGACACTCTCAGACCACTGTACGCAATATGGAAAATAGTCCTTAGGACCGGGAAATTACTATATCCAAATAATTTGAGGCATTTTTGCTAAACTTCATTGATATGTGAGATTAAAAACTGAAATTTGTATTTTTCATCCTTAAATTCTGTCCAATATACCGTATAAATCCTTGGAAATAGGCTAAAATTGGGCAAAAGTATCATGAAATTGAGCTTTCCCATCCTTAATGATTAGATATTAACTCTCAGATATTATAAATGGATTCAGCAGCACCAAAAACTTATAGGTGGAGGTCTCAGACACGAAATCTGGTCGAAAATTAAACAAGTGACTTACATTTTAGTAAGTCCCGGATCGCCATTTGAGCCAGGAGGTGAACAACATTTATGAACGGAACTGCAGATTTTTGTTATGTTCCCAAGAGTGAAATTTTTTCAACCAAACATTTTCGGAAAGATCCCTATCTCACAATTTAAAATTCAAATGCTTCGAAAATTTCATCTCGGGGGTTTTTTGCTATCAAAACGGAAATATGGACTCCTGGAGTCAAATTTGCGCAGAATTTAGGAATTAAAATGCGCTTTTTATCTTGTAAACTCTAAGAAAATAGCCAATAAGTAAAACTGAAGACATCCAAATGGCCCTAACTATTACTGATATTTTAGATCCAAAGTGTCTGCTGATCTATGAATGCCTAATTTGGGGAGCTTGGGGACGGTTGGTATATTAAAAGTCTAGTTTTACTACAAGCTACAATTCAGGCTCGGTTCGAAGTGTAAGTTTCAGCAAAATGTGAAGTTCCTGAATTGACGAAGTTTAAATGGTTGTATCTTAGGGTGTATTTGCAGTAAGGAGACAAATGAGACCATTTTTGGATACAATTTTAAATGAACTTTCCGAATCTATAGGTCTCAAGTCATTTTGAAAAAGTTGACAAAAATCCATATGTCCGCTTGCCAGCTGTGTACCAGGACATTCTTATTGCAACCCACCCCCCCCCACTTATTAATTCTGAGCCAAGAGGACATTTCCCCCAACGAGGCACGGAGTTGTGCGATGAAAGAAACTCGTGATCCCTGTTTCTTGTGTTGAAGAAATACTTGCGTGAAATGAATAAGTGCTGTAAGAGGCCCTGAAAACGCAGCTGAACGTCTTGCCGATGGTGATGAAATAATGAACGGGGACGATGGACACCCTTTCAATACGGCAGAAAATATGCAATAAAGTTATAAGGGCTTTTTCAAACAGCTGAAGCTTGTTATCCAATGCACATATTGGCCTTCTCTCTATCCCTATCTATGACAGCCCCCACCCCATACACATTCACCCTGGAAATTTTTTCCAACCCCCACCCGCTTATTGCATCCTCCGCACTTATTTACTTTCAGACTTTTCCAACCCCCCTGTTTACTGGCATCCCCCTTCTATTCCGGACTGGAGAGTAAATCAATCAGTCAGTGAACTCGGTTTTTATACCTGACTTCCATTTGAAGTCATGTTATACAAGCTACTTACATGTCATTTAGGTATATTAACTGTAAGCATTCAGTTAGGGAGTTTCACTGCTTTTTGCATTTATTTCCATTGATCCATATTGAAAGTTGGTATTTACAATAGTAATTAAAAGGTACTAATTCAAACTAACTACTTGCAAAAAATATACTTTTTGCAAACTTAACGCCACATTTTGAAGGTGAATTCCTTTCCAGCATAGTGTTTGTTTTCGGTTTTGAAGTTAAAATGTATCGGATCATTCTTGACATTATCATCTAGGGGGTTCCAAAGGAAACTCACTCTTATGGGACAGTGACTTTTGCCCAAAGACCATTTTCTTTATTTCCAGTAGTTTGCAAAGATTTTCTTCATCCAGAGTTTATCACTTATATACTTCTTTTCATAAAATTTCCATACAAACAATGGGCTAAGATGATTCATTAAGTGACTAGTTAACTTGTTAAAAATTACACAGACTTGGTGTATTACATTTGTCCGTTTCATTCCGTATGCTTATTTGAAGTCGTGTTTACATAGTTTTACACAATACATACATTTTACATCAACTATGCACTATATTCCTATAGTAGAGCTTCCTATTTACGACAAAACGAATTAATTGTCTATTTACAAAACTTAAAGAAGGCAATTGATTCATTCCAGGAGTTTTAATATTTTATTTGAGGAGTGCAATTGTCTCTCTATTCTTTACATTATCATATCTGATATATTCCTCATGATATCCCCTTTTAACCTCTGGAGGGTGTATCCAATATTGTATTATGTAAGACCATCAGTGGGCCTTTGTCCGATACTCGCCAGCTTGGATGAACATTGAATAATGACAGTTTCGTGTACAGGAATATATAGGCAAATATGCACTGTCTGGATCCAAACTTGGTTATATATAACCGTTCACCCATTTGTTATTATAGAGTGTTTCGTACTCTTAGGGGCCATTCAATAATTACGTAACACCCATATTCGCCCATTTTGACCACCCCCACCCCTTTTAACGCATCATAGCAAATCTAGTACCACTCACCCCCCATGTTACGTAAAATTTTGAATCTTAAGACCCCCTGTCAATGTATGACCTTGGTGATTGGTTCTATTATCAGAGACTCTTCCAAAGTAGAAGTTAAAGAAACACTCCGAAGTTAAAGAAACATCCCGAAGTGACACATTTGGCGTTTAAAAATGTCTGCGAAAGTCACAACAGTGTGTCAGAAATGTGGAGGATACATACATACACATACAGCGTTGGATTCTAAGCTCAACCTTGATGTAATTTGCAAGAAAAGATGCATTTCAAACAAACCTCTGTTACATAAAAAAAGAGCTATGACCCCCAAAATTTTCGTGGCAGTCCGTAACAAAAATGACCATATATCAGGCATAACGTGATTTTTGAATGGCCCCTTATGAGTATCAAATGAAGAAATTCCTTCAGTATGTGGCAAAATGTTGCCGATTGCCCCTGTACTACTGGGACCAATGCCAATTTGTATGTTATTTGTTTTTAGTATGAAGAGAAAGAGGTGAAAGACAGAACCGAACGAAGGCTTGGAGAAAATCGCAATACATATGCAGTGAATACTAAGTCATTTGTTCAGCCACTGCCACATAGTCTTTGCACGGGAGCTGTGTACGTTGAAAATGTGATATCAAAGTTGATGAAAAGTGTGCCGTATGCAAACGCGGCTCAAAAGACTGATTTGGAGAGTGCTGGCGTTCAGTTGTTTTATCTTTTTGCCGAGCTGATCAATGGTGATGTGAAAAGGAACTCGCCTGCAATTCAATTCTTTTCCTCAGGAACAGAGGTGTTAGGAAAGGTATGTACGTACGTTGAAGGTAGAAATAGAGGTTAGTCCCATATACGATTCTGTACGTTGGGACTGCCTGTTAGAGAGGACACTTATCCTGAGCTGCCGACATCGTGAGGTAGGGTGGCCAATTCCTTTCCTTGCTGCCTTTAACTTCCCTAGTGTTGCCACCAGGTACCTACTTGCTGCTGGTTGGACAGTGAGTGAGCGTCCCAACTATGATCCGAGGGTTCGGCTGGAACCATCAATGTTTCCCTGAGCAGTCAAGCGCTCTAACCACCTGGCCACTCGCCCGTTATGTACGTTAGGGACCTAAAACAGAGTTAGCAACTTGTATACCGTTTTATTTGTTTTGCAATTATTGATATTTCGATTGAAACGTGGTTTTAATAAGATCTGTCCCCCTTTCTATTCATTATTATTCATGGATATTACGTACAAAGCATTTTTTCAAAGTTGAGAATCATTTGTATTATTTAATATTCGCCAGTTTGTGTTGATTTGACGCTTTTCAATTTACTTATTCGGTTTGTTATCTTATTAGAGATTCAGAACACGTACTTAACTAAGATGTTAATACAAATTTTTAATACATACTGTAGCATTGTAGTACCTGTTCTTTGAATTCATATTAATCTCATTTTCTTCTTTTGGTAAGTATCAATTAGGTGTAATGTGGCTACTTTACATAGCCTACCGTAAAGAAATAGATTAGCTATAATATATAACAATATTCTGTGATTTTCTTTTCAGGAATTTATTGCATGCAATGAATCTGAGCAGGAACGCCTAGTGAAGACCATCTTGGCTGAAGAGGCTTCCGTTAGTTTTCTCGCACCACACTTCAACCCATCGCCACATTTTCGATCGTTTTTACATCTTTACTCGACAACAACGTCCCTATTTTCAGAGACGAGATTGACCGCACTTTTCGTACTTGTGTCAAAATTCGATGTACGGACTTGGCTTTCTTTAAACCCACCATTGTCGGAGACCACGTTTTTGGTGCGTACTGTTATCGAGGTGATGGAGAAATTTGGAAAGCAGCCATTTGACGATGTAAACATGCTGTTCGGCCTGTTTCGTTCTCATTTGGATCTTGTGCTGCGCCATCGATTTCCTGAGCAATTTAATCAAGTGCTGACGCTGCTGATGGAATCATGTCGAAAAGAACTACTCCCTTTCGTCTGCCTGCACGATTTCTTAACTACCATCGGTTGCCAACCTAACGATCAGTGCCAGTCTCCTGCAGCAGTGCCATGTATGGTTGGTATCAACGAAGCTTTCCAAGCTATTGCATGGCTGTCTGGGTTCTTCTCAGAACTTCACAAGGCTTTTTATTATAGCAATTCTAAACTCTACACTGCATGGAAAGTCTACATTCCCTATATTGCTCGCTTGTTGCCGTTCTTGTTTTCAAAATTGCTAGAACCGCATTCCACAGATGATACAAGCCTTAATTTTGACAAGGACAGGTAAGGAGATCATTTTATTTTACAGTACATACTGATTCCCAAACTGCCATTTACTATAATTGACACTAACTATGTCTATTATGTTGAACTAATAAGCATGTATGAAGACTAAAACAAAAGGTATGTAAAGAGGGAGTTTGATCAAGATTACTGGCTTTATGTGCAGTGTTGAATCGAATTAAGGTTGGCTCTGTCTTCATATCAGTCCTGAGGCTATTCCATATTCGTTCAGCGCCAAAGGAAAAGTACCAATTTCGTTTCCAGATATGGTCAGGTAGGCTAGACTAGGAAAAGTATTTGCTTCCGTGAGATTCATTTTTAAAACCTGAGGCTGTTTCACCCGCGAGGCGAAGAGAATTTTGTACGAACCTTGTAGTTCCATTTGTGGGAATTTTTAGCTGCTTTTCAAAAGGAACCGGTACTCTGCAGTAAAATGACGGCACTTTACATTCGCAATATTTGCACTTAGAATCAGCAGGGCAGTCAAGCTTTGGAAATTGAGATGAGGGACAAACCAGGCACGTGGTCGGTAGGTGGGCTGGTGACTTCAGCTCCCCCCCCCCAACTTTTTGCCAGACAACGACTTTTTCAGCTTTTATCAAGCAATTCATTGATTGTAGCCCCCACTTTTTTGCAGCCCCCAGTTTGTATTCGCCTGCAAACACGCGTACACTTACATAAAAGTAAACCCACAGGACTTATTGTGGCGAAACACAAATTACTGACTTTTGTAGCATATCCTGCTTTCCTACCATGTAAATACAGGATAGATCCTCATCCATGATTTTACTCACAATAAAATAAATTTTTGATTGCTGAATACATCTTTTCCAAAAAAAATGGCAATGTTATTATAGTGTATTAAAGTTTTTTTAAATGCTCTTTGTTGTACTCCCAAGTGACTGCTTTACTTTGCTTAAGAACTTGATCTGAGGGCTTGTATTTGTAGCTCGGTCCTACCCTTTCCGAAATCAGCTGATTGAAGCAGAAAACATAATAGAAAAACACCACAAAACATGAATGAAAAAATGCGGGACATCTGTCCTTTTTAGAGCATGCGTGTGGGAATGCGGGCTTGACAAGAAAGTGCATGCAAATCCCGCGAGATGCGGGACACTTGACAGGCCTGAATCAGTTATCATTCGCATATGAGCTTCTTGATAATGGTTTCCAGCATTATTATTTTTTGTCAAGCGACAATTCGATGTCTCATCTATCAATGAAATTATAAACGTTGGATTTGTCCTCAGTTTCTATCAAATGAACTTTCTTTAATAGCAATATTAAATTCTATCCAAGTTGGAGATGTTTTCTTGGACAATTTTAAATCTTTACTGGTATTGTATAGAACCCTCGAGTGATTTTCAGAATTTCCTATTAATAATTCCGATAAATCCAATCGTTATTAATAAGTTCGATGGTTTGGATCGCTGTTAAGGACTCCAACGATTCCCAGCGACCTTTTGCAACTTGCAGGAATGATAGCTAGTGATCTGAAGAGAGATCTGGATAACTGGAATAGAACCTTCCTATATCCCAACGATTCTGGTCGTTCCAATTGCCATAATCGTCCATGCTTGTTTCCACTAGGTCACAGGGATCTCTGGAGTCTTCAACAGCAACGATTGTAGCATTAATATGGAAGCTATGCTCAAAGTAAATGTTCATACTATTGGTTTCTTGTTTCAGGTACATTAGTAAATTGTGGAATGATATTTTCACCATTTATCGCCCATGGATTGTACCACATCGAGCGGACAGCTCTTGGCCTAATTTGTACGTCGAAGATTCCCTCCTGCTGATCCAATCCTTTACAGAAAGTACCCGATTAGCCGCTAGTGCCAGTATTGCCGACAATGTATTCAGTTTTGGCTTGAACATGATCTGGGCATTCTATTGTTTAGAGATTGCACCGTGTTTGCTTCAAGAGAACACCCTTGAGATATACCATGGCTTGTTCATGACTTTGGCTTGGGCATCTTTTTGCCCTTATATGCAAGACCTAAATTATATGTTGGAGGTATGTTCTAGATTATACGCAAATTTTTTTGTGTGTAGGTAAATCCTTAGGTAAGTAGGTTTGTAATAGCGTAATCGACACAGGTTGAAGGTAGACCAACTCTTTAGCGCTTTTCAACCTTTGAGGGCCCAAAGGGGCTCTCCGGAAGTTTAAAGAAGGGACAATAATTTGCATTTAAAGATGTAACCCATACACTCCCTGCTCACAATCTATTCATTTTCTTTTGTCATTTATTTATAAAAATCCTGATTTGTTATTTTTTCTAGATTTAGGGAAAAGATTTAAATTAGACAATGCCCCTAAACAAAATATTCCTAAGGGTCCAAAGCCATTCTGTTAGGCACTGTAGGTATGCGCAGTATATAGGTATGTATGTGTGTATAGTAACAGTGGCATTTATTGTCCTTGAATTCTCCTTCCTATCATTTGTTTATTCTTTGCTTACTATATAAGTTTCCGTGTATACCTTTGTTGAAAAAAGCGAGTATGTAGGAAACACGAGGCTAAAAAAGGGACAAAAACTAGGAAGCAGTCAAGAAACACAGGCAGGCTATACTTCAACGGTGGGTTTTGAAAATTGGCTTTACGACAAGCCTTTTTATTCAACTGGAAGCAGACTGATCATCCAGGATAGTTCACTTTGTGCACACTGTAGCAAAGTTGAGTTTGTGAAATCAATCATAGCCTTGAGTTTCCTATCCGCCTTCAAAATTTTCAAGGAACATTCAAGAAACATTTAAGGTTGTATTTGACAAAATACTAAAGAGAAAGTTTGTTTCTATAATACAACTTGTAGCACTTCTCTGCATGGCATATGCAGCCTTGAAAATGCAATCGTTTCTCCTTATCACAATTAAGTTTTTAGTTCAACATTTTTTCTATTTCTTTTTATTATCTTTCCAGGAAATTTTTAATTTTCCATCTTGTTATTTCATCACAAATTTTACCATTGTTTCCTTCTCACGTTGAATCTTGTTCCCCTTGGTTGACAAGCTTGCTTCCCAGACAGTGCTTTGAAGCTGATTATCATAGTTTCAAGCTCTCAGAGTCAAACGATTCTTTTTTTTCAACAGCTGTACGTTACAAATTCACCAGCCTTTCATTTCCTTGGTACCATCGTGTGTATGTTAGATTGGCCATCAATTATAGCTCAGCAGAAGAAGTACGGTACTGGAGACCACTTCAAAGAGTATTTGATTGGTGTGTTGAGGATCTTTGTAATGCTATCAACTAATAAACCATTCATGGCCAAAACATTGACACAGTTTCGGCAGCTGTTAGAATGTGCGTCAACATTCCCATGGTACTTTGTTGATTTACAGAATATATCGGCTGTTTCCTGTTGGTATGCGGAGAACTGCGATCCAGGCTGTATATTTGAAGACGATAGCGAGGAATTAACGGTTTTGCATTTGATAAAATCAATTTGCTATATGGTGAAGAGAGGCACTAACTCTACGGATGAAACTGCAGATGACGTGTTCCATAAGCAAAATACGTATGTGGGAGTAGTTGTTACCATAGTAACACGAGCTATCTCCAAGCGTCAAGTATCTTTAAAGAAACTCGATCTTGTATTTGGTAAACTCCTCAGCGATATCGATCACATTGCTAATATATCATCTGATCAACAATTCATAGAGCTATACAGCTCCGTTCTTGCATTGTTAAATTCAGCAGCGGAGGGCCCTATGCTACAATGTATTGAATGCCGCATTGAAAAATTTTTGTCTGAAGCAAGCAGTGTATCAGCAGTATTATGCATCCTCTCTGCTGCTTGCCGCGTATTGGCTGGCCTCGATCAACTGCTGACTCTGTCTGAGGCTGCTATAGAATGCTTCTTTAATCGTATATCAGATATGGACTTCGACGAATCCTGGACTAGGATCCTTGAGGTGTTTCTTGTACCTGAGTTGAATCAAGATCAATTCATCCGTAAAGCATTATCAAGGCAATGTCTCCTCACTCTATATGCGTTTAATCTCCACCGAATATCCCTATGCAGAGACAGTACGGAGGAGCTTCCTATCTTAAAGGAAACCTTCCTTTGGTGCACTCAAAGTGTACCCTCTTCGAACTTATGCGAAAAGTATCTTATGATGTGGTGGCAGATATTAGAATCTGTAAAGCGTCAGATTTCTACGCACCCTCGGCAATCGAAACCAAGCACAGTTACCAGCCAAGTGCGCCAACAGTTGATTAAATTTGCTGGTTATTGTCAACAGATTGGTGAAGACAAGACATACTCAGGTATTCTGGGTGCCATTGGAGTTGGGAAGAAAAGCCAGTTCCCAGTAAAGTAAGTTGGTACTTTCTTGTGAGTTATCTTTCGTTTTATTTTTATTTGAAGGCTAGGTACTCGAGAGTGTGGCCTCCCTGGCAATAAAGGCTGATTCGAAAGTAGGCCAAAGCCTAAAATACATAACTAATGCTACCTCGAAAATAAGCCGAACTAGTTATCATTGATGACTTGTTTAGTGTTTTAAATGAAGACAATGGCATTGTGCTGCAAAATTTATTTTTCGTTTTGGACCGCTTGTCGAAAATTTTAAGCAATCATGCATCAAAAGTGGAAAGCTACAAAGAGTCTTGTTATATTTTTTCGTATCTCCATACCGAAAATACCTCTTAAGATAAGCCGATTTAGAAATAGGCCGAAAATTTTACTCAACTAAAACTGGACCGTGACCTATATGTGATGAGAGATATTTCTTTGACCCAAGACTGATAATTATTTCTATCACATAGAAAGCATTCTGTTCTTAACATGTATTATTTGTCATAGGGCTTGGCAGCTCTTGAGCTGAGTTTTAACTAAATGTAGATACACAATAAATATGGCCACTTGCTCTATGGGAAATACACAATGCACTTCTTTTGCAATCGTTTCATTAGATTTTGCCTTGGTTTTTGCAGCAGACAATTTCAATACAACTTTTTATTTGTAGACAATCATAGATTTACATGTTTCCTTTAAGGCGCAATTTTATGAGGAACTTGTATGTATAAAACGAACTGTATTAAGGAACTTGTGCTACCGGAGACCAGATCCTTAAAGGACTTTCCAATTTTGAATATTTTTATCGCTGCCAGAATCGAGAATTTGGATTGCAAGTATAAGGCGAGCTGATTTAAGGAGCTTGTACTACTGGAGAGAAGATACGGAAAAAAAATTCAATTTTGAATATTTTTGTCACTACTGAAAATCGATAATTTGGAAGCCAGTTCCGTTCATTGCAGTGAGTTGTGCACAATCCATTCAGCATTGCTTCAGAGGGGCTTGCGTTGAAACTTACTGCTGTAGCTCTAAACACCTGTTATGCCTACATAGTACTAAATGTACCTTGAAAATTAAGGAAGGAAGCATTGTGGCAAAAAGAGGTCCAGAAATGGGGAAGTATAATGCCTAAGCCATGTGTCAAGTTCCATATGAATAGTAACATGTTAGGCCCCCCAAAAACTCTTCGATGTCTATATATTGGTATTGGCAGAACGGTATATATAACCCCTATTTTTATTAGTTTGATTTATCTGCTTTTGAGTCTTCCTTTATTTACTCCCTTTCAAATGTGTCTCTGTATAGTATTGTAATATTTGTACATCCCTGCTTGGTATCGTGCCAACCCCCCTCTCTCTATTTAGGACTTAGAATTAGTGTCGTGGTTCTCTTACTAGTCCACATTCATCACAAACTGATAATTTGTCTTCTTTCCAGGTTTCGATTAGTTGCACGATCTCTTCACGCTTTTATCATGGCACAATTGCCGAATGCGGGCTCAAAGTTACGGAGTTTTCCAGACGCCCCAGGAGCTGTAAAAGCCAAAAAGAGCGAATTTCCAAATCCGGAAGCACAGACCGCATTGCAGGAGGTATCAAATCTAAAGAAAAATAAACATTACTCACAAATTAGGGACGATATCACTTGGGTTTGTGACTTCATTTCTAATCCAAAAAAGTGTATTCTAGATGGCTCTGAACTTCTTGCATATTTTTGTAAACAGTACTACTTCAAAGTGAGTTATATCGCAGCAACTGCACGCATTGAAGGAGCATCAACGACTGCATAATGATTCTCTCAAGACTTGCCCAACAGATTGGAGTTTCAGTCACTAGCTTTAACCAAAATTGTGGCGAATAGGTCTTATTCTCGATTTCTCAACAAGTAGCTGCCCTATTTTTGATATTTTATCATAGCAATAATTCGTAAATATCGATTTGTAGTATCAGATTCGTACACGAACAGAACGTCTTAAGGGGACTGAATTAGGTATAACGAAGAACTCATGAATATAATTATATATTTATATAATAATATATGATATGTATTTATATTATTATATATTATATAATTATGTAAGTACGTAGTGTTTTAGATAGTATGAACGAAACATGAACGATTTTAGCTGGCCTTCAAATAATTATTACGAATTGGTATTTTATGATCCTGTTAAGACAATAGCTGAAATAGTATAGCATAGCCCCAAAATGTTTGAGAACCCTGATCAGTCTATTGTCTCCAAACCTATTTTACGAATCATCTTGCAAAATGAGTCTAAATGTATCTGTGGAACGCTAGTATGGTCCGAATCCTGCATTATGGTTGGTCAATTATTTTGGAAGAAAATAAATCTGATCAGAGTTCTCAAATATATGGCAACTATGCTAAATAGTATATGAAGGCCTTCTGCGCTGTAAAAGTAGATTTGTTACTATGAAAAACCAGCATTGCCAATGTGCTCTTGAAGCATGTTGCGCCGAGAAGACCTTCAACATAGAATGGCAATGCTTGTTTTCTCCAATACAATTATATATCAAGTTTGAATAGAATAGATTTTATGATATAAGCACACTCAGATCTATGCCACATCCACTAGATGTATGTCTTTATGGAATGCAGGACAATCATAATCTTGTCTACAATGTGAAGGCTTTCTCGTCCTAAGTTTACGTTGTCTTAAGTTTACGTTCTGTTCCCATTCCGTTGTTACAGACAATCCCTTTTCATCACCCATCCAATTTTCGTCGACCTTAATCCAGAGTCCAGAAAAAGTTCCAGTCTTCGTCCGGCTGTCAAATCTTTTTCATAAACCTTACTCTTTTAAGAAAGTCAAAACTCGCCAAAGATCTTGAACTCTGCATTGTGAATGTCTCGAAAAATTGTACGGTTGAAGGCCTATGCCTTTCACAGTCGACGTCACATTAACTGAAAACTTTGCTGAAACTGGACTGTTGATGCAAATTGCCAAACCTTCCTCAACTATGACATAGAAAGCAAACTCTTCCTCCGGCTCAGAACCGTGGAGCCGTGACTTTTTCTGGATTCTGCCGTGATCTTTGCTTATATTATTCCTCACGTCTTATTATGTGTAATTGGCTATTTTAGCATCATACATTCTTAGTTAATTTTATTTACTGGAAATGGCAATTTATTAAACAAATTTGAAATATCAATGACTCAGGAAAGGATCCTAGAGGCACCCCATAGCTCACTCTGTTTGCTTTATAAGATCACCAATTGATCTTTGGATTTTGTCGCTATTGATCCCATGCAAGAAAAACCGTGACAACTGTGGGCCTTTGCGACTGCATTGTTCTATCTTATTCACTATGGTTTGTGTATTTCTTCCTGTTAAAATTTCACCCGTGGGCAACAAATCTAAATCCTTTTTGCCAATGAGTGAGATATGGAAGATCGGTACAAATACTATGTTGATGTTATTTGACCGGTAATAGAGACCAGAAACTGGACTGATGTCATTTCAAAATTCTTTTCACAGGTTCTAGTTACAATACTAACGCCTAATTTTTAGATGGATTTCGCTGGTTTGAATTGTTATTAGAGATTGATTTGAAAAGATATCAGCTCCATTGTTTTCTTGCATTTTTTGATAATTGTAAAATATAGTGCAATAGAGTCTTAATTGTAATTTAATATCGTATTAAGTTGATTCATAGAATCCGTTGCTAAAGTTGCTAAAATATTGATTTACCGTTCATATTGGCGTTTATAGGTTCTTTTCCTTTGCAACCTTTCGATCCCATTCAGTTGCTTGTTCTTAATCACACTTTGTGCCATGCTCTTCCTCATTCCCCAAAACACCTTTGCTTAGATTCGTCACTTCATCAGTTGCCTTTGAAATCGCAGATTCCAGTTTTCCTTTGTGGTCCAGAAAGAACGGCTGAATTGCTTTGTAATATACAAAGTGACTACCGTTCTCATTGTACGGTGCCATGCACCATATTATGAAAAAAGTGCGCATTAGGTAGTAGGCTGGAATCAAGCCAAGAAGTCTGCCAGCAAAGAATTCGACAAATATCAGCGAGCTATAAACTATCCAGTATTTTAGCCAGAATTCCCTTTCTTCTCTGCTTTTTGACTCTTGTGCTCGTATGGAACAGTATATAGGGTAACCAAGGGCAATAAAGTCACTCGAGATCGATGCAAAGTGTGCAATAATGACGTACAGCATAACAATACCAGTTAGGGCAAGGATTGTGTTTTCTTTCTTCAATCCAGTTAGTCCTTCAAGGTAAGACAGTCTGCGCGCTATTGCTGGGTACATCTCAAGTATTTGTTCGTCCAGCATTTGCCAAAACTGCTGCCACCGCATTTTCAAGAGTGTCGCCATGTTTATGAAATTGTTACTTTATTCCATACAAGGCTCGTGTTTCTCTTGCCTGACTGGCTGAGATGCAATTTCTTTTGGATGCACGATGCCCTTTATGTTTAATCAAAATGATCTGACGTCAGATGAAATAACAGAAAGTTCAGCTTAGCATTACGTAGCAGCATTTATACAAGAATGCACTAGTGTTTCCATTGGAAGATGAAGGCTATGTTTTGAACAAGGATAAATTCCGAGACACCATGCGTTTGAGATATGATCTACCACTTGATGGTTTGCCATACAGGTGTACATGCCTGCAGGTCTTCGATATGGCTTATGCCATGACTTGTGAATTGCAAAAACAGGGATTGGCCAAATTGGACTTTACAAGATTAGAGATGGATTGCTGAATGAAGTTTGTAAGAATATACAGAAGATAATGCTCGGCTTTTGTAGACAAAACCAAAACGGCTTTCTGTGACATGTGCATCACAGCCCTCAAAGCACCTTCAAATGTAAACAACTCAACACAGACCGTTCTAAGAACAGTGGTGTGTTGAAGTACTGTTGAGTGAAGTGCTGAAGTACATATATCATGAATCAATGCCTTTGTGTCAGAAACTCTAAAATAGTTCTTTTTTTAATTAAAAGCTTTTCAATGTTTTTTACTCTATTGAAAATGTTACTTTGTTTGGGGCAATATTGCTGATGCACTGTATGCTGATTGAGAATGAAATCAAAATCAAATATTTGTAAGAACTTATTTCTTAAAAATAAGTGCAGACTTTTTTTAAGAAAGTGAACCTACCTTTGGTATAGGTAATATCTGCAAGAGATCTGCGTAATGGCATAAGAGGATTTTCCCTTTCCTTGTTATCTTTTACTTTCCCTTTGAGCACTGCAAAGAGGATTCCTGATTACTAGGCAGAAATACAGCTAAACTGTATCCATTCACCATTCAAGGCGTGATTCGAACAAGTGATTTTCAGTCTGTTGAGCCAATTGCTGGCTCACTATACATGATACTATATTTTAATGACTGAGAAGAGATACCCAGCTTCTGAAAAATTACATTTAGGTCACTCTTTAGCAATATATATGCTACAAGTTAGAAGTCATGAGTTCAAAATCAAAGCCTCCCAAGCTCTCTTGTGCCACGGGTTTTTATGACTGTATTAGATAATGGAAATATCTTGGGGGGATGACTTAAAAGTAGAGAACAATTTTCAATTTACCATAGCATAAACACCGACACTATAATTCCCAATGCTTCTGTAAGATTATGCTTGCAAAAGCCAAAACCGATGTAAAAGATATATACACCTATTGCCAGATTCAAAACAAACCAAAAACATGTTTGTCATAGATCAATGCAATGCTGTAATGCTTTGTCATTGCTACTGCGCAGCAATCCTCCACAATGACCGCACCAGTTCAATGAGACCAGTTTAGGCCACTTCTACCTTCACATTCAGTAGGTAACTGATTGAAGACTATAAAATGGTGAGATGCAATAGCTATTTTCTTTCCGTAGATAGATCCTTATGTATGATTGTATTATTAATAAGACTGCTCCTCCTTATTTTCATTCTTTTTTCCATTGGCTGGAACTGTTCATTAATATGGTACTCGGCAATCTACAGGAACTGACATTTTTGTAACTCAGAAAAATACCATTCCATATGTATTCAGGTCTGTGCGATTCTCAGGTCTGTGCAACTCAGACCTGTTATGTATAGCCCAGGTATTCGAGTCGAATGTTAATTTTTCCGGTGTCGAAACAACTTTCCACCTGGGGATATGGGCTTAAACCTTACCTTAATTCTCGTCTTACGCATTCCACTTTGACATTAAGCCTCTAATTTTTTTCTTCCCTTCTTTTCTCTTGTTCTATGCATCCTGCAGCCTATTGATTTGTCCTTAACCTATTGTTCCTTATCCCCAGATACTTCTCATTGTTATTATATTTTACTCCCTCATTTATAGCACTTTGCACATATGATCTCAATAGAATATTTTTTGTGATAAGACCCCTAGGGAGTAATTACTTGTCTTTATAACCTATTACACCTGTAGTATGCTTATCTTATCTCTGAATCAGAGCCATATATATATATATATATATATATATATATATATATATATATATATATATATATATATATATATATATATATATATATATATATATATATATATATATATATATATATATAGTCAAAGCCTCAATAACTTAGTATATAAATAAAACATAGAGAATTCAAAAATATACTTGCTTCTGTTGTAAGCGTTTTGATATATTATCTTCATTACTTATATATTATCTTCATTACTTTAGTACTGATGAAGATAATATATCGAAACGTTTACAACAGAAGAAAGTATATTTTTGAATTCTATATATATATATCTGGGTCATTCCATGCCAACTGGGACAAAGCTGGACATGCACCATCTCAGATTTGGATGAAATTTGGTCAAAATGTACCTCTATATGAGAAAGGAAAAACCTGAAAATTTTAGCTCAATATCTTATGTAGAGGCGGAGATATGGCTCCCTAAACTTTAGTCATGTCGAACAAAATTGGCAAATTGCAAGAGCCAAACAAATTTTCTATGACTTTTGGAGCCTCTAGATAGGACAATGAAAATCCATTTCTTAGAACTCCAACTGGTATACTAAGAGAATTTTTAAACTAAATTTTTCATTGACAATGATAGGTCCATAGTGGTAGCTTGAAGTAGGAACACAATTTATTGCAATATCCAAAGGTTGCATTTTTGAGTGTCTGCCAATCATAATCAAAACTGTCAGAGCTATTTAACTTACTTGATACTTAAAGGGTACATCGTAGGCTACTAGAAAACATGAAACTATTAGACTGTTAGTTTTTTATTTAGTTGCTATTGCTTTCCAAATATGGACACTAAGTAAATAAACCTAAAAAGTTATTTCTTTGGACACATGGTTGCTTATCATGAACACTACATTTTCAATGGAAATTTTTATGTGTAGGCTTTATGTCTCAAGAAAACAAAATGATCGACACTCACTAATGACATACTTAATAGGACCCAAATTTCTCATTTGGAATTTGCACTATATGATGTCACATGGGCTGTGGTGTGTACATTGCTAGAATAACTATGTTATCACAAAATGCATTTAACTCATGATACCAATGTACAGGATTTCAAATTTATTTATTTTTATTGTGTGAAGCAGCCATTTGGGCCTTCGAAAAGACTTCAATGTATGCCAAAGTGTTTCTCACACCAGGAAACCATATATATTGCTTACCATACTCATACACCATATTTGCAGGAAAACTGGGCTCTTGTATCAAATGATGCTTTGTGTTGGCTACTTGTAGGTGTCTTGATAAAATTAGTGTCACATTTGGTACAGTGCCATCTGTCGTCACATCTGACAGCAACTTTTTGATTTGTGATGCCTACTTTCCATTAGGTAAAGTTTATGATATATATATGATAAATAGAACTTTCCCCCAGGCCTTGCAACTCCTACTCAGATAAGCACAACTCCTACTTCACAAACTGTTGAAGACACTGCACATAAAACTGTCGTGACAATTACTTACATCATAGTTTCATTTAATTCATCCTCTGTTAAGTCTAATATGAATACAATTTGTAGCATTTTGTAATAACAATAGAATGTTAGATTTTCTCATTAATTTTAAGGGTCAAAATCAATCAGGAGGAACAGGAGGTAGAGGAGATGGAAAAAAAGATGATAAGGTAGCTTTGATTTTTGTTGGTGCCTGTCACTATTGAAGAGTTCACAACTCCTTTCAGTTCTGTTTTCAGGATTTTGATGGTATGAAACTGTTAGGTCATGTTTACTGTAGGCCATAGTCTAATAATGTCCAGTTTTTACCTTCATGGGTTGCAAGAAGGGATCTTGCATTATAGGATCTTGTATTCTGGTGTTAAAAGACTAACTTTTAAGACCCAGAGATATAGCAGAAAGAGGTTAATCATTTTTAAAGAACTTTTTGCATTAGTAATGTTTATGTAAGCTCAGACATAAAATGAGCAATATGTCATCAGCAATTGAATTCATAGATAATATTTTGTTTTTCACAATGTTATATATAGGAATTTTTCCTTCTAGGAGAAAAAGAGGAAGTATGAGCCACCAGTACCAACAAGAATAGGAAAAAGAACTAAAAGGGGCAAAGGACCAGATACTGCCAATAAGCTACCACAAGGTTAGATCCACATCTAACTGTTCCAAAGCAACTGATTGATTTTTTCATAATTTACTACAAATGTTATGAGTGACCTATTAATTCCTTGAAGTAGTTAGAATGTTGATTGTCACTGAATCATTAGTGAACCTGTCCTCATAATTTATCCCCAGTAACACCAAGCCGGAACTGTCGTTTAAAACTTCTAAAGCTAGAAAGGATTAAAGATTACCTATTGTTGGAAGAGGAGTTCATTAGAAATCAAGAACGGTTGAAGCCACAAGAAGAGAAACATGAGGTTTGATGTTGTTTCTTTTAGGTTGTATCTGAGTTCTTCCTAGTGCAGAGATGAAAAATTTTGTCCTTTCTGGTTTCCTAGGTACTGTAAGGTTCTGAATAAATAGGAGGATGCTGATTAATTTTCCAGATTTGTTTTGAACCTCAAAACTTATTAGGACCCCAGCATTAATTAAATTTCAAAGAATGAAACATGGTTCAGAAGTTTTTCTTGAGATAAGAAAGTCCTTTCACACAGTGATGGTGTTTCTTTCACCCCATGTATGCCTTTTGAGGTTTGTCAAAAGCACAATAGTCAGTTAAATTGCCATTAGAATTTGGAAATAGTTACAACCCTCCCCCATTTATTAAGACCCCCCACCCATTTATTAGGTTTTAAGTGTCCATGAGTGTGGAACTACATAACTTCTCTTTGTACATGTTCATCTATTATTTATATATTGCTTTATTTGTTAATAGATTAATTTTTATAACACTAGAGTATAAAATTGAATGTCAAGAGAGTCAAAAACTTTTTTCTCTTATGCTAACTTGAATTATGTCCTTAGAGTTTCACACTTGTTTCAACAGTTCAAAATTTTTCTGTGAAACACATACTGCAAATACTTTTTCCACCTGTGGTTTTTCCACTTTGGCTATAGTTTCCACAATTTTACCTGAATCCCTTAACCTGCATAGAGCACTTTGTATGTAACTCTTCAAGCAAAAGTAGTATCAGTAATATTACGTAAGACAGAGCATAGTGCTTAGGTTGGTGCTTGCATTGCAATGCATTTATCTTGTCTCATATTTAATTGTAGTATATCATCTATATTTTGAAAGTTATACATGAAGTGTATAGTACTGTAGAAAATTTTATTTAAAACATTAACTTTCAGAATATTATACCCAACAGATAAATATGTTTAGGCAGATTTGCACATATCTGTGAATAATTTTATTTAACTGTGTACAGGAGGAAAGAAGTAAAGTAGATGACTTACGGGGAACACCAATGTCTGTTGGAAACTTGGAAGAAGTGATCAATGAGAACCATGCCATAGTATCAACATCTGTTGGCTCTGAGCATTATGTTAGCATTTTATCATTTGTTGATAAAGATCTGCTTGAACCTGGATGCTCTGTACTTCTCAATCACAAGGTAACTTATTTTTAATGTTTAAAACAAGTTTGTATTCAAGCAAAGTTGTTTGTTGACTTCATATTTAGGAGTTCTTTCTAATGAACATTTTCCTTTTTTATTTTATATTTGCTAGATATACATACCATTTTTACCAATTGCTTTTAACTTCTGAATTTTTGAACGAGCCAGTTATCCCTGCATTCTTTGACTCAAAAAGTAATATAGAACATCAAGCAATCAAAATTGTTGAAAAAGTCTTTTTATTTCATTTCAAATTTTTTCAGTATTCCACTACACTTAACAGTTAATGCAATTCATACACATAATAGTGCACTAGTACATTATCTTCAAATGTTCATTATTGTCTCATCTGCATAGATAATGGGATTCCTTATAAGAGAACTCTCCCACTAGCCTGAAAACTAACAAGAGGAATACCCCCTTCTTTAATATTCTGTTTACTTCTCCACATAAGGAAAACAGATTTTAGTTACATTGAATGAGACAAATATTCAGTCACCTACCATTTTGTGTGGAGAGTGATAAATTGACCATAGGTTGGCTTCTAGAATATTACAATTTGATTGAAATCAGTTGCTCATAGCTATTAGTTATAAATTATGATCTCTGAATCTGTTTTGATTGTATGTAGATTTTGCAATGCAGTTTCTATTTGGTCATGTTTGTTACATATCTGGAAATATTTTTGTTTTTTTCATTATGGGTATTTCCCATGTATAAATATTAGTTATATATCATTCATTCATTAAACCCATAGGTACATGCAGTTGTGGGGGTTCTTGATGATGATACTGACCCCATGGTTTCTGTCATGAAACTGGAGAAGGCACCTCAGGAATCTTATGCTGATATTGGAGGACTTGAGCAACAAATTCAGGAAATCAAGGTAATATCTATTGGCATTTTATCAGCTCATAGGAACACATATATCCTAGAAGAAGACAACATGCTTTTCATAGGTTAGACCTGATTTTATTTATTGGGATTTTGAAGTGTACAAGTAGCATGGTTTGAGAGTAGCAAATGTGATGGAGTACTTGTCTGTTTTGTGAAAGGTCCATGGTTCATGTTCATATCTGAATTTTTTGTTCAAACTAAATCTCATGCTATGCCAAAATCATTCTACTTGACTTTGGCAAATTTGCATTACTAGAACTATTAGATGAAGATGAAGATTGTTTTGAAAGAACTGGCAGCCTACCATATGAGATGTATAACCAAGGATATATTTTCTCCATAACTGATACTCATCAAATGTATGATTCATATATATAGGTCAACCATTCACCATATTACTGTCAATTTTAGTATCAATCCATACAAAGAAGTATGTTTTATATATAACATATATATATATATATATATATATATATATATATATATATATATATATATATATATATATATATATATATGAGCATTCTATTTGTTTATGACTTTTAGGAATCAGTAGAACTTCCACTAACTCACCCAGAGCTTTATGAAGAGATGGGAATCAAGCCTCCAAAAGGAGTAATATTATATGGAGTTCCAGGAACAGGTAGATAGCTTTGTCAATAGTCACATGTACAGAGCTCTCTGAATAAGTGCTAAAATTTGGTTTTATGTTGAATATAGCCTTATTGTTCATTTTCAGAGTAGGGTATGACTTCCACGATAAGTAGCCCTGTACTAAATTATGAAATGCATTTTACAGGGGCATTATCTTTCTAAAGTCAACTGAAAATGCATGATATTGCTCTTTCACACTTACGCTGCATAATTATAATCAGTGCCTTGTCATTTCTCCTGATTTTTCTCTACGAAGAATCATCAGTTTTATCATTTAGTTTATTGTGTATTGTATCGTATTCCCATCGTTATCTTCACTAGAACTACCTCAAACATCTGCAAGATAATAAAGTCACTTACCCCTTATTTGCACATATTTGTACCTACAAGCATCGTCTATGGATGAACTGAGTGCAGTATGATCAAAAGTCGGGGTAGCTGAGGTAGCCAGGGCAAACACCCAGGGCCTGGATCTTTACACACTGCTTTACAGGGGCCTGGAGAAATGTTGCTACTATGAGATAATTGGATTCAGGGTACTTGCCTTGTTTTCCACTTTCCTTCTATTGCATCTGATTCTTTTATTTAAAGGAGATGGATTCAAAACCTTAGAGTTGATCTAGTCCAGCACTTAACAAATTTGAAAACACAAATGCCCATATAGTTTCCCATCCCAGGACCTAAGCTGGCTCTTAATGGACATGGCTGAGTGATATATTTTATTTTTCTAATGATTTTGTAAAAGTTTACTACATAGTTCAAATTTCATGGTTTGCTCAAAACCGAGCCGATGCAATTGAGGTGTAGTTAAATTTAAAGAGATCTTTCCCCTTGGGTTGTGAAAGAGCCAATTTGATACCTTAAGAGGTAATTTTATCTGTGTGACTTAAATTGTAAACTTTTGTTATACCATGTAAAAATTTCAAAATACGTATTACTGATAACCATGCCCACAACTACTTTACAGTATTATTATTATGATGGGGGGTAAAAGACTATGACTACCCCATATCCTTACGTAAAACAAACTACAATTGCATATGCTGTTATATAGATGCTGCACGATAAAGAAGACAAACAACGGTTATTTCACAGGAGTCTGTCAAGCATTAGACATCAAGTTTGGGCTGTTGCAAATTCACACCCTGTGTTTAACAGGGTAGTTTGTCCTTATGATGTCAGTAGTGCGTTACCAATTTCAGCTGAGGGTTTTAATGGCAAATAAAATTCCCATTCTTTAGGTAAAACGCTACTTGCCAAAGCAGTAGCTAATCAAACATCGGCGACCTTTCTCAGAGTTGTTGGATCAGAACTGATTCAAAAGTATTTGGTATGATACAGACTTTTTAATACTACAAGTTTTGTATGATAAAGTATTTTTGTATGATATAATAATTTGTGCAATGCAGTAGTTTGTATCAGACAGTGTTTTGTATTATAACTTTGCCATTTGTTATTTAGGCTTCAAATAGCCTGTACTACCCCCTCCATTTCTATAAATGTTGGATTGTTATTTCACTGTTTTTTGTCTTATAATGTAGTTATGTCTGCCAGTATTTAATATACACTGAACACTTTGAGTTATCCTGTTAATTCTGACCGATACATCTCACTTTATAAGCGAATTATCTCACTTTCAGGGCGATGGTCCAAAGTTGGTCCGAGAGCTATTCCGAGTTGCAGAAGAACATGCGCCATCGATTGTATTTATTGATGAAATCGATGCGGTTGGGACAAAGAGGTATTTATAGCTAGTCGCTATAGCAATGACTTAATTCAGTTTCTTCCTGTTTATCTTCTGCTTGTGTGCTATTAATTCTCTACATGTCTTTCTTTGTAGTGGCTTGTTCTCTTACTATTTTTTGTATACTACGCTGTTTTCAAATCTCCTTCGAGTTTCCTCTCGTGTAGACTATGTTTTGTCCACAGTATCTTTCGAAGATTTAAAGTGAGATTAATTGCTCATTGTTTTTTCGCACTTTAGATACGAATCAAACTCGGGTGGCGAAAGAGAGATTCAAAGAACTATGTTGGAACTTTTAAATCAACTTGATGGTTTTGATTCACGAGGCGATGTTAAAGTAAGCTACAAACTTTTTGAAATTCTGCTTTTATCCTTAGGCCCAATAAATGAGTAACAATCGTCGAATTGTTTTTTTGAAATCCTACTTTTTTTGTTTGTATCATATTCATGTTTTGCAAAGCTCCTTAACATCCGCAGTGTTAGTCATGGAATTGGCTAAAAGTCGTGAATTTAGCGGTTTTCCTTCCCTTTTTCCCTTCCCAGCATTTCTGTGTCATTTTTCCACTTTTATATGCAATGTATATCATATATTTTGTTTGCAATCGCTTTGTAATGCGATATTTTGCTGCGTACATAAGGTGATTTTTTAAGTGGGAGGGAATTAGCTGAATCTAACAACGTTTACTAGTCAACTGTACTGCATTTTATAGACCTATTCTGTGGTGTTTCATCTATTTTTGCAAGGATTAATGAAGTGCTGATGAATTTACATTGAAATAAGTGCACCTCACATAGTATATTATTTTCTCTCATATCCGCATTAATTCTAGGTAATAATGGCAACTAATAGAATCGACTCGTTAGATCCAGCATTGATTCGACCAGGTATGCTGAACCCCCTTTGTTTTCTAAAACTTTATCCCGATATCTTGGTGATATGTGAGCTATCTTTATGAATGTAATTCATGCCGTGGAGTATCAATTTCATGGCTGAATGTTTCACGTTGAAGAGCTTCTAATTGGCCTTTACTAGCAGAAATATATTAAGAAGCAGAGATTTACATAGTACCTGTAGATTGTATTCTACCGGGTACTGTCTGCCCTCTACAATGCAATGTGGGAAGTCAGTTGTATGTCGGAAGTGATAAATAGTTTGCTTGAAAATGACTAATGAATAGTTGGAGCATCGGCATGGTATGACTGGGCGTACAGGTCCTGATATTATCAAGTGCACAGTAGAGGCATTGTTTTAGAAGTTGCATACGAATTATGTTATGCAATTGAAGTTATTCTATGTCAGAGATTATTTGTTACTTCAGACAATAGAGTGCCTGCCGGCCTTGTGCACGGCTGATGCTGTAAAGCATACCTCCCACTGCCCGTCAAGCAGCAGATAGATACCTGATGGCAGTGCTGAAGTATTATAGTGAAAAGGACAAGAACTGCCCACTTTTCCGTAGCACACATGGCCCTCAAGGATAAGTTTCCTCGTTAAAGGCACTCTCTGTATATGAATGTTACATGGGACTTTCCTCTTCCTCGGTATCTTCAGAATTTGTCTTTTATCTAGTAATTAGAAGCTCAGTAGAATAATTTAATATACTGTGTCAATTTCTTACCATTTCTCAATGTTTATCCTTGTGTGTATCGTAGTACTTTGTCTTAAGCCAATGTCAGTTTTGTTGTTGTACTTAGGTTAGGGTGAGTTATTGTAGACCTTAGAATATGACAAATGAAGAAGATGTTTCGTTTTGTTTACAGGGCGTATAGATAGAAAGATAGAATTCCCACTGCCAGATGAAAAAACAAAGCGTAGAATATTTGCTATTCACACCGGACGTATGACTCTTGCTGATGATGTTGACTTGGAAGAATATGTCATGGCGAAAGATGATCTGTCTGGCGCTGATATCAAGGTATGTGATGTTTATTAGCATGCCCATACGATGGTAGTATGATGGTATGAGAATTAGTGTTCTATCTCATTTGACTTTTATATGTTAGAATACTGCATTTATGCGTTTATATATTTGTGTACAATCGTTTGAGGTTGAGTCATTACTCAAAGTGTGCTTCTGTGAAGGAGGGACCTTGCTAGTACTCTAAAAGTTTTGGCTGGATGGCCTTCCTGACAACATGGAAGTGGCTGGATTTAAACCACATCTTTCTGGATCCGATTCGTATATGCTGCACTCGGCTATAGTACTCGATAGATATGACATGCAAGATACAGTGAGGTGCCATTAAATGGTTGTTTACTATAGAAAAATGTACTTCGTCGCCAGTGGCCGTGCTCCAGTTTTTGTGAGTGTGCAAAATCAACTGCAGTTTTCATGACACTGACATTCCTGTTTGGGGAAAGCAATTGCCAGCTAAAGAAACCCCTTTTAGTTCAGGGTGTCCAGTCATTTTGCAGAAGGACCAGATTTGGTAGAAGTAGGTAGTGACTAACTGAGCTAACAGAGTAGCCTGGCATTCTTTGAGACATTATTTTTGGGTATGAATAAGCTGTTTTAATAGACTTTTTCTGAACGAATAGCAGAAGCTGGTAGTCTGTGGGAATTTGAATTTGACTCTGCATATTCCTGCGGATCAGACTTCTGGCATTCTGGCTGCTATTTATCTTTCTCTGTTACCAGAGCTCATTTCAGTTCTTTTCCCATGCAGGCTATTTGCACCGAAGCTGGTTTATTAGCTCTACGCGAGCGTCGAATGAAAGTGACGCATAGTGACTTTGGAAAAGCAAAAGAAAACGTGTTATATCGTAAAAATGAAGGTACTCCAGAAGGACTATACTTGTAATGGAGTATTTGTGGTGGCTCTTAGCCAAAGACCATATTGTTTGTGAAGGAGATGAAAAATACTTTGTTGCCTGGTAATGAGTTTATAGGACTTGAATTGTACCTGACATTGGTTTCCTATTGCAAGTTACATTGTTAGATTACATTAAAGAAGTCAAATATCCGGTTAATGTGTTTGTCATTTTCTCGTTACTGCTTGGTTCGTTTTGAGTTGAAAGCAACCTAGTCAAGTTCTTCCCTTTTCTTTCAAGCATGATTACCCCAGAAAAGAGTTAATGATCGATGTCACAGAGAGGTTTCAAACGTGCCCCACCATTGATACCAATAAAGTTCACCAGCACGATCTTAGAACATTTGAATGACTATGGGTTATACCATTTTCGATTGTGACCTTTACATTAACATAATTCATCAAAACCCTATTGTCAGTAAATTTGACTACAAGGATTCTTGTCAACTAGAATTAGGCCATTTTTTCTTGTTAGTTTGCTATAGATGCCTGAAAGTGATTTTATTCTCTATTTGCATGCTCATCATACTAGTATTTCATATTTGGAGTGACGTGTTAGAGCCTTAGTACATTCAACTGCCATTGGATTTTACCAAAGGAATTTTCTTTTTTAATGGTTGGGTGCACGTTATTGTAAACTATTGTCCAGAGAGCTGATTGTGCAGTTTACGGTTGCCTTTGAGACAAAAATTAATTTGCTGCTTCATTTGAATTAAGTTCTTTTATAGATCTAGTTTGTAGGCATTCTAGCAGAAAAGAACAAGAAGGATGTAGCGCCCAGTTAGTTTCACCTGATTCCAGGACTCGTGTATCTCATCCGTTGTAGCTTGCAGATTGAGTCAGTACTATTAGCAACCTAAAGGTATACGAACAGAAGGTAAGTATGATATTTAAGTATGTGAATTGAACAGATATGCGATCTTTATTGAAAAGTATGTTGGTACTACAGAACTTCACTATAGCACGAAAAAGTGGGAACATTCTTTTAGCATACTGAAAGCTTTTTTACCCGACACTCGTCAGAGTATGAAACGTCGGATAACGACCGAAAGGTGAACCAATATATATAGCCAGATGCGGGTGCACGTGATATAATTGAATATATCATAAAATTTTATTGAATATATAATTGGACGCCAAGTAATTTGCGTTATTGGCTTTTGACGGTTCTCTTTACTGAATATTACCAAAGTATCAGTGGAACCGGTGGATCTCTGGTCTGAAGTCTTGACCCTTTGAAGATGCGTTATGTTTCCTTTTTATAGATAAATATAATTCCTGATGTGATCTGTTTGAAGTTATAGTGTAAGGGAATGATTGCGAATTAGATATATTTTACCAAACAAGAGTCTCTATTTGAGAAATGTTGGCCTATTGTGAAGTCAACACGGATTGAATTAAAACGCGGTTGACGATGAAAATCTGTAGGGTGTTATTTGAAGCGCCCATCTTAAATGTTGTTGAACGAATATTTACAATGACTTCCCTTACCTGACCCGGCTTGTGAGATCAACGAGCCAGAAAACCTAGATTTGGACCTAGAAGTTGTCCGTCCTTGCTTGATTAGCTGCAGAACTGTCTCCTGCTTCCCCCAAAGTTCGGCAGAAGTCACTTTTCAAATATTTTGCGTGTGTAACCGAAATCACAAAAATATAAATATAAGTTTCAAGAATATAGTAATTTTTATTTAGAAGGACTAATTCTTATCTCGATAAGAAGTATCGTATTGCTTATGACTTTGCAGCTAACATTGCATCCATAGCTGACGGCGGTACCCGAATATTCTCTAATGGGGAGTCAGTAAAAGTGTATGAATATCCTTCGTATGTTATCCACTTTCCATTATTTTCTCCTTTTGTATGATGACCGCTGACCAGTTTTGAGCCCCCTGCCGTTCTGCATGAAGTGACAATTCCTTCGTGGTACCTTTTTTCTCCAGCAACGTTACTTTCATCTGTGCATTCCTGTGTCCCCTGTGAGAATAAGATAATAGAGCCGACAGCAACATCTTCGGGATCAGGTAGGACGTCTAATGCAACTTGATCGTATGATTGCACTCTGCCACTTTCATCTCCATCATCCCAAGCCACTGTATATTCCAAAGTGTCGTAGCTGAAAGCAGCTACGGTTCCCGTATAGTACGCACAGTTCATATGATGCGATACAACATGATCACCAACTTTTGGAGCCCGATATTTGATACCACTTCCTGGAGGCAACGTCGTTGCATTGGCACCCAATAGTTGTTCCACTTCGTTAAACATGGGTTTTAGGCGTTTTATCAACGCATCATGGCTCTTAACACCCTGTAAATCAATCGGCTTGTTGTTTCCATTGCTCACTAGAGAACCAATTACTGATGCTTTCCATTCGTCACCTTCTCCGACAATAAGCGGAATAACTGGTTTGTGTAGAGTTTTCATCGCAAATTGAAACTCCATTCGACAGTTATTGCTATTTGCATATTCGGTGCTTACACACGGCACAACGACTTGTGCACTTTTTAAGGCTCCTGTTAGTTGTTCGTACATACCAGCATTAGTATTTGCTGATTGTAGCCTCTCAATATCAAGCCAAACTTTGAAGCCAGCTTTCTCCAGTTCGGCTTTAATAAGCCGTGGGTCTGCAAACTGACTACCAAATATTTCGTTAACCTGGTTTGCTTCCTTTGCCATAAAGGAGTTTCTCCAGTTGTAAGACAGAAAAACATCTACCGAGCCTTTTTGTCCCTCCTCACCAGGCGAGTCAGTGACGTCAGTTACTGTTTCAAAATGCGACTTAAGAGTGGAGAGAAGCTCAGTGTACTTTGTGTTTTCGACATTTTTATCCTTAAAGTGAATGTAAAGCTCACCGGCAATTAGCATGCCAACTACGGACACTGTCCAGTCGAACGATCCATCCCCAACAACCAGAGGTACAACTGGTGTGTTCAAGGTGGTCTTTGCATACTGGAACTCCATCCTGCATTCATCATTTGCGACATATTCATCACTTATGCAGGCAATAAACACTTTGGCTTGCTTCATCATCACTGCTGTATGTTTCAACTCCTCACCACCTGAAGTCTCTCTCATACCGATCTTCAGTCCCTCTTTCTTCAAATTCTCTGCAATATCACGTGGATCACAAAGTTTATCAAGGACCGGCAAGTAATTCTGCGGTGCCTGGACAATTTCATTATTTCTAATGGCCCGGGGACTATCGGATAATACATAAGAGAAGTATATATCGATGCCATCGTCGAGTATGTCATTGGCACATTGATTATCATCTAGAATATCAAATACGTTAGGGCCGACCCGAAGGTCCTCTAATTTGAGTCCTTGGAAGGTATAGTTATACCCAGTGTATGTTATCCACTTTCCGTCGTCTTCCCCTTTTGTGTGGCACCCATCAAACAGTCGAGCTCCGTTAATATCATGTATTCTCGTTATTCTGCCTTGGTGCCATCTCACACCTCCATATATACCACCCAACGGTCCTCCAACATATGCCCCCTGAGGAAACAAAACAATACTACCAATTGATACTTCATTGGCGTTTGGAGATTTGTCGATAGCAAGGTGGAAGTAGTCGACGATTCTTCCTGTCGGGTCTGGGTCATCCCAATCGATTTCAAACTGCACTTCTGATGGTATGAATCTACGTACAGTTGCGTGGAAGTATTGCCATGGAGTTGATGACCACATTGCAAGGACTTTATCTCCAACTCGGGGCAGTGCTTTGTTCTGCAGTTGCTTGTTGCGTTCTTGCTTCTGCGCTGTGTTTGTTTCCTGCGAAACGGATTCTATTGGTGGCAGAGCGTTTACTACCTGGTCCTGTTTAACAGGGACTACTCTTGTTACGAATGAAAAATGGTCTCTTTCATTGTGCTCGATGAGAGAGATAGCATCTTTGAAACCAAGTTTATTACATCTAGGGCAGGTAAGAGTTGTGTCCGTGCGCTGGGCTATCTCATGGTTTTTCACTACATGGTCCAAAAGATGCTCGACATCTTTAAATCCGTATAATTCACATTTTGGGCAAGCCACGCTCTGCATTTGGTGCTGTTCCTGAAGGTGAATGACAATATCCTCTGAGTTGGCAAATTTGTAGCTGCATTTCGGGCACTTGAGTGTTTTAGACTGATTGCACCCCATGGTTTCTAAAAGTGATAACATTGACGGTAATAGTATAGAGCAAGATGCATTTGAAAGCCTTCATTAGTCATAAGAAGCCAAAGTTACCCAATTAAACTTGGAGCCTCTCTATTATTTCAAACCTAACCTCATTAGATTTAAACCATGGTGTTAGGACAGCATGGGTGCATTTGTTGGGTATCTCCCACATTCTCTTTTCTACGCACCCCATTCTACAAAGCTACGCTTTGTTTATTTATAGAAAGCAACTAGTTAGGGAACATGAGACTCAGATTAGGAAAAAACTATGAAATATTTGAGAAACGCAAGCAGAATGGACTTCAAAAAGCAAGCATGAAGAAAACTGTTGTTAAAAAACTTTGTATTTACTTGGAAAAAGAGCCAAAATTGAAGAAAATTCACTTTGTACACATTGTAATAGTAAATGTTAAGTGTATGGAATGAACTGCAACATTGAATTTCCGATTAGTCGAATTTGAAGAAACATTTAAGAAATATTCAAAGCTAGATTTAACAAAACATGAAAACATCCAGGCTGACAGCAGAGAGCATACCAGGTATTTCATTGGAAACAGAGTTGATGACTCCACCAGCAACTTACTGCTACCATTACAATGTAATGTAATACATTTTGATTACGTCATCAACCCTAATTAGCATATTCATTTTTATTCCATGATTAGCAGATAGATGTGCTATTTGAGAGAGAAGGCAGTGGGCCTGTCATCTAAATCACATCTGTATAACAATAGCATAAAATATGTCAGTCCTGTTTTTCATGTGAGACTTACTATTGTCAAATCTTGAGATCATTTACAACTAGATCTTCTTCATGATGGCCTTTTGTACCCTCTTCTTTGTAATTGTATTCTTCCGGTCTGCAGAACCTACAGTACCCATAAAGGTGGGCTACTTTTCTTCCTGCAGGACAAGCTTATATATTGGCTCTATTACACTTTACTGTTCAGTTAGCATAGAAGGTCATGCCCAAAATAAATTATGTTATCTCATTTTCTGCAATTGTGAGTTGCTTGTTATTGGTTTTTATAGAAGCTTCTAGTCCTTATTTCTTTCTTATCTATTGATAAACGAGGAGAGCTATTTTGTCAGATCGTTTCTTGCATTCCTCTCTGCTTGTCTTTTGGTGTTAGTGATGCTCCAGTCTTTTTAGTGGGATACCTGATATGATTTCTTCACTAAATTTGATGGAATCTTTCTTGATAGTCTTCCTTGTAGCATTCTTTAACCACCACCGTGACTTATCACTCGCTATTCCTCCTGTTCATTCGATTAATTCGTCACGCAAGGCTTTTTCTTTCCAGCTCTTTTCCTTACTTCGTATTTTCTCTTTCTTATTCCCAACATATTCAAGCATTGATTCCTTCCTCTCTTAAATGTACGTAGCACATTCCCCTCCTCCTCTGCACACTTTTTAACTCCCATTGTGACTCTTCCCTTTCTTCCTTGACTGTGATACCCTTATAACAATACTACATTTGAGGACGTATTCATTTATTGTCATGATCTTCCTAGCCCTTCTATCCATGTCCTTGGTTCATGTTATTGAAACCATTTCAATTAGTATTGGTACTACTATTAATATCCCTATTATTTTTAATATTGCTAGTATTATTATTATTCCTAATAGAGCCTTTGCTCACTTCTGCAAACTGATTTGCTAATAAGAATTGCCTGTCCAAGAGAAGTTTATATTTCCTGTCAGATATACAATAGGAAAAGTTCCCAATAGCTAATAGTACTGGCATTGGTATCATTATTCTCACCATCATATTTTTCCCACTGACTCAATACATAAAGGGTCAGTCAAATACTAGGTAATCCACATTTTCACGAATTTTGACCCCCTCCCTCCCTATTGTAACGCTATTGCACAAAACAACAAGAAGATTTGGCCCCCCCTCCCTGGCGTTGCGTCACAAAATGTGATAAGGAGACTGGTGTAATATTTTCACATTTCAGTTTTTTCCATGAAAGTTTACATTAAAACTATTAAAATTGTGCTGATCTTTAGCAATAGATAGATTTAAAAAGCTATTTGAACTTCATTCTTAAGAAATAACTAAGTGGAAAATCAGAATGCTACTTTTGAGAGGAAGTAGCAAAAATGGAATGTCAAAATGTCTGCAGCATGATGTCACCGTTTTCCAACAGCCCTCCTCCTTCCTGAAAAGTTAGCACAGTCTGTCGCACTCTGTGCACCCCCTCCAATTCATTAACTATTGGAGTCAGATCACTTACTGGAAAATACTAAGAATCGACCAACTTTACTTTTTTGTAAAGCCAGTTGCAAATACCTTTCAGCCTAATCTCTTAGTGTTTTAATCAACTTTCGTAGTTTGTAATCATCATCTTTTTTATTCAAAAATTTCATAGTAGTCAACTACATTTTATATTTGAATGCTGGAATGCCCGATAGGTCAAGCACTCGCTAATTCGAACATTTTTCTGTTTCCTCTCAAAAAATTACTGCACAAAGTCCAAACTTTCGAGATTTTGAACTTTTTGAGATACAAAATCTGATAGCAAAATGATAAATACAGGAGTATTACATTTTTCCTTTCTCGCAATATTTCAAAATTTCTAGCAATTTTCGTAGCTGACGATTTTAAGTTATAATTTCTAACGCTATAACTGAGAGTTTGTGACTCTTCCAAACACAAGGTGCACGCCAATTGCATCGCCATCACCATCACCTACACTAACTGTTCTATTTTTTTAAACTGCTATTTTTCATCAATATTCAATGACTTCAGACTTCTTTATACTTTATCTTCATCTAAATTCTACCTGTGCGTCTTATTATCTATCAATTTGAATATCTGCCTAGCCTAGCATCAATACAGGAAATAAACATTGTCTTAACAATAAAGTCATCACTAAATTAGTGAACACCTTGCTTTATTGCAAACATTAGAGATACCTGTTGCAATGTTTCTGACTTCTGTCAACATTGATACGTTTACTTTAATGCTATATTACTTTTTGCTGCATGTTAACAGACGATTGATCCAAAGTGCTGAGTAGATTTCGTTGTTTAACTTACTTACTGCTTTCTATACCATCCTTTCGTTTGCTTGTTCACTTTGCCAATGTCTTCTTAGCAACAATTGACTAGCCACTGTTTGATTCTGGCACATATAATGCTATCGATTTTGTATTTTTCACTTCCTAGCCACATCCATAAAACTCCAGCCAGACTTAGCGATTTGGCCTATGATTCTAGCGTTGCAGTTCAAGAATCATCGCTTCCCAAATCCTTGCTTTATATCTTCAACATAAGTTCAAGCTTTTTAGGGTTGAGAACATAGAATTTCTAGCAGTGCTAGCTTGGCTTTATGCACTGTTGCCATATATTATCGACATGTGCTTTGCCTAATTTGCACATAAAGTTGTTGATTTCCCTACATCTTCTGTTGCTAGGTAAAGTTGCTCTCAAATAATTGCCTTGTGCATACTACAATAGCAGATCGCTTTAGCAACGCCACCGTAGAACCTAATACATTATTGATGGCAGGAAATGAAGCATTCAATCACATTAAGTAAGGACTGAAAGTCTTGATGGCAGGAAATGAAGCATTCAATCACATTAAGTAAGGACTGAAAGTCTGCAATTGCAATCCCTAGTTTCCATTGCCTCGCAGAAGTTTATAGGGCCTCTGGCTCTTAGGACTTACACACTTACACTTCAAGTAACTCGATTTGTTGAACATGTTTAAGTTGCTTTTCAATTATGATAGCCATCATAGTGACTTTTGATAACACAGAATTGATCCCCATTTTTGTGAATTCGGTGCCCCCATGTTATTTAATGTTAACTGAATGCAAATGCTGCCATATTCCTTCATACAGAATCTCTTGTTGATATTTTGACAAGAATGAGATACAAACACTATTTCAAACATGCATAATGCCCATGTTTTATTATACCAATAGGGGTATAAATCCAAAAAAACAATGCCAATGCTTAGGAGCATATGCGAATATACATACATATATGCTCATGATGGTCCATTTATGCCTTTAATTCTTATATTCGTGCCCTTTCAGTACATTGTACTTCATTCAGATAGGTATACCATTAGCCAATTTCCTTTCAACAGAAAATAGTCGTTTCTTTCAGGCAACGAGGAAACTTGTGATAAAGAAATGAAACATGTCTCTATATTTCCATTATAATAGGAATGCTTAAACCACCCTCTACACCCAATTAAATGGTTTATACTGAGTTTTATTGAAACGTTTTCAATATTTATCTCTGTGAAATCTAGAAATAGTAGGACAATGATAAGTGGATTTGTAGGGTAAAAGAACAATAAAGATGAGTCCCGTGCATCATCTATACTTGGGTAGAGTGGACTTTTCTTTTCTTTGTTGTCTTATCTCCCCAATCCTACCACCAAGTATTCATTCCTGTCGGGTGGACAGTGAATGAGCATCAAAGCTATATAGACCCCTTAGGGTGCTTCGAACTATCGACTCTTCGCACAGCAAATCGGCGCTTTAACCGATCAATAATGATTTACATCGCTTGTAATATTCATTTCGATTGCTTGTGCTCGTGTTCTCGTTGATTGATTGCAAATTTAATTACACGGTTCAGTAGTGCTTCCTACAATTCGCAAGATTTTGAAAGTAATAATCTTTACTCTTTTGCTAGAAGCTGTAAAACACGTTCCCATATTTTTATATTCTAAACTGCCAACTATTTTTTCGCTGAATATTGTTCTTATAACATGTCTTTTTACACCTTATCCTTAGAATGACATATAGGAATGATTTTTTTATTATTTTGAGGGTCTTTAGCGCATTCAGCAAACAAATTTCATGAACTGTTTTGATCGGAGCAGATTTACAGGTATACATTTTAATGCTCCATTTTACTCTCTAGTCAACCAGAAATTGCAAGTTGTAATTAAAAATTGCCTTGGCTTTTCGTTCACTTGGTCTTCAAATACACAGTAATGCTTTGTTACAAACTGGGGACGGTGCAACGTTTCTCTGCTAAATTTGACTAACTTGGTTTTTCGTAGGTCTTGGTAGCATTGCACCTGCGTATCATATCTAGATACTGAGCAGCCTCTAAGGGAATATCCTCATCTTCACCTATTTTTCATGTGCTATTCAGATTATGCATGCGGTGGCAGATTGAGCATGGGCAATTTTTTTTTTGGGGGTGGGGAAGGATATGGAAGTAAAGTTTTCAGAACCACCCTCTTTTATGTTCTAGAAGCTCTTTTTACAAATTAGCAAGTCCATTTTTACATCTAGGAAGTAAAAGTGTAATGCCTTACTTGTAAGCTGTCAATCCTCGCTAGTCTTTTCAAGCTGTATTAGCTAATCAAAATGCCGTCTTACCAAATGAAATAGTAATTTACTGACTAAGGCAGCGCATCTTTGCTGCATCTCCCTTAACCACCTGGTAAATCCATCCTTGCTTGCACCATAATTGATCGGATGATTTTAATTGGGAGAAGATGGATTTTTTATTATATATAATTAACACACAAAGCAATATCCATTTATCACAAACAACTTTCCTTCTCATATTTTTATACCTGTCCTCACTAATTTGCATGCTAGTATTTGTTTAAGTTCCCTGCTTAAATTTATCTTTCAATAGTATAGAACTGATTAATTCAAGAACAAACAATGCTGGTTAGCGGATGAATCCCGCACATGATGTAAATTGGCTGTTCCTAATTCGAAATTTACAGGTGCGTGCATTCTTTTTATACTGATGAAAGTAAATTCCTTCCATTATACTTAATGCTATACTCCTTTTCTCAATTTATTTATCGTACTTTTAATGAAACCTTGGAATGACAGGAACTTTTGACGCGCAATGGTAGGAAAATTTGATTCCGCCGTAATACCCGATATACTTTATAACCAGGGTTTCTAAACAAAATTAGTATTAATATCTAACTATTGGCATCAAATGTGAAATGCGATCGAGTATTCGTATGTAGCTTTGTAGTGTTAATTGTAGTTAGGTATATGTTCAATCCCAGGGGGTAGTCATGGTATTTTGCTCCCCCTGGGTTACGTCTTTGTATTGTAGTCCGGTAGTTGGTAGTGTCAAAGTACTTTATTATTGTAAGATTTTATATTTGATAAAAAAACCCTTGGAAAATGAAAATTTACAGTCAAAAATTTTCTTCAATATATTCTTCCAGGGGATAAAATGCTTCGTTGTTGTAATGAACTATATCATTTTTTGTTGGAGATCTTCCCCCATGCGTTCCGGTACCATAAGGATACGACTCGCTGATGCTGTATACATCAAAGACCGAAATCCCATACTTGCACATAACATCAACCGCGTAAGCATTGTATAGCAGGATTCTCTACAATGTGCAAAGAAAAATATAGCATTATCACTTGGGTAAAGCTTGCTTAACTTATAATTCCTACCTAAAATACCACTACTTGACTATCCTGTTGACTTTTGTAGCTTTAGCATCTCCATATGTTACTTAAGGGATTAGTGAGACGTATCATGAAGTGAAATTTGTGCACGTCAAGGTATACACGTTTTTATTAAGGAACCTAGCTCAAGACCTAGATCTTAGAGTTCCTCAGTTGTTTAATCTTCTCTGACCGCACTGTTGTACTAAAAGTTACTTAATAGTTACTTAATTTTAGCTGCACAACCAGTGCTATGACAACAGTATAGGAGCAATAAAAACATTGGTACTCAGAATTTTTCTAAAATTTACAGCTATAAAACACTTGCTACATGAATTTTACAAAATTCACAGGAGTTTGATTGCAATAAATGGTGATGGAACTGGCTTCCAAATGTCCCTTCGTTTTCAATCATAGAAGTATTCATGAACTTGAAAAATTGCTTAGGGATTGCTTCCTGAAGTAGTATAATTTATTTAGTTCTTTTAGCCTTCCTCTTGCAGGTTCCTTACAATGTGATTCCTATTAAAACACTGTTTGTATGTTGAGCTAATATCCACAGTATTGCAATATCCATATTAGCTCTTCATTTACCGCTTAAACTTTGTGAACTATCACATTCTACCTAGAACGGTCCTCCTTAATTCAGATTGATGCATATCCACCAGTATGTAATACAAATTCCTATTTGAGAACCACGGTTAGGAAATCATTTCTTATTCAGTAATGTTTAGCTCATTGATTCTGTGCCTTAGTAAGCCGCATGGGGGTATTCCAGTGAATAGGTCTACGATGCGACTGGCACACTTATGAGGGAAACTATTTTATTATATCGCTGGTGTCCCCATTGAGATGGAAAAAAGTTGAGATGAGTTCAATGTTTGAGAATGACCCCGATGCATCTCCGTTAGGTCCGTTTCACTTACGACGGTGTGAAAGCTAGGCTTTAGTGATAGATCGGATTTTATCCAAGAACGACGGAATTACGTCATAATTTGAAATTAGCGCGCTTGGAAAATCTTGGAGTCATTTTTTGAGCAGTATAATTTCTCTAAAGTGAATTTGCGACGGAAGCCAGCGTTAGGATAGGAATATACTTACATAGTTTGTGAAGAATCTTCTCCAATGCAAGTGAGGAAGATCAGCTCTTTCCTTATTAATTGCAGTTGTAGTTTTCCATACAACTCTTCCTTTATACTTGTTTTGCCCGGTAATATCTTTGTCTGTCAGGATCTTTGCAATGCCATCAACCAGTCTTTGATAGTTTGAAAAATTTGTGCTTTCAACAAAATGCAATCCAAAGTTCACTATTACTAAACTTCTCTCATTATTAAACTTAGAGTCATTTATTGTTCTCACAAAATCATACAGTATTCTTGTAATGTCTATATCATTGTCATCTCGCATTGTTTTTGCAACTGTAATATTGCCTACCTGGTATATCCAATTATAAGAGAAACTACATGAACTAAAAATTCCCCCACAAACGTTTCTCCTGTGCTGTAATGATCGAGCAAAAAACACATTCACAGAATCTCCATAGACCAGCAAGTTCCCTCTTTGGCTTGAAGGTCGCCTAATTTTCATTTTTTGCTTCCATTTATCACCTGCAAATCACAACATTATTTTATCAGTACCATAATATTGTCATAATGGGACTACAATAGTACCATAGTAGGGCCATAATAGTACCGTAATAAAGCCATATTAGCATTTCACTAGTGCCAAAATAGTACCTAGATATTGTCAACAGATGCACCGTAATAGTACCATGCAGTATTATTCTGGTCGTGTGGCTAATTAGGCGCAGTATTCGTCATGTTATCACTTGATTCAATTTGCATATGGTTATATAGTTTGGCTCACCTTTCAGTCTCATCCGATGTGTTATACTCCGATGAATGTCAGGCGAAAATATTTTTCAGTATACTAATAAATGTTCTCATTTTTTCAAGTAATAGTGGTATAGTGGTATTTGTATTGTCTTTGTAGATGCTTTACAGATCAGACCCAAAAATAAATGTTACCTGAATGATGCCGGTTTAAAAAGTAAGAAGAATTCAATATTCCTCCTAACATACCAATAAAATATGGAATCCACGTAGCATTTTTCCATCTTCCTCGGCCATCCCACAACATTTTACATGTACTGTTGCATGTTGGAGCTGCAACAAATAGAGCTCTATAAATGAGATGCTTATTCTTTTTATATTATTCTTCTTTATAAAGGAGATATACGATTATAGTATGATAACAGTGGCATAGCAGTAATACTCCGGTCTGTTCTTCTTTAATGATAGTCTACTCTCAGCAGTTGGTCTGTCATCTTCCTCTATGACCATCATAGCGAACAATATCGCCTTGACTCTATCAAGATTCCTGCAATTCTGGATATCTCCATTTTACTTGTAAATATGGAGAGGGAAACGAATTACAACATTGTATCTCCACCCTTTAGCATTGTCTACATCTCTATTTATTCACATCTTCTGTTTACGATTTGCATGCTGATCCCTTCACGCAACTCTGAGTTCCTAACATGCTTCTACGGGGATCTATTCTGACACTGATGACTAAAATATTTCATCATCAACAGAGCTCTTGCCACTTCCATTTCTTTAGTCATTCTAAAGTCTAATGTACAAGTGCATTGCAAACACCAGTCTTTTCTCTTTATTCAGCTAAGTGCCCTAGGTATGGCTTCCAAACTTTTGTGCTAATGCCCTCAAGACAGGTAGCTGTATAAGAGCTTGGGAGAAAAGGACTTGTCCAAAACAAGTATGCATTGCTTAAGTAGCTATAGACTGCAATATAATTTGATTCTAAGGTCTGGGCGACGTACCTTTAAATGAACTTTTGTCATAAATCGGCATCTGTAACATGGCTACGATCTACAAGCATGATGTATTCAAGGTCTCGTGATGCTCTTGAACGCACCATGTCTCCACATTTCTTATTTTCAAAATATGAATTTAAGTGTTGATTTCGTCAAAGCTATACCATTCATAGTTTTGGAAAACTTTAGAAGGATCAATACCTTACTGCAAACTGATGAGGCAATGATTGTACGGTTTTTTACAAGAAAAAGGTTTATAAAAATATAGTTCTGTTCAAATGTTAACAGCGTTCAGTGCTAAATTTCTGAGACCTAGGAAAGTTGATAAGTCATGTACCGTTAAAATTCTAATATTCAATCAAGATTATCATTGCTTGTACTTAATTTCTGAAAATTCTCAGCGGTAACCTATGTATTAGAGTGTTATGTTGTTGTTGTGCCTGTTTGTCAGTATAGCAATAGCGTTAGCACCAGCTTTGAATACATACACAATTTCTCCATCACAAATCGAAATCATAACTACGACAGCCAACGAGATTGAGATTACTTTTGAAGATTTTCAAAGCATTTTAGCTGCTCCAGTATTAATAGTGGTTTATACAATCAAGCTCAAAGGCGGCTCATGCAACAACAGCTGGAGCTGGACGCTGCGTTTGCATCTATGGCCTACGTTCATGTTGCAAGAAGACGACGTAGCACTCTAATTCGTGCATGTGTTTTCTTGAAAAGATCTACATCATGCTATATTCTTGCAAAATTTTCTGTTTAGTGGCTATAAAGGCCTCGTACGTATCATGTTCTCAACTTCTTCTGTTTCATTCCATTCTCATTTTTGTTCTAAACTAAAAGTAATATTACATGCTAACTTGATTGCAAGGAATGTCTCAGTTTACTGTTAGGTACCTATTTTCTATATGGGTGCCCCCCCCCCCCCAATTGCTACATAGGCACGTAGGTAGATAGAAAAAGGTAGGTTTCGTCTCTCCAGATCAATACAGTCAGCTAGGTGGCTGATATCCTCCTTGAGAGCAAGTACTTTCCTTGTCAGACACCCATACATTTAATCAAATGAGATGCTTGCTTTTTCGTTCCATTTTTACTAGTAGGATGATTTTAGCAGAATTGAACGTGGTCCCGCAAAAACAGGTATACTTGATATATTCTGTGTCTCTTTTCCACCACTTCGCCCTCCATCCTATCTCTCAACTCCTCCCTACTGTTGACCAACATATCTGCCCTGATTTCCTCAAATAACACTTTCTCTATCACGGGAACTGAGCTGAACTGTTAATTCATCCCGTTGCACAATTAAGTCTGGGGTTGGCGGTGTGTACCAACAGTCTTCCCTAGGTTGAGCAGTGGCGGATTCAGACAAAAACCTGACTATGGTTTAAGCGCCGTTAGCCTCTGTCTGGATCTGTCCTTGTGGAGCTAACAACTAACCTGCCTATTGTGATATAAATTGTTTGGCATCCTCAAATCCCTCAAACATGTCTCCGTGCTTAGCGTCTTCACATACTTCTAGTTATAATATTATCTTTGCACAGCTTTGTGTCTTTCTTTACTGTTCCTTGAATTATAGAAACCTATTAATTGCTTCCAACAAAAAGATCACGTACCAAAGAAAACTGCTGTGTAAGCTCTTAAAAAACAAAAGAGTACTATATAAGAGTTGAGGGGATACCCTGCTCACTCACTTAGAAAAGCTAAACGTAATTGATTTATTATGTAATCTCCATAAGAGCATTTTCGTACTCGCAATCTCTAGAATGTTCAGTACAGCATGACTGGGTAGGGTAAGGGCATTGAAAGAATCTTCGTAGTAAGTCAATAGATGATATGCTCTTGAAAAACCCCCATGCTTACCGGTGCAATCGTCTCTTAACCTCCTTTCTCGGATATCGATCTTAATTGGCGTGTTCGTTAAAGGATACATTAGCAGGTCCTTTGGTGTACCAATAACATTAATCCCTTGATATTTTCCTTGTGAATTTCCTGGAAAAAAGCATTTGTTTAGCTATTTCGCTCACTTAATGATAAGCTTATCTAACTAATTATTGGCTGATTTATTGATATTATATTTCGCATTTTTAAGCAACATTGCCAAGCCCATGCAACTAGACTGTTAATGAACATTTTCTACGATTACAGCAAAGTTTAAATTTAGAGCTTCTGGCACCTATGTTCTTATGCTCACTTGTGGGCTAATTGTGAACTGCAAAAAATTGATTGCCTCTACCCCTGCACCTCGGTGTTTCTCTTGGCTAGGATTCAGTTTTGGAAAGAAAAGAACACGGAAGATTCCCCTTACTAAAAATTTTGAGATTATAAGCAGATGCTCAACTGCCAGAAGTACCAGGACTGGACTATGAATAACTTGAACTATTTTGAACTATCTAACCCTATATATATTTATATTTATATATTTATATACTTATATTTATATATTTATATACTTATATTTATATATTTATATACTTATATTTATATATTTATATCTATATATATTTGTATATATGCGTTAATTTCATTCGTGTGCACGTGTGGTGCGAAAGGCAATCTAAATGTGGAACACATATTAGCTATGGTATAAGGAGAGGGAATCATGTTTACCCCATTTCTTATTTCTTCTTTCAAAGTTTAGCTTAGGCTTATTCTTTATATTATACTCATAATTCAGCTGCCTTAAGAGCAGGCCCTTATGATTCTGACGATTAATGATCATACATAACTGATCAAGCAGTAGGCTCCGAGTACATAAGTTCAAATGCCTCTGCGAAGGACTGTATTAGTTTGGTAACTGTACATTATGTGAAAATGAGTCTCTTAGTCTCACCATTCTTGAACCAATGTTTTGGAGGATCTCTTAAGCCATTACAGAGCGAATAATCCAAGTAGATGTACACAAAGTAAATGCCTTGATCCATGGTTAAAAACAATACGTCATACGTTCCATTGTTGTGATCAACCACTCTCGAATTCACCGACGCTGTACCATTTACTTTCACTCTCCATGAGTCTCCACCAAACATCTTAGTAATTCCCCTTCTCGACCGTGTTACTATCGTTATTCGACTGTATTCTCCTGCAGGCCTTATGTCTTTTTCTGCTATGAAGCTTTTATCGGGGTCTGTTTCTGTAGAATCTGGTAGCGACTGTCTTCTGTCCCATGCCAGTTGGCCCAAGCAAGGGTGAATTATAGCACTCCAATTCCTATTTTCTTGAGTAGACTTACACCACTGGTCGTAAAAATCATGTTGTTGCACGTATGTGTTGTAGAGAGCCTCTTCTGATGATTCAACAGACAAGATATATTTTACAACCGGTGATAGTTTGATGCTGGCATATTGGATGCCATAGAGAAGAATCAGTGCAACAGCTATGAGAAATAGTAATATCCTTTTAAGAATATAGCCTTTTGCTGACGACATTCAACTTCAAACCATGGATTTCGTAATAAGCCTCCTCTGTCTTCGGAATTTAGGCCGATCATTGAATGTTCAGGCGGGGAGGACTACGGAACCTGTTAGTTTGTAGCAGGTAATTTGTATGAGAGTGAGGCTTCTTATTTCATTGCCCATCTTGGCAGGTATGGACGATCAATACATATCTGTTAGATCGGTCTTTCAGGGTATTCTAGGCTAAGGGGAACCTGATGAGACTTTCAAGAATGAATGACATACATGTCGTTTTTAGACCAAAAATGTCACGCAACCGTAGATAGGAAACTGGGTGTTTTTTGCTTTATCTGATAATTCCTCCGTATCAGCAGAATAGCATTTGATAATAGCCTTACAAATTGTATGCAGTATGTTAATTTTAGGTAAAATTTCTCAAATACATTGATAAATTTTGTTCTTTAAGATGTCCAACACTATAGCCGTGTTCAAAACCATCTGATATTACTCCTTTCAATCTCTCCCCATGAAAAAGGCCCGTCTAACGACCTTATTGTGCCTCTGTGTTAGCTTCAAAACAGCAGAAACATATGAGGCATATTCGGCCATCATATCAGTAAGGGGACCAATTTCAATGCAGTTTCCACTTAGGCTCTGTACCATCAGCATTCGAAGCAGCTGTGACTTAAGTTAAACACTTCTGTAGACTGCAGGAGGAAGACTGAGGAATGCTGGTCTTTTTTTACAAGAAACCACGTTAAACGGAACTTACATGTAGAAAGCGAAATAATGCAAAGAAATTTTACTACTAACGTCAAAATCCCAAATATTTGCAGTTTCGAGCTTTAGCACTGCAAAAAGTCCAGAAACAAGAAGCAAAATATGCACAAAGTGGGTAGACTGTATCGTGAAGATATTTGAAGACATTCCGATACATATAAATTAAGTTGACAGTCCTTTTACAAAGACGATCTTGTTCAAGAAGTCTAAACCGACAAAATGATACAAACGTTTCGAACTTTACAAAAATCCATCATTAGCGTGGATGAGGTTGATGTACCGATAGAATAATACGAATGTTTCGAATCTTACAAATATCTTTCACCAGCATGGATGGGGTGTTTCGGGTGGTGTTGTTGTAAACTCAAAATACTTGTTATCTGCAAAGATGCTAGAGGTTTTCTGTTAAAAAAAGCTGATGGACTTCTTCTATTTCGCTACTCTGGCGCGAATAGGCCTCGTTATGTGCTACTAAGCTTCAATTACTTTCATAGCAGAATAAACGAGACTAGAAAACTCCAGTACGCTAGTTAGAGGGAAGTCGATATGTTGGTGTGAAGTCGTGACAACCCAGTTGAATTGAATGCGTGTTATTGATGAGTCACGTGACATGGGTGGGTGTTCCATCGTACCGTTTGCGATCATTCCTTTTCCGCAAAAATCAGCAGCAGGCCAAGTCCGCCTTCTTCCAATCAGTTTTTTGAAATTGTCAGTCGGTTGTCCAAATTTTTCTCCAATTTCCGCGAGACATGGCAGACCAGGAGGAAGAGTATTATGGTTATTTTTATGGTGAAGATGAGGATAGAGGACTGTTGGATCCAGCATGGGAGCGCCAGCAAAAGAAGGTAATATGGCCTGTCACTTTTCCATGTGAACTTTTGTTTGCATTGAAACTTGTTTGATTTAACAAGCGAATGCACCTCTCTGTCGTCCTGAATATCCCTTTTGTATTTGTGTCGCATGCAGTCATTATACAGGCTTAATACCATGCTAATTTGCACTAAACCATCCTAAGAAACATTAGTCTTGTCTTAAACTTTTGTCGCCTAGTTATTGTGTGTTTAACTCATTGTAAAGTCATCAGTCAGTGCATTTGTGACTTCGAAAATAGAAATGAGCTTGATAAAGTGCGGTTTCTTGGCTGATGCTTCCATATCTAAGCGTAGTTTATTTACCATGACAAATCTGGTTTAGAGAAGGAGTTACTACCTGTTTTGTTGTGGCAAGTAATGGCTTCCATCCTTAGGCCTGTGACTCCCTGTTGTCCAACCCGTGATGTGTTGTTTCACTTTTGAACTGTACATTTATACCACAGTAGGAAGTTATTTAGTGCAAGGCTGCTTCCTATCCTATTTGAACTACTTTTTTTGCATCAATGTTTACTTCTGTCCTTTTTACTAGACATTCACGGCTTGGTGTAACTCTCACCTCCGTAAAGTAAACGTTCAAATCGAGGAAATAGATGTGGACTTTCGGGATGGCCTTAAACTTATGTTACTGTTGGAAGTCATCTCAGGTGAGAAGTTTCCACAAAGACCAGAGCGAGGGAAACTTCGATTTCATCAAATATCAAATGTTAATAAAGCACTCGACTTCATAAGCTCCAAAGGCGTGAAACTGGCAGGGGTCGGGGCTGAAGGTAAGCTAAAGACAAACCACATTGGTAGATATTTCATTGATATGGTTAAATGGGCAACAAAATTGGTTTGATTAGTGTATTTCGCCTCGACACGCTATGAATTTCAATGTTGATAGTGAAAACGATGTTGAAGGATTATCATGGTTTTGTTTACAAACAGTTCGTAACAGGTCATGGTATTAGGTTGCTATGCCCATATATACCCTAACAGACTGATCCGTGCCATGTTAAATACTGTTATAAACCCACAATTCCAGTCAAATCATTATAGATAGAACAGAGTTTTTGTACCCCCCTTTTGTGAACCTTACAGTTTTGAAGTTTCACAGCTCTTCTTGTATGTCATGGAAAGCTTTCATTTTATCCTAAAAAATTTGCATGAAATCCCTGCTTTCTTCCTTGTGGAACTATTTTTATCCGTCTGGTTACGTGGAGAAAGTGTTCGATCTTTTTTGGTTATAGTATCTGAATTTCATTTACTGTCCCAGGCATCAACCAAAGAATGAATAGCAAGTAGCCAAGCAAACAACTTGGTATTTGGCTGATAGATTCTATGAATATAAATTAGCAAGCTTTTGTCCTATATCACCTTAAAATTAAATGGATAATATGAAATAAGCAATGGACTGATTTCAAGAGCGATTAATTGCAAGAGATTGATGCTTGATTTCAGCTGTTGATTTGTCTAGACTACATCTAGTAATCCAATTCATGCAAGCTAGACATGATTGCTTGGTCAGTCTGCAATGTAGGAAGTGAATAGAATGCTGTTAGGTCAACAGTTGGCAATAATTCTTTCTTTCTTCTCTCCCACTTCATTCCAAGTCATACAGAATATGTGACTTCCTGAGCTCAATGCAACAAGTGATTTCAGCTCTTTTTTGTACGTTGCATTTAGATTTTTACTTCAAGTAATTTCAGTCTCTGTCAGTGTGGTTCATCTTAATGACAACCCTTCATTTTGCAACATTATTAGGGCCCCCTTCATTTTCCTTTCAGAAATTGTGGATGGAAACTTGAAAATGACATTAGGAATGATCTGGACTATTATATTGAGATTTGCCATTCAAGATATTTCTGTGGAGCGTAAGCATACTTTTTAATGATGTAAAGCAAAATAGCAGCTATCAACCATGTTTAAATTAGGTCATGGTATGTTGAAATGTCTCTGTTTTAATGAAAAATGTTACTACACATGTAGCACTGTAAGATATGCTGGTTGTATAGTAATTGTGATTCTAACTGGCAATATGTTTGCAAGGACTTGGGAACATAATGCTGATCTTACATATGTGAAATGGCTATGAACTGTGAAGGTAGATCATAGCTGTAACTTTTTAGGGAAAGACTATATTTGAATACATCAATTTTTAATTACCATGTTAGCATACTAAGTCAATATGCAATGCTAGCTCATGATGTCATTGGTGTTGAGCTTTGCCTAGCTTCCTCTGGAAGATGATTTAAGAGCAAAAACTGATCATGGAGACCTTACATTTCCTAGTATACTTGGGAGATAGATTCAATTATACAGGCTGGTACCTGTATAGAAAATGAACAAGATGGTTGCTGAACAGCCCCATCTTTGGCCTGCTGATGACACAACAATGAGTATTAGAATGATATTAATTAGGCATATTTAATGACTGTAGGTGAAGGTAATGACAATGTGACCATTTACGGCATAAAATTGATCCCATGAGAACAATATTTTGGAATGATAGCTTGATTCTACTTAGTAAGATATTAGCCAGATATTTCGAAATAATGTACTATAATTTCTTTTGAGAGAGACTGACAATACTTCTTTTTGAATATACAATACTATTATTTAGTAATGAGGTCTCTCATCCTCATTATTTTGGAGAAATTGCCAGTTGATTGAAGTTGTAAAGAGTAATTTATTCAATTTTCCCACAGAATTCTCATCAAAAGAAGGCCTATTGTTGTGGTGTCAGAGGAAAACCGCCCCATACAAGAATGTGAATGTGCAGAACTTCCATATGAGGTAAAACACAACAGCTTCTGCAAATTTTAACAGCAGGGTAGCGAGGATATTCCACTTCACTTGTAATCCTATCACTGCTTCCCTATTGGCTTGCTTTTGTCTTAAGCTGGTGTTTACCACTTTGACAAAGCACCAGCTGTGAGTTCTAATTCAAATCCACTTATGTATCAACCTGCAGCCTGATGCTTCTTATGATCAGCTGATATTAGTTATTTACATCCTGCTAAACTGAAGCCTTCTTGATATATTGATTTTTTAAATATATATATACTTCAGGCACAACATACAACACAAACAATTTCCAGATAGCTCTAGGCTAGAACTATGGGTACATCTTCTCACTAGGGTGAATACAGAATAGTCTTTGAATGAATTTGTATGAGTAACCAATAGTGATAGTTTTGGTAATATTTCCAGACATGTATGCTTGTACAGTGCACATGTATGCAGGATGAAGTGTTGAGTTTCTAAGCTGACAGGATTATCTGGAACGTAAAATTTAGTAATCTAGTAAAGTATCACATATATACCTTTGGAATATAGCAAAAGCACTGGTTAACTATAGTTAAATGCTAAAATTCCATAGTACACATTGATACTCTAAGTCAATGATATAAAATAGTAGTAACTGCACAATTGAATGTCAGAATAGTTATGATAAATATTTGTAGTCCATTATTTTGATTTTTGGGAATTTTGTTTTCCTGCTTCTTTATGTACCCAGTTGATTAAATGAATCTTGTGTTTTACATCTGCAGCTTCAAGGATGGTCTTGCATTTTGTGCCTTGATCCATAGACACAGGCCTGATCTTATTGACTATGAAAGCCTTTCTAAGGTAGGAATTCTTCTTCATTTTGTTTGTAATTCTTGATTAAACCTTCAGGGCTAAAGCATCTACCTAACCCGTGTTTACTGTTTAGCAAAATTGTTTTCTTGTCAAGCTGCAACCTATTGGTTGGGGATACCCTCTAGCATTGAAAAACTGAAGGGGGGCATGTATGGAGTCAAGGGCAGCCAGATGAATGTCTAATTTTATGCATTGTCTTTTTCATATTGCAAATGTAATCAAACTGATTGCTGAAATAGTATATATTTGAAGAAGAAGTTATTTTGACTGAGAGATGTCATTTGAAAGGATGGAATTAAATTATGCCTATTATCATTTCTCAACCCACTAGTAGGGTTTCCCAACCCATGCAAGTCTACTGTTGCCTATTTATGGTCTAGTATTGTAGATTTAAGCCATTTGGCAAGAAATCTGAACTAGATTTCCAGACTTTGTGAGTCAGTGTATTGAACGTGTTTGGACTTCATCGTTTATGGTTAGAGTATCCTGGCATTGCTAAGAGGAAATAGTTTGTACAATAACCAATTACATTTGATTTGTTTCCACAGTATATTTCATTTCCCTTTCATTCTTCTGCTTGTTTTGTCTCATTATTGTATGGCATGTTTGGAATTCTTTATCACTTGATTTACTCCATTCTGTAGCCAGATTGATTGAATACTAAAATAGCTGTCTGAAAACGGAAGAAACTGGCTATGCTAGATTTTCTCTGGGTTGTGAATGATCTTCATGTTGTGGTCTGTTTGATTTGGAGCATTGAGGAACCACATTGCCTGCATTACATGAAATCTAAGTAGTTTATCGGTTTGAACAAGCAAAGGCTTGTTGAATAGTTGGGATTAATCCTTAGTGACCTTTAAGATTTGAATGTGCTCATCCCTTACCTCTGTGCAACAACTAAAATGGCTATATTCAAATGCAGTTGATTCTCGATATAGCGAACCTGAAAAGGGAATGAAAAGTAGTCGGTAGTTCCGAGAGTTAGTTACATCGAAAAATAAAAAAACCTGGAGAGTTTTTGCTCACATTGTAAATCCTGTGTAAGAATTACTCAGTTACATGTATTCATTCCAATTAGTCAACCAAAAAAGAATACAATGGGTTGTTTATTTTCTAGCTAGAATAGGACTTTTTAATTTGATCTCAAAACGCCTATTGTAGAGATTGTGTCGTTTCAGGGAATTAAGAAAAGCAACGCTGTTAGCTTTTAGTAGTTTTTTAAGGTATATTCAAATGGCCAGTCTTACAACTTAGAAAGTCAGTAAGAAGAACTTTCATAGAGTTTCTCTATTTCTACCACTTTCGGTGACAAATTGTCATGGGCGTAGGGGAGGCTTTAAATTTATAGGGCTGCGAACAGTATGGCCAAATCATTGATATTTTGCCCGAATGAGTTATTGTTTAGCTGTTTTAGGCTGCAGCAATTTTTGAAAACAATGCTGTTTTTCTGAAGAAATTGCCTATACGAAACAATTTCTGCCCAACTTGGAGGGCTAGTCATTGCAACAATGATCAGTGTAAAATCGAACTCCAGTGAGAATGCATCTTTACATACATGAGATTAAGTTCAAAGTCTGTTTGCGAATTATTCAATGACTATTCCCAATAATCACATCTTACAATGGATTGAAAAATTCCAATAAAGGCAGATTAGATGAAACGCAATTCAAAGGGCCTCATACTCAGATTGAGACAGACTCATGTAGTACGAGATGTCAATACAACCTATATATAGCTCCAATTTCCTTGCCCAATGCATTATCTCAGCTTTATTGCAAGTACTATTGAGAGAGTTTGATGTTTTTCTGGCATTTATTTTCCATATTTTCTCGTTGTTGTTTACTTTATTGGATGAATGATAAACTGTTATATCTAGGATCTATTTGCATCTTCCATATGGACAAGCAACAACTTGTGTTCGAAATATATCTTACTAATGATCAGGGGACACTTGGTTACCCTTTCCCGCAAGGCCACATGAAATTGTTCTGGCTTTTCATGCAGTTAATTGAGCGATATGATAAATAATAGATTGTTATCTTTGATAGGAAAATCCCTCTAGGAATCTGAATTATGCATTCGAAGTCGCCGAACAGCATTTGGATATTCCAAAGATGTTGGACGCAGAAGGTGAGCTCTATTACCCCCTACAAACACACGCGCGCGCACACACACACACACACACACACACACACACACACACACACACACACACACACACACACACACACACACACACACACACACACACACACACACACACACACACACACACACACAGACTCGTATTCAGATTTTCAAATTGTAGCTTTTCAGATAATCACAAATCCTGATAGCAGCCTTCTGAGTTGAAAGATCTTTTTCAATTGTAGTATTGCTCAAAACATGGTCCATTTCTTATTTTCGCTTGAATTTCGTCAACTTGATAAAATTGCAATTGAATATACCCGAAGTAGAGTCACTAAACAAATTTTATTAATTTTCTACTGAATATACTATATAATATAAGTCTGTATATCGGTAAGAACCATTTCTATGAGCTTTTTATATGGACCAGGACTGTCGTATATGTAGGTTGTCATTTTCTGCCACTTTGAAGGAGCTGATTTATCTGCACTGGAGCACAATAAAGGGCTTTGTGTTATAGTCTCTTGAATATATGGCCATTCAAACGTGAATTTGGTAGTCTTTTTAGCATTAAAATATTTACCAATAGGCTTTTTACCATCAAACCTGGAATGTCTTGGTAAGACACAGCAAACTTGAATTTTTCTCATTGTCTCTGGGAATGAATGTTATAACCAGAATAATTTAAGGACAGTAGAATGAAATGTTCGGAAAACATTTTTGAATTATGCCGTGATATGAAAGAAAAAGTGGTTGCTGCCTCGATCAGATGTGGATTACATGCTCTCTGGTCTCGAATAGCAAGGAAAGGGGGGGAGTTAGAAATATGGATGTGAAGTGGAACATACAAGTGGTAGTTACTTAGCACCAACAATTCCACTTCTTCTTCTATTTTTGTAGCAGTATGGCAGGAAACTTTAATAAAATTGTGAAGGAAACTCAAGACATATCAACTGTTTGGTATTCTCTCGAAGGATATGCATATAAATAGGCTTAGGGGTCGGAATGACAACTACAGTATTGAGTTACAGTGGCAGACAAGCACTACACAAGCATTACAATGGATTATATACAATACTCGCCAAAAGTCTTGGGACACTTTGCACTTTTTGTATTCTGCAACGAACTTTCATCCACCTCTCCCCCTGAAACAATGTTGGTTTTCTGGAGAAGTACCTGCGATAATGGGAAAATTTCACGTGCACGCCAACTTCAAGTGTCCAACAAGCGAACCAACATTGTTCTAGGGGGAAGGGGGGGTGCATGTTTGTAGCAACTATGACAATATATAGAGGAAAGTGGTTTTTTATCTGTTTCTTCTAAGTGTCCCAAGGACTTTTGGCGACTATTGTAGATAAACGCGGGTAACCTATAATTGGGCTTGCTTAAAAATTAGAATTTCATGTGTGCATCAGCTTAACAACTTTCTGAGGTCTCAAACATCCAGTATTAGATTTTCTTAACTCTATGAGCAGTCGAGTGCATTTTTTATTATCAACCACTTCTAATTAGCAAGCACTTGTATTCCATGACCCCCAAGTTACAACTTTTTAGTGTGAGGTTTTGGTGGTAGAACTACGTGGAGTCAATCGCCGAGGCAATTTTTCCATTCACAGCTAGATTGATGTGCCCGAGCAAACAGCTCAGTTCTATAAATATTATATTCTGCTTTGTGCAAAATAATTGGCAGGTGTTTTCTAAACAGGATCAATTATTGCCGTACCCTCCTGTTCTACGTGTCAAATACTGTAATCCTTATCTACGTGTCAAATACTAAGACTCTTTGTTATGCATACATTTGTGTTTCCACAGCTGAAATCTGGTGTAGACTCAGTTTTGATTCTGTAGCTCACAGTGGCTCCTTACATATGATCTTCTCAGCTGGATTCATTGCGTTTTCAGTTTCCCGCGGAAGGCTGATTATACCTCTAACCCTTGATATGATGAAACACGACAAAAGAGATATCTGTGATGATCAGGGCGGACTGACTGGTCGGGTAAATCGAACATGGACCGAGTGCCCGGACTTGTAGCGAGGCTCGGGTCTTTTCTCAGTAATAGTTATGCCATCTTGAGACACAGGCTTCTAAAGCGAACTGTAAACAGTATGAGCTCCTTGCATATTTCTTAAGTTTGTTTCTGGTTGTATTAGCATTCAGTTTCTGTCTCGTCCTTCATGACAGAATGTTGTAGCCATGTCCAGCGTGTTGACCGGGAGGCCCATAAATCTGTCAGTCCGCCCATTATGATTTCTTACCCTATCATTGATCAGCCTTGTTTCTTCTAAAGAAAGAAAGTTAGCCCGCGTCTTGTATATGTATGGTTTGTCACGTATCATACCGCTGGCTGAAGAGCCACTTGGATGTAAGCACTTATAATGAAATCTAACGAAGATGTCTCATATAACTGGTGCAATACTGAAAATGGCCTAAAACTACGCAAGAGAACGCGAAGCAATAGGCAGAACAGTGTTTGATATGGATGTGTACTTTTATGGAATAATTTCTAAATGTTAGCGAGCAGGTATCCTCCCTTGACAGCTTTAAAAATTGATTTAGTATTTGGGGTTTGTAATGTATTTTATGTTATCTTTGATATGTATATCATATCATATTTTAGCCTATAAGTATTGTATATAATTACTTATAACTTTCAGCCAGTAGTGTTAACTTGTATTTTTTTGTAAGTAAAGTTTTTGGCGGAGTGCTCTTTGAAAACAGCTTCGGCTTATGGGCTAGGTACTCACCTCAATAACATTAGATATGAATATGAACTATGAATATGAAATATGAAATACGATGATCTATTGTAATGTTGACTTATTCGCGCTATGAACAGTCGCATGTGTGGAATGCATTTGGAAAGTCTTGTTAATTGTTTTGACAGTTGGCCGCTTTGATGAGTTGTAGTCATTGAAACGTTTACTGTACTACATAACCTTTGAGGACTTTCCTACGATATTTACGCACTCAAACCTTTCATTTGTACATTTCTCTTGCTGCCTCCATTTGCAGAGCTTGCAACCTGAAGAGATTTCTTGGGGTCTTATTTCCATTAATAATCACAGATTTGCGAAGGGAGGGTGGAATTCAGAACTTTGTGCGGTCTGTTTGCCTAAAAATTAGTTGAGTTCTCTAGGAACTGACTAAGGTTTCACTTGTATGGATTGTATAGGATCAGAGGTTTAGAAAAGATTTAGGTGTTTCTGGTTCCCTAGAGTAGATTAAGATATTGCTTTTTTCTGCTAGATATGGTTGCAAACGTGAAACCTGATGAGCGAGCAGTCATGACATATGTGTCTTGCTACTATCATGCATTCTCAAGTTCACAGGCCGTAAGATACCTTTCGGACTATTGCTATTTCAAATACGTTGTTGTTGTTGTTGTTGTTTGTTTGTTTGTTTGTTGTTGCTGTTGTTGAGAGCTGTATTGCTGAATTCCAGGCTTCCTAGTTTTTTCGTGCAATTATAGTTTTCCGCCATTTCAATTTACTGTTTCACCCCAAAGACTGGTGACTCATAGTTTCCATTGTAGCTGACTTTCCTTCTTCTCTTTAAGTATTTGCCTTATGTATTAATATTGCTAGAAAATTTAGTTGCAAATGCATATTGATTCCTCAATGTAACTGTAGTTGCCGGGGTTCATACAACAAATAATACCATTAACTCTTTACATCTCTGTTTTAGGCCGAAACTGCAGCAAAGCGAATCGTGAAAGTATTGAATGTTAACCAAGGCAATGAGCAAGCCATGGATGAATATGAAAATTTGGCCTCTGATGTGAGCCTCTAATATGCAGTTTCTCTTCTGTCTGTTTTAGTGACTTTGAATTTGGTATTCTTTAAGTAACTGGACATGTGAGTGGAGAGATGGAACCTGTTGCTAGCGATGATTTCTTTTCAATTTACAGCCGATTCTCATTCTTCTCTCTTGCGCGAATAATGAAACGTGAAGGGGGCTACTAGACATGCAATGCAACTAAAAGTTTTATTTGCAGACAAGCACAGGCTTTTTAGCATTCTCTGTCTTGTAGAGATGTATCTTTTCGTTACTTTCCTGTTTTTCTCCTTTTTGCACTTGCATTTTACACCTCTTTTCCCTCGTGCTACATACCGTAAATACTCTTTTAAGCCCCCCGGTGGACTTATTTTTTTATGCGCTTTAGAGGGGCTTGTTGGAGGGGGCTTCATAGATTTTTGAAATATGAAGCGATTTTCTATAGTGAAAAATATGTATATATATATGTATATTTCAGGAATCTTCATCACTAACATCGCCCTCTTGATCAATTATTATCATTTCTGTTTGCAACACGTAGGAGTTCGAGCTTTATTCACATTTTTGTTGAGTGTTAGTGAGCCTCACGAATGCCACATAGTTTATGCTCATTATCAAGATAGATTATTTTGGCATTTTTAATGTTTTCTAGGGGGGGCTTATATCTTTTTGCTTCTGCAAAGCGGGGGACGTATTTGAGAGGGGGGTATAAAAAAGAGAAAATACGGTATCTATTTAGGCTTGAATCGTCATTCTATTGTCGATTAGGAGCTAGGTTATTGTGCAGCCCAGTATCTATTTAGTGAAATTTTGCTTTCTCCAAGTATAATGGCTCTTAGTGCATTTTAATGTCAGTTCATTCTCCAACCATACCAATCGTAGCTCACACAGGGTGATTTTGATAGCCAGACTGTCTTTTAAGTATTCATTTCTTGTGTATTGCAGCTCTTGGACTGGATTAATAGAGTTGTGCCATGGTTGAACAACAGAGATTTAGATGACAATACCCTCAAAGGTGTTCAGGTAGTTTCCTCTCCCAGTTTTGTTTTATTGATGCATTATTATGAATGTTGCTTTGTTATTTAATAAAACAAGTCGGTATTTTCTTCATTGCTAATGTAACTTCCAATACAAAAGTGTTTAGCAAATGCTAGGCCTTGCAATAAGTTACCCGTTGATTTTAGGACAAGCTGGAAGAGTTCCGAAACTACAACAGAAACGACAAACCACCCAAGGTTCTTGAGAAAGCACAACTGGAGACTCTATTTAACACACTACAAACGAAATTGAGGCTCAGTAACCGTCCTGCTTACCTCCCGTCAGAAGGAAAAATGATCAATGTAAGGTTTTATTTTTCATGAATGTTTTGCTGTTGCTACCCTTCATGTTGGCAGTATTTGAACAAAGTAGTTTTTGGTAATGAAGGTCTATTGGGATTGATGGAGATTCTTCTTCAGATGAATTCTCTTTTGCAGAAAAGTCACTGTGAATCAATATAACAATTGTTGATCGAAGCGAGATGCATTTTCTCCTAAAAGTGTTGCTATTCCTCAAGTATTATCAATTCTTTACTGAACAAGTAGAATGAGTTGATAGCATCAATTTCCGTAATGCAACTTATCGCCCTATTATAGCCAATTGTGCAGTATTTCCAATCCGACTTTAGTCTGAGTCGCCATCTTGCATGGCTATCTATCTTTCGTTTGAAAAACACGAATTATAATCAAATCAGTGGGAGTTTTCTTGAATGGTATATCTTCATCATCTCCATCCACCTTTTATCATTTGTGGCGACAACGGAGGTGTGTTTGTTCTTAGAATTAGAACAGGTCGTCTTATGAGGAGAACTGCCTTGACGCAGTTTTCCTGTGAACGATTGAAAGCTCGATCACCAAAAGTGTTCATTTGGTATATGAGGCTTTGACTTGGCTACCGTCCCCTGGGAAATATTGGTTGTTCTCTTCTTCTCTATTTTGTTCGACATTGGTGAAGGGAAAGGTTTGTGACAGCAGAGTGAATCTTTGTAATCATTTTGTTGATTTGTAAGCAAGCCTAGAGTGTTTTGGACTGACAGTAAGATACCGATTTGTCAAGTTTGGCTATGGAAGAGCTTAGCAATATTCAAAATTTCAGTACTATTCTTTGGAAACCAGGTATTAAGCAGATTTCGGTACCTTTTCAGAGTATGTAAGGACAGACTATTCTCTGGGTTTTTCGATGTATTTTATGAAAAAACCATCCTTATTTGAAGGTGTTTTTATGAGCATTACCTTAGTTTCCGTACTGTGGTAGGCTAGTAGCCCCTGGACACAGAATAGATAATAGATGGCCTGGAGATGCTTTCAGATTGTAGAAGTTGAGTTGTTTTTGAGAACACCTTCGATGATTGAAAGAACAGGCGAGTTCTAGTATAAAAGTCAGTAGTGGAAGAGTTTATTGTCCAGTGAAGTTTTTGTAGTCTTATGTGTTGATCGCAGTTATTATCTTAGACACATACTTTTGTGTCCTCAAAGCGCTGATCAGCTAGGTTAATTTGGCATTTACATAGAGATTATAAAGCTTCATTTTAGCACTCTTTATGCCCAATGCATTGTTTATTGCGACCAACTTCGGTTATGTACTGGAAACATCATGAAAAAGCATATGTTTATGGTTTGATGATTTAGGACATTAATGGAGCTTGGAAGGGTCTTGAAGATGCAGAGAAATCTTTCCAAGAGTGGATTCTTGCTGAAATGAGACGGTAGGCCTATTTCCAAGAATTAATTTGGTTCTGTGTTCAACTATAGTGTATTGCTTGCTCTAGGAATCTGTTCCCCAGTCACTCTATACCCAGTTCAAATCCGATTCGGATATGCTCTCAACGCAGTTTATTTGCTCTTTAAGGCCTTCGAATAACTTCATGAGAACCTCGGTGGCAGAATTGCCATCGCTTTGCGCAGCTCCAGCGATAGGTTGATTGAACGCTTGACTTTTGCTAAACAAAGAAAAAATGACCACCTGATGGGATAGATTGTTCAAGGGCAATAAATTTGCACTGCTTATTGCTTAAGTACTTATTTACTTCTTCCTCCCAAGGAGAGCATAAGAAATGTTTTGTATCACTTTATGAGGCGCCCTGATGATACGGCACAGCTTTCACCATGTGCATAATGTAGTATTTGATGAGCCTGACTGTAGAGTCCCTTCATATCAATATTGGATATCTACCACACAAGTGTGGCAAAAAATTCTTATAGTAAGTAATAGAACCGTGATCCTTTTTTGACATGCTTTCAGATTGGAACGATTAGATCATTTGGCCCTTAAATTCAAGCATAAATGTGATATCCACGAGAATTGGACCAGTGGCAAGGCAGAAGTATTACAAAGAGCTGACTATGAAGACCAGGGCCTATCGGCTTTGTTGGTTTGTTTCCACATTAATTCTGTAGACATTTTAAGCAGTTATTTTAGAATACTTATTTTCTGCCCGAACCTTGATATTCTTAAAATTTGTTTATTTTGAGCCCTGGATTATTCTTAGCTTTAAGCGATTTTGAACATTCATAGACTAGTTTCTTATATAAAAGAGTGTGTGACTTACACTCCCCAAAGAGTCGCTGACTCGCATCATTGCGTAACGACTCGCAAACTGGATAAATGAAACTCACACATGTTTATTTTTTGAAGAAAGCTCAAATAACCAAAACCTAAGCCTTGATGATGCTCGAGTCTTGCATTATTCTTAAATGTTTCTTAGATTTCAGCGATTTTGAGCTCCGATATTCGTATGGATTATGTTCTTATAGAAAGAGTGTGCATGAGATGTATGCAGCATCAGCGTATCTTGTGTTTGTCAGAGCTCCAACTACAGTGTACACTGTACATTACGTAAAGATCCAACTACTGTTGTCTTATTTGGGACAATGTTGTCAAAATGCTGTGCCTGAAATTTACTGGCATACATTGTTTTTGATGTGCTCCTATCTGAAATATTTATAGGCATTGAGAAAGAAACACGAAGCATTCGAAAGCGATCTTGCGGCGCAGCAAGACCGGGTGGAACAGATCGTTGCAATTGCCCAAGAATTAAAGTAAGACATCAGAAAGTTATGTTCCTCGCATATTTTTTGGAATATTTGTTTGATCTGCTGCACAGCAGTAACTTGTTTTGTTAGAGAATATAAACTGATCACGGCGATTCTTTGAATGTTAGAATTGCAATTGGAGAACTGTGCCAAAGTATTTTCCATCCAAATTTTAATACAGTATATGTATTCTTCTATTAAATGCTTATTATAAATCCAAACTTTTGAGTTCAGCGTTCAACAGGTTTTGGCTATTATAAGAGAAAATACGTTATTTTACTTTTGACTGTACTCTATAACAATGCCTCTGATCATACTGTTTATTGCAAATAGGAATGGCATCTTGCCATATTTTTTGCAACGATTTGGTAAAATGCAACTGTATATTGCACGAAAGAAATATCCTGTCTTATGATAGGACTTTATCATGAATTGTGTGAATGTGTTCTAGTGACGTATTGCCATTGAGCAGTTTGAGACTGTTGGCATAAGAGATGTTGTTTTTCTTCTTAAAGCGCTTTGGACTACAGCAAAGTTGCCGAAGTTAACGCCAGGTGTCAGGTATTGAATAGTGTTTTAGTTTTAAAGTCGGAGTACCATATTACATCCAGTTGACGTTTTACAGTTTTAGTTTAGACGATATGTAACTGTTTGACAAGAATGATCATTCTATGCCACTAGTCAAGCCTATTCTTTGCATAGGTCTAACCTTATCGCTACTAAGTAATTGATGTCCCTTAGAGGCGGTGCTGTGGAGCTAACTTTTGTACAAGTGGTGGGGCTACCTATTGTGAAGGACGTTGTCAAACGTAACTTTGATTAGGCCCGCATGGTTCAAAAATTTTCAGAAGCACCCATATTTTATTGCAAACTAATGGATCACTGATCTATGGTAGTAGCAATGGAAAGAAGAGATTTCGTAGAGAAGGAGAATGGTTCCTAACCCGTCTTTGAGAAGTAGACAGTGACTGACCCCCTCTCCGGGCGTCTCCTCTTCTAAAGTGCCCAGCTTACGGAAACTCATCCTAAAGGTTTGTTTATTCATTTAGACAATTTGCGATGAATGGGACAAACTGGGGCAGCTAACAGGGCAGCGCCGGGAGGCAATCGAGGTAAGACACTATGTTGAATGCTTTTTCTAAATATACTTGTGCTCTGTATAAGAGATAAGCCTCTAAACAAAACTACCTATTGATCATTTCTATCTTTTTCTCAGGCACAGATTGTTGTTCAGGAGAAACTTGATAACATGTGGTTAGAATTTGCAAAGCGAGCAGCTGTAAGTTTCTTTATTTGTTTCATTTCTTGATGCATGAATGGACTATGACTGGACTCCCCTTACAATAATATAAAAATACTGTCTTATTTCTATCACTGTAAGCCAGTGTTTTAGAGGGTCTGTATTATGGGGGTAACTGTGACTCCCAGTAAGTGAGTATTCATAACTTGTACGGTATGTAAGTCTCTAAAGTTCATACTAAGATTGGGTATTGGAGCCATGCGAATGCGTTTGGTTTCCACAAAGGGCAGTTTGTCGCTAAATTGCTATATATGCAGGAGTTTTACATTTTGTTAATTCGTGGGATGGTATCAAGTTGTTTTGATAGCCAGCAATCACAATTTAGGGACGTCGGTGTATTAGAAATAGCACACGTTTTTTTGTAGGACTTTCTTCCAGCACCGCAACGTGGCTTTTTCGTGTCCCCATTACTATAACATTCTTAGAAACAATATCCGAGTTTGCGTAGCACTTCAGTGGAACACTGACTGAAAGGCACTACACAAGCATAACACTTAAATACATAGGGTACCACAAGAGATGTATATAGAAAATCAGGGAAAAGCCACATAATTCTGATATTTGATCGTGTTGTGGGGTCTCGTCCATCGCATTTTTAGAATATGTCTTTGAAGATGGCTTCGAATAATGTTGTTCAGTGCCTTAAATGATCAGGGAAAATCGTCTGATTTTAACAAATAGTCAGGGAATTTCATCCCGAGAATCTTGTACGAACCCTGAATTAAGTAAAAACGATGACTGTCTTGCGTGAATATTGGAGTTTTAAAGCTTTATGACTTATTGATTCTGTTGAGTTTCAGAAATCCAGTACTGAACTTTCCTAATATTTTGGTTTTACTTTCTTATAAGCCACTTTTTCATGAAAAAAACGTGCACGTGTGATATTTTGTTTACTTCTTTTGTGCTTCGTGGCTTTTCTGTGAGCTGCTTCATTCACTGTAAGTACTTATTCTGAGGTGTCCTTTCTAGCCCTTCAACAATTGGATGGATGGTGCGAAAGAGGATTTGATGGACATGTTCAGGGTTCACAAGCTTGAAGAGATTCAGGTAAATATTTTGTAGAGTAAATCCTTTGTAGCGCCATTTGCTATTCATATAGCATATGCTTGTGGAACTATGTTCGTTCAAATTGAAGGAGAGTTGATGAGCAGTGAGAAGAGCACACACGAAACCTTTGATTTTTGGACTTACCAGTGAAACTGTTCAGCAATGTTTTAGCCTCCTTTAATTATAGAATTGACGACACATTTGTTATCATTGAGCAATTTTTGTTGAGCCTGTTACCAGAGCCACCAAGGGATTTCAGAGGTCCTGGGGCAAAAGAGAAATAGGAGGCCCCTTGCGTGCGAAGCGAGCAGAAAAATTTTGGTGGTCTGGGAATTAACTCCAGAAAATTACTGCCTCTCGTGAGTAGGTTTGGTTTACAGCATTTGTATCCAAACGATTTTGTAAATCATATGCATTTGAATGACAGGTTGTACTCTTGCTCAATAATGCCTTACAACATGTTTTAATTGAGAAACCACGCGCTGTACTTTTGCAGGATCTTAAAGATGCCCAAGATACTTTCAAGCAGAATATGCCAGCTGCGGAGGACGAATTCAGATCGATCTTGGCTCTAGGGGAAGAGGTTGCTTCACTGGCGAAAGGGGCAGAGAATCCATACACTTTAATCACAACGAATGTATGCATCAACTGTTTTTTGCTATTTCTTTTTGTGTAACTGAATATAACAAATATACATTTTGAATTGAGGACCAAGGGTTGTAATGCTCTGTAGAATTATATACTTATTGTAGTTAGTAATCCAAGGGGGCTGTAGGGTGGAGGGAGGCCGGAAACAAGATAGATAGCGATAGAATTGATTTGCACAAGAATTGATTGTAATGGTGTGCTCAATCGTTCTTGCATTGAATTGGTCTTCTCGTGGATATATTTTGTAGATATTATTAACTTCATGAATATTAAATCGTTTTAAAGAGTATCTTGCATGTCATCGCTTCAACATATAAATGCTTATAATCAGGTGGGTGTCTGTTGAAATAACCGTGTTGCCTTGCAATTAGACGGAAGATGGTGCTAGTTGGGAACCAGATTAGTAAACACACTTTACTCTTACTTCCATTTTCTCCAAAGTTTTGTTCTAAATGTTAATGGCTTCATCATTTCCCTTGTAGGATTTGCAATCGAAATGGGATGAAGTTTTGGGACTCGTGCCGAAGAGAGACCAAATGTTGGATGACGAAATATCAAGGCAGCAAAGTATCCTTTGTATAGTATATCAGGGAAGCTTTCATTTACTGCTGTTGTTGTTGTTGTTGCTGATGTTGGTATGAATGGCTTTAGTTGATAAACTGACCCTATGCTATGGGCATTTCTTTATCTTGGTTATGAGTTTTATGGATATTATGGTAGAAAAATCATTCAGTTCTGCTCTTGAGTTTGTCGCGATTCGTGTAGGTTCTATATGATATCCAGGTATCTTGTTGCAGATGTTAGGCCTTGGTCAAACGAGCCAATATTTCATCGAACATGTCATCCAGCATTTTATTCTATGTTTTATGCCTGCTGTTTAATTGATTCAAATCGTTACGCAATCAGACAATGTGTTTATCAGATCCTTAACCTATAATCAGACAACGAACAGCTGCGTTTACAATTTGCAGACCAAGCAAACCGGGTAGGTGCTTGGATCAAGGACAAATCAAGTCATCTGATCGAAATTAGTCTTGCTGGACACGGAACCCTCGAGGTTTGTAAACTAGTTGGATCTGATTTATACGTTCCACTTTTGGACACAGAAAATAGCCAAAAAGTTTTTCTTGTTGAGGTGGAGTAAATTACAGCTTGCGCCGAAGCAGGCGCGCTCCCTGTTTGCTTTTAGAAGAAATTTATGAAAGAAACGTTCTACCAAAGAAGCGTGACCTATGATCTTAGAAATGCTAATACTTTCTTATTCCCATGGTACATACAGTTAATCATGAGACTGAAACAATAAGATTTAGAGGACAGTGTATTTGGCAATCCCTTTCACAGGCAATCAAGAACTTAACTTTGGTCCATCAATTGAAATGAGATCTTGGGATGGTAACTGCGATTGCAGACTTTGCAAGAAGTGTACCGTAAATCCTCGAATTAGCCCCCCCCTCGAATAAGCCCCCCTCGAATAAGCCCCCACCCAAAAAGCATCAAAAATAAATAAGCCCCCAGGGGGCTAATTCGAGGATTTACGGTATTCATCATATTGGCTTTCTATGATTCTACACTCGCCAATATAAACATTCACAAGCTTTATTTCGTTTTTACTTTCATTTTTCTGTATCTTTGCATGCATGTAGTCATTTTATTCGTGTATTTTCGTGTTGGCCTGAATTAGGTTAGTAGCTATATAATTTAGTCAACTTTGAATAAATAGAAATAAAAAATAAATAACCGGTATTAGTCTTTGCAATGTCTTAGTCTTTGTGATGTATTAAAATTTCTGGTTTATGAATTCAAAAACAAAATAGATTGCGAGTATTATGATACAACCGCCTCTCTTTTATGGAGTTTTGTCTCAAAATCTTTCAATTGATATACTTGAATTTGCTCTCTATTTTCATTTCAGACCCAGCTTCAAATGTTGAAGGAAATTGAAATAGACATCACAAATTATAAACCCAATATGGATGGCTTAGAACATGTAAACCAGGTGAACCTCATTGCATTCACTGCAATCATTTGCTTATTAGACACGCATTCATTTGCCCAAACTACTGTAGTGTCATTTCTCTCGATATCTTTGCTCTGTTTTCCAGTATCGCTGCTATCCTTTTCTCTCCTCTTCAAGAATGATCCTTTTTCAAGTTTTCATGACTGCCTTTTACTGGGCATTGCACTTTTTCATTTTGTTTGTACAAGCGGAAATGATAAGTGTCAACAGAATTAACATAGTACTGTTACCACGACTCTGATAAAGTATTCTTAAATGCTATGAAGTGGCTGTGCCACTCTGGTGCTGATCTTTCTAAGTCTTTAAGTCGTTGTGTAATATTTTCTTGAGTGTATGTTTTACTGAAGAGTTGTTGGCTCTTGTCGCTTTGCTAGCAAAGTTATATGAGCTTCAAACTATGGGTGTTTCGTAGATAAAGCCATCTGCTTTCCACTCGTGTAGTGCCGACAAAGAGGACACAGCATTTGGAATGATTGAAGAACATTCGTTAGGATTCTTTGTAGATTCTTTGCTTTGAATTTGCGTCGAGTTTTTATGCTGGAATCTGGAGTGGCATAATAGACACCTTTTGTTAAAGTTTTGCTGTTCCATAACTTACATTTATCTGTTCGCTTTTAGCTTGCACAAGAAGCAATGATTTTCGAAAATCCACACACGCCATATTCAATGGAGGTAAATATCTAGATATACATAATGCATAATGTGTTTTGGTATATTATTTATTCATAACATATTACCGAATTGTATAATATTTTACTATGGGCCGTTTGCAACAGCAACAATATGTGAAGTTCAAGAGATTTGTACCACGTATATTGTCTGATTTCTTTGAATTCGCTAAAGGTGGCTTTAACTTTTTTTTAATTATAAATGCATCGTAGTCCAGAGAGTTATGCATTTCGCATCAGGTTGGTATCTGAAGCTGTAGCAGTATTTTTGCGTTAATAGAGAGTTTATAACTTTTATTTGCGCCGGAATTTTTAACTTCAGCGTTAATCGTTTTAAGGCACTGCGAATTAGTTGGGAACAACTTCTAACTGCAATCGCAAGAAACATCAACGAAATAGAAAATCAGGTGAAATTTTCAGATATTTTGTGTTTGAGGTTTCGTGTGTATTCATTTAGTTTTAATGTATCAATGCCTGACGTGTTGTCTATTGGATTTGAAACTTTGTAAGTAGTAAAGGCAGACACCTGTAATATTGCCAGCTCAATAATGCACTCGCCCAAGAGTTAAAGAATTTAATTATATGAATGTAGCGTTTATATATTTCCTACTACCACCACTGACGGTATGCCCATGACTGAATTGAAGTTGCTTCCATTATTGAGTGAGTTTCTTGTCCTAGCAATCATAGGCCACGTTTTTCTATGATCGTTTTTATTGTAGTTACTGTATTGTCGCTGATTTGTTGTAGATCTTAATGCGAGATTCAAAGGGAATCACGGAGGAGCAGATGAAAGAATACAAGCAATCTTTCAACCATTTCGACAAGGTAGAAAATTCTTGTGTGCTAGCTTACTTTCTCCTCTGGCTTTGGCGGTCTTTAGTGTCACGTGATGATTTTGTTTCCAAGGTCAATTTTGAATGCTTATTTGGATGCAAAATTGGATGTTAAAGTGGATTTCGATTCAGTGCTTTTTGCCGAGCGCCCGAATTTTTGCGACGGTGCTTTTTGCCGCGCGCTCGACTTTATGCAATCGACTCTTTATAGTGACCAGTTAGGCGTACATTTGGGGGCATTTGGTTTCCTTGGAACATCTTCTTATCCTTTAGCTATCAACACTTGCTCGATCTTACCAAATTGCTTTTACTGAGACGCAACTTTCTGTTGGTTTTCAAAACAAGTGACTTTGGCGCTTTCGATCGATCGCAAAAAGTCAGCTAAACTTCTACTTTTTTGCGATCGCGCGCCCTGCTCACGCTATTGGTTTTTAGAAAATACGCTTAAGCAGATCAAAATACCATCGCAAGAAGTCGCGCGGGTGACAAAAACACCGAATGGGAATCCTCCTTTAGGATGTATATGCATCACTAACCATAATACATGTTGTTGTATGGATATGCTAGGTGTACTCTAAGAGCTGAATACTCTTCTATAGATAGCAAACTGTGAAAGAAATATTTTAAATTTCGCGCGAAAAAGCGGAGAGGTTCTTAAGAATGTTTCCTCTGTTTTTGTACAATAGAGAAATTCTGTTGTGCCAACAGACTAGTAAGATATTTTGAGCTGTTGCCGGGATTTCCATAATTGCTAGGTGGCCAAGTGACTTTTGATTATGCTTGATTTTTGAAGTTCTTCTTTTATATATCAATGCAGATTTTATTTTGAACTGAAATCTAAGATTACTCTTCTCGTAGTTATAAAGCTATATTTTATGCTTCCTGATTCACAGGATAGAAGTTCAATGCTGGAACCCAATGAATTTAGGCAATGTCTTGTTAGTTTGGGATACAATGTGGGAATTGATGAATCGGTGTGTATGCAAAATTTATTCAATAGATCCCTATGCTTTTCTAGATAATACTCATGAATAGCTCATTCCCACAGTGTTAATAGCTAGTACTTTTTCTATGTCACCTAAGACCCAGTTGTTTTGTAAAGATTTGTTAATTATATTCCTTTGCATTTTGTTTAACTCCTTAGCCTTCTTTCTGTTTGCTTTGCATTTGTCTGCCTTCTGTCCCCATTCTGCCATGTCTTCACTCGTCCGTCTTTACTCTTTTACCCCGCTTTTCCTGTTATGTCTCACTTGTTTCCTAACAACTTTCCCTTTTCGTCCCAGTAGAAGAACACAAATATCCATTCCTTCCCGTTTCAGCCTAATCTTTGTGTTTGGAAGACACCCTGTTATTGTTTATCACAGCAAAAATGTATTGCTGTTTCTTTTGTAAGAAAATGGTTGAATTTTTAGGATGATGCGGAATTCCAACGTATCATGATGCTGGTGGACCCAAATGGAACAGGAAGGGTCACATTCCAAGCCTTTTTGGACTTTATGACAAGAGAACAAGCAGACTCTGACACAGCAGAGCAAGTCATGGAATCGTTCAGAATTTTGGCAGGAGACAAGGTAAAATTTGAAATTTAACAGGCTCGTTTATATTATTTTTAGTATTTTTAATGCATTGAAGAAGAGAGTAACAGCTTGTTTATTCCAGTGGAACCCCGTTAATACGGCCATCAACGGGACACCAAAGATTAGCCGTATTAACTAGGTGGCCGTGTTAACTAGCAAAGGTGTAATGTCGGGGTTCAAAGGGTAGAAATCAATACTAAATTCCTAAGTAATTGTTCTCCTTATTATACGTCTCGGAATGGAGATATAATTGTAATGCACATGTTAAATCACCAATTCACAGACAAAACAGAATTGAAGTCTTGATTAGTATTTTATATGTAAATTGATTAAATCAAAATCTAGTGCATTTAGACGCTCTCTAATGCAGCGAATCGGGCTGTGTAATTCTTCCCAGCACCTCTCTGTTCAGTTTTCATTTATTTCATTTCATTTCAGATGTTTATGGAGGGACGTGTTTCAGCCTTAGAACTGATTTTCAAGGGCCCTCCACCTAAAAACATACAGATAATAAACATACTAATTAATTAAAAACCCATAAACGTCTTATTTGCATATATGTAAAGAGTAGATAAAAGATAACAGTGGCAGTAAAAGGTAGAAAGTAGAAAGTAAGTAAAACATAAATTTGCCAAAATCAAATGTTATTTTAAACCATATAGGGAACTTGCCTGTTTAGCTTCTTTTCTAAGATCATTCCGTAGTTTAGAACCACGATATGACAAACATTTTTGTCCACTTTGGGATGAGCTCATAGGTACCCTAAGGTCCGCTGCGGTGTTTCTGAGGTTCAGTGAGGTACACTCAGAGTGTCCTGAGAAAAGGCTACACAAGTATTTTGGAACCGGATTATTTAACATTGCTACATCTTAAGTGTATCTTGTAGCATAGCCGCCAAATGTTTGAGAGCCCTGTCAGGTCTGTTTTATGCACTGATTGACCAATCATCATGCAGAATGGGCCTAGTCTTAGCATGTGTGGCCAGAATCCTGCATGATGATTGGTCAATTAGGTTGGGAGAAAATAGACCTGACAGGGTTTTCAAACATTTAGCGGCGATGGTGTATATTATTGGTTTGTTGAGACTATAAATGCGTTGTATCTAACTGCATTGATTTATACTGAAGAAGAAGATATTTGAACTAATGTATTTATGTATGTATATGTTTATTTATATTTCTTCCTTCAGCCATTCATTACAGCCGACGAACTGCGCAGAGAATTGCCACCAGATCAAGCTGAATATTGTATTATGAAAATGTCACCTTATTCCGGCCCAGATGCGGTTCCTGGCGCACTTGATTATCGTTCATTCTCCAGCGCATTGTATGGTGAAAGTGATTTGTAAAGCTTTTGGCAGCCCGCTTTGTTTAGAACTGGAAGAAGACATTGGAGTTGGCCACATCTGTTATTTTTTATGGAAAGTTGAATCAAAAGTGGATGTGGCTAACTGACCTCTGTCTCAATTACCTAATGTCCAATTATTTGCCATAGATTAATTGAGAACTTCTCCTCAGAATATATTGAGATACCAAATCACCATGCCATTATCGTAGCTGATTTTTTGTATTTTTGAATTCATCGATATTCATTTTTTGTGATTTCCAGGGATCAGTTTATTAAACAACAATGGAATGTTCATTCTTTGATCAAATGTATAATGACAATCTCTTTCCTCATATTGGCACCGTTTTCATTTTTGTGTGTAGCGGTTTTTCTATTTTTTGAAGCACAAGCTAATATCAAGAGGGTTTTTAACTTTGAAAGAGAGTTCCCTTAACCTAGATGATAAGAAACCTGATGTAAAGCAGAGTACAGCCCTGTGAACAGAGAGCTTAGCCAGAATGGACGAAGGTCGATCCCTTAGTGTTTGAATGGGGCGCAAGCCTTTTCATCTGTTTGTTAGCTACGAACCTTAGCGGGACCATGGATTGGTCGGTGCTGGCTCGTAAAATAGAGTTCTAGCTCGAACTCTTAAAATTTAAAGTAGGTCGATTTTGGTTCAAGACCTAAGAATATACCCTTCTTCAATTGCTGGAAATCATGTAATTTAAGAGTGGGTAGATTTTCTCTCAGAAAGTATGATATCGCCCTTGTTTACCTGATGAAAATTGTATAGATTCAAGATAGGGCAGGGTTAACCCAAGACTTAAGGTTATACCCTTGACAAATTAATGAAAATAATGCAGTTTCACGACGGATCGATTTTGGTTAAGCAACAAGGGTTTAGCGTTATTAAATTTGAGGGAAATGAGGCAATTTAAAGATCAGCAGATAATTCTACCTTAAAGTATAGGTTTTGGACTTGATATATTGATGAAAATCAGGCAGTTTTTGAGATGAGTCCGTTAAATCTCAAAAAGTAAGGATATGGCCTTGGCAAATTCATCACAATCAAGCAGTTTAAAGACTGGTCGATTTGAAAGTCAGACAATCTGAAGAAAAAGATCCATTCTAGCTAAAAATGCAAAGGTATAACCTTGTTAAATTGACGAAAATCAGGCGGCTTGAAGATCGGTTGATTTTAGCTGGAAGAGTAACGTAATCGCCTTGGTAAATTAATGAAAATCAGACAGTTCATAGTGGCTCAAAAGGTTATAGCTTTGGTGAATTATTGGACCTTGAGAAATTTGAAGATAGGCCGGTCTTGGCTGGAAGAGTAACGTTATGGCCTTGGTAAATCAATGAAAATCAGGCAGTTTGAAGGTGAATTCATAGTGACTCAAAAGGTTGTGGCTTTGGTGAATTATTGGACCTTGAGAAATTTGAAGATAGGTCGAAATTTGAAGATAGGTCGGTTTTAGCTGGAAGAGTAACGTTATGGCCTTGGTAAATCAATGAAAATCAGGCAGTTTGAAGATGAATACATAGTGACTCAAAAGGTTATGGCTTTAAGTAAATTGATGAACATCCAGCAATTTGGCCATCATTCCATTTTACCCCAGATGGCTTATACTCTCGGTAAATTGAAGGAACTAGTTTGAGTAACCGTCGACGTTGGTTCACAAAGCAAGCATTAGTAAAGTGACGAAAGTCTGGCAGCTTAAAGATGAATCAGTTATAGCTCAATTCAAATTGATCTATTTTGAATGCAGATTGAAAGATGATAAGAATCAGCGAATTTTAGCCAAAAAGTAAGGTAATATCCTTCTCCAAACACGATGGAATGTAGAATAGATTGGTTTTGATAGCCGATTGAAAAGTGATGAAATTGAGACCATTTTTGACTGAAATATAAGCCTATAGCCTTGGTATTTCGCCCAATAATAACCCAAATCAAAATTTATTGAATTTGTGGGTCGAAAAGCAACGAAAATTATACGGTTTTGGCTAACCGACGGACATCAAAAGTCGTTGATTTTGAATATAGATTGGCAGATGATGGAAGTCAGCTAATGTTGGTCAAAACACGAGGCTACACCCTTGGGTACGTATTTTGCCAGATATCTCCAAATTTACATTGATTTACTTTGCATGTTGATTGAAAAGTAATGAAAATGAACAAACTGGAAAATGGATAACACCATAGCCTTGATATCTGACCCTAGTCTACACAAAGTTGAATTTAATGAGTTTGATAGCTGATCAAACAGTTAGGAAACTGATCCAATTTTGTCCAGATGGAAGGATATAGTCTTGGTATTTTCCCCACAAATAGACCCAAGTTGAAATTGAGTGATTTTGATTACACACTGAAAACTGATGAAAATGAGGTAACTGTGGCCTAAATGCAAGTCTATAGCCTTATTCCTTTGCCTGTCAAAGATCCAAATTAAAATTTAATGAGTACAACTGCAGATCGATAAAAATGAACCTATAGCTTTAGTACATTTACTAAAACATATCCAAATCGAAATCAGCATTCATTTGATTCCAGATTGTTCATAAATGAGCCAATCTTGGCCAAAATGAAAAGCTTTGTGGTACGGCTCTGGCTCATACCTTGGTCGACACAAAACCAAAATTAAAAGTCCTTCATTTTGATTGCAGATCGACAGATGCTTGAAATCCCTGAATCTTCGCTAAGACTCCAAGATATAGCCCTAGTATATCAAACGAGATCACTCAAAGTCACATTAATAGATATCCTTTTTGGACACACCTGTGAAAGACTGAGGCAGTGACAAACTACAGGTAAGACCATACCACTAGTATTTTCCCATAGTATTCAAAACATTATCATATTGTTACACTGATTCAAGATTTACAACTCATGAAGCTACCGTCAGGCTACAGTTCTACCATTTGCCCACCAAAGACCCAAATCGACATCACTTGATTATCACAACAGATTGCCGACCACTGACATTGAGGCAATTTTGGCCAAAAAGTAAGGCTATAGCCTTGGTATTTTGCCTAAAAATGACTAAAATTGAAATTGGTTGAGTTTGACTGCAGATTGAAAAGTGATGAAAATGAGGCAATTTTGGCCAAAAAGTAAGGCTATAGCCTTGGTATTTTGCCTACAAGTGACTAAAATTGAAATTGGTTGAGTTTGACTGCAGATTGAAAAGTGATGAAAATGAGGCAATTTTGGCCAAAAAGTAAGGCTATAGCCTTGGTATTTTGACTAAAAATGACTAAAATTGAAATTGGTTGAGTTTGACTGCAGATTGAAAAGTGATGAAAATGAGGCAATTTTGGCCAAAAAGTAAGGCTATAGCCTTTGTATTTTGCCTACAAATGAATAAAATTGAAATTGGTTGAGTTTGACTGCAGATTGAAAAGTGATGAAAATGAGGCAATTTTGGCCAAAAAGTAAGGCTATAGCCTTGGTATTTTGCCTAACAATGACTAAAATTGAAATTGGTTGAGTTTGACTGCAGATTGAAAAGTGATGAAAATGAGGCAATTTTGGCCAAAAAGCAAGGCTATAGCCTTTGTATTTTGCCTACAAATGACTAAAATTGAAATTGGTTGAGTTTGACTGCAGATTGAAAAGTGATGAAAATAAGGCAATTTTGGCCAAACAGTAAGGCTATAGCCTTGGTATTTTGCCTAAAAATGACTAAAATTGAAATTGGTTGAGTTTGACTGCAGATTGAAAAGTGATGAAAATGAGGCAATTTTGGCCAAAAAGTAAGGCTATAGCCTTGGTATTTTGCCTACAAATGACTAAAATTGAAATTGGTTGAGTTTGACTGCAGATTGAAAAGTGATGAAAATGAGGCAATTTTGGCCAAAAAGTAAGGCTATAGCCTTGGTATTTTGCCTACAAATGACTACAATTGACATTGGTTGAATTTGACTGCAGATTGAAAAGTGATGAAAATGAGGCAATTTTGGCCAAAAAGTAAGGCTATAGCCTTGGTATTTTGCCTAAAAATGACTCAAATTGAAATTGGTTGAGTTTGACTGCAGATTGAAAAGTGATGTACATGAGGCAATTTTGGCCAAAAAGTAAGGCTATAACCTTTGTATTTTGCCTAAAAATGACTAAAATTGAAATTGGTTGAGTTTGACTGCAGATTGAAAAGTGATGAAAATGAGGCAATTTTGGCCAAAAAGTAAGGCTATAGCCTTGGTATTTTGCCTACAAATGACTAAAATTGAAATTGGTTGAGTTTGACTGCAGATTGAAAAGTGATGAAAATGAGGCAATTTTGGCCAAAAAGTAAGGCTATAGCCTTGGTATTTTGCCTAAAAATGACTAAAATTGAAATTGGTTGAGTTTGACTGCAGATTGAAATGTGATGAAAATGAGGCAATTTTGGCCAAACAGTAAGGCTATAGCCTTTGTATTTTGCCTACACATGACTAAAATTGAAATTGGTTGAGTTTGACTGCAGATTGAAAAGTGATGAAAATGAGGCAATTTTGGCCAAAAAGTAAGGCTATAGCCTTGGTATTTTGACTAAACATGACTAAAATTGAAATTGGTTGAGTTTGACTGCAGATTGAAAAGTGATGAAAATGAGGCAATTTTGGCCAAAAAGTAAGGCTATAGCCTTAGTATTTTGCCTAAACATGACTAAAATTGAAATTGGTTGAGTTTGACTGTAGATTGAAAAGTGATGAAAATGAGGCAATTTTGGCCAAAAAGTAAGGCTATAGCCTTGGTATTTTGCCTAAAAATGACTAAAATTGAAATTGGTTGAGTTTGACTGCAGATTGAACAGTGATGAAAATGAGGCAATTTTGGCCAAAACGTAAGGCTATAGCCTTGGTAATTTGCCTAAAAATGACTAAACTTGAAATTGGTTGAGTTTGACTGCAGATTGAAAAGTGATGAACATGAGTCAATTTTGGCCAAAAAGTAAGGCTATAGCCTTTGTATTTTGCCTAAACATGACTAAAATTGAAATTGGTTGAGCTTGACTGCAGATTGAAAAGTGATGAAACTGAGGCAACTTTGGCCAAAAAGTAAGGCTATAGCCTTGGTATTTTGCCTAAAAATGACTAAAATTGAAATTGGTTGAGTTTGACTGCAGATTGAAAAGTGATGAAAATGAGGCAATTTTGGCCAAAAAGTAAGGCTATAGCCTTGGTATTTTGCCTAAAAATGACTAAAATTGAAATTGGTTGAGTTTGACTGCAGATTGAAAAGTGATGAAAATGAGGCAATTTTGGCCAAAAAGTAAGGCTATAGCCTTGGTATTTTGCCTAAACATGACTAAAATTGAAATTGGTTGAGTTTGACTGCAGATTGACAAGTGATGAAAATGAGGCAATTTTGGCCAAAAAGTAAGGCTATAGCCTTGGTATTTTGCCTAAAAATGAATAAAATTGAAATTGGTTGAGTTTGACTGCAGATTGAAAAGTGATGAAAATGAGGCAATTTTGGCCAAAAAGTTAGGCTATAGCCTTTGTATTTTGCCTACAAATGACTAAAATTGAAATTGGTTGAGTTTGACTGCAGATTGAAAAGTGATGAAAATGGGGCAATTGTGGCCAAAAAGTAAGGCTATAGCCTTGGTATTTTGCCTAAAAATGACTAAAATTGACATTGGTTGAGTTTGACTGCAGATTGAAAAGTGATGAAAATGAGGCAATTTTGGCCAAAAAGTAAGGCTATAGCCTTGGTATTTTGCCTAAACATGACTAAAATTGAAATTGGTTGAGTTTGACTGCAGATTGAAAAGTGATGAAAATGAGGCAATTTTGGCCAAAAAGTAAGGCTATAGCCTTGGTATTTTGCCTAAAAATGACTAAAATTGAAATTGGTTGAGTTTGACTGCAGATTGAAAAGTAATGAAAATGAGGCAATTTTGGCCAAAAACTAAGGCTATAGCCTTTGTATTTTGCCTAAAAATGACTAAAATTGAAATTGGTTGAGTTTCTCTGCAGATTGAAAAGTGATGAACATGAGTCAATTTTGGCCAAAAAGTAAGGCTATAGCCTTTGTATTTTGCCTAACAATGACTAAAACTGACATTGGTTGAGCTTGACTGCAGATTGAAAAGTGATGAAACTGAGGCAACTTTGGCCAAAAAGTAAGGCTATAGCCTTGGTATTTTGCCTAAAAATGACTAAAATTGAAATTGGTTGAGTTTGACTGCAGATTGAAAAGTGATGAAAATGAGGCAATTTTGGCCACAAAGTAAGGCTATAGCCTTGGTATTTTGCCTAAAAATGACTAAAATTGAACTTGGTTGAGTTTGACTGCAGATTGACAAGTGATGAAAATGAGGCAATTTTGGCCAAAAAGTAAGGCTATAGCCTTGGTATTTTGCCTAAACATGACTAAAATTGAAATTGGTTGAGTTTGACTGCAGATTGAAAAGTGATGAAAATGAGGCAATTTTGGCCAAAAAGTAAGGCTATAGCCTTGGTATTTTGCCTAAAAATGACTAAAATTGAAATTGGTTGAGTTTGACTGCAGATTGAAAAGTGATGAAAATGAGGCAATTTTGGCCAAAAAGTTAGGCTATAGCCTTTGTATTTTGCCTACAAATGACTAAAATTGAAATTGGTTGAGTTTGACTGCAGATTGAAAAGTGATGAAAATGAGGCAATTGTGGCCAAAAAGCAAGGCTATAGCCTTGGTATTTTGCCTAAAAATGACTAAAATTGAAATTGGTTGAGTTTGACTGCAGATTGAAAAGTGATGAAAATGAGGCAATTTTGGCCAAAACGTAAGGCTATAGCCTTGGTATTTTGCCTAAAAATGACTAAAATTGAAATTGGTTGAGTTTGACTGCAGATTGAAAAGTGATGAAAATGAGGCAATTTTGGCCAAAAAGTAAGGCTATAGCCTTGGTATTTTGCCTACAAATGAATAAAATTGAAATTGGTTGAGTTTGACTGCAGATTGAAAAGTGATGAAAATGAGGCAATTTTGGCCAAAAACTAAGGCTATAGCCTTTGTATTTTGCCTAAAAATGACTAAAATTGAAATTGGTTGAGTTTCTCTGCAGATTGAAAAGTGATGAACATGAGTCAATTTTGGCCAAAAAGTAAGGCTATAGCCTTTGTATTTTGCCTAACAATGACTAAAACTGACATTGGTTGAGCTTGACTGCAGATTGAAAAGTGATGAAACTGAGGCAACTTTGGCCAAAAAGTAAGGCTATAGCCTTGGTATTTTGCCCAAAAATGACTAAAATTGAAATTGGTTGAGTTTGACTGCAGATTGAAAAGTGATGAAAATGAGGCAATTTTGGCCAAAAAGTAAGGCTATAGCCTTGGTATTTTGCCTAAAAATGACTAAAATTGAAATTGGTTGAGTTTGACTGCAGATTGAAAAGTGATGAAAATGAGGCAATTTTGGCCAAAAAGTAAGGCTATAGCCTTGGTATTTTGCCTAAACATGACTAAAATTGAAATTGGTTGAGTTTGACTGCAGATTCAAACGTGATGAAAATGAGGCAATTTTGGCCAAAAAGTAAGGCTATAGCCTTGGTATTTTGCCTAAAAATGACTAAAATTGAAATTGGTTGAGTTTGACTGCAGATTGAAAAGTGATGAAACTGAGGCAATTTTGGCCAAAAAGTAAGGCTATAGCCTTTGTATTTTCCCTACAAATGACTAAAATTGAAATTGGTTGAGTTTGACTGCAGATTGAAAAGTGATGAAAATGAGGCAATTTTGGCCAAAAAGTAAGGCTATAGCCTTGGTATTTTGCCTAACAATGACTAAAATTGAAATTGGTTGAGTTTGACTGCAGATTGAAAAGTGATGAAAATGAGGCAATTTTGGCCAAAAAGCAAGGCTATAGCCTTTGTATTTTGCCTACAAATGACTAAAATTGAAATTGGTTGAGTTTGACTGCAGATTGAAAAGTGATGAAAATAAGGCAATTTTGGCCAAACAGTAAGGCTATAGCCTTGGTATTTTGCCTAAAAATGACTAAAATTGAAATTGGTTGAGTTTGACTGCAGATTGAAAAGTGATGAAAATGAGGCAATTTTGGCCAAAAAGTAAGGCTATAGCCTTGGTATTTTGCCTACAAGTGACTAAAATTGAAATTGGTTGAGTTTGACTGCAGATTGAAAAGTGATGAAAATGAGGCAATTTTGGCCAAAAAGTAAGGCTATAGCCTTTGTATTTTGCCTAAAAATGACTAAAATTGAAATTGGTTGAGTTTGACTGCAGATTGAAAAGTGATGAAACTGAGGCAATTTTGGCCAAAACGTAAGGCTATAGCCTTGGTATTTTGCCTAAAAATGACTAAAATTAAAATTGGTTGAGTTTGACTGCAGATTGAAAAGTGATGAAAATGAGGCACTTTTGGCCAAAAAGTAAGGCTATAGCCTTGGTATTTTGCCTAACAATGACTAAAATTGAAATTGGTTGAGTTTGACTGCAGATTGAAAAGTGATGAAAATGAGGCAAGTTTGGCCAAAAAGCAAGGCTATAGCCTTTGTATTTTGCCTACAAATGACTAAAATTGAAATTGGTTGAGTTTGACTGCAGATTGAAAAGTGATGAAAATGAGGCAATTTTGGCCAAAAAGTAAGGCTATAGCCTTGGTATTTTGCCTATAAGTGACTAAAATTGAAATTGGTTGAGTTTGACTGCAGATTGAAAAGTGATGAAAATGAGGCAATTTTGGCCAAAAAGTAAGGCTATAGCCTTGGTATTTTGCCTAAAAATGACTAAAATTGAAATTGGTTGAGTTTGACTGCAGATTGAAAAGTGATGAAAATGAGGCAATTTTGGCCAAAACGTAAGGCTATAGCCTTGGTAATTTGCCTAAAAATGACTAAAATTGAAATTGGTTGAGTTTGACTGCAGATTGAAAAGTGATGAACATGAGTCAATTTTGGCCAAAACGTAAGGCTATAGCCTTGGTATTTTGCCTAAAAATGACTAAAATTGAAATTGGTTGAGCTTGACTGCAGATTGAAAAATGATGAAAATGAGGCAACTTTGGCCAAAAAGTAAGGCTATAGCCTTGGTATTTTGCCTAAAATTGACTAAAATTGAAATTGGTTGAGTTTGACTGCAGATTGAAAAGTGATGAAAATGAGGCAATTTTGGCCAAAACGTAAGGCTATAGCCTTGGTATTTTGCCTACAAATGAATAAAATTGAAATTGGTTGAGTTTGACTGCAGATTGAAAAGTGATGAAAATGAGGCAATTTTGGCCAAACAGTACGGCTATAGCCTTTGTATTTTGCCTACAAATGAATAAAATTGAAATTGGTTGAGTTTGACTGCAGATTGAAAAGTGATGAAAATGAGGCAATTTTGGCCAAAAAGTAAGGCTATAGCCTTGGTATTTTGCCTAAAAATGACTAAAATTGAAATTGGTTGAGCTTGACTGCAGATTGAAAAGTGATGAAAATGAGGCAATTTTGGCCAAACAATAAGGCTATAGCCTTGGTATTTTGCCTAAAAATGACTACAATTGATATTTATTGACTTTGACTGCAGATTGAAAAGTGATGAAAATGAGGCAATTTTGGCCAAAAAGTAAGGCTATAGCCTTGGTATTTTGCCTATAAATGACTAAACTTGAAATTGGTTGAGTTTGACTGCAGATTGAAAAGTGATGAAAATGAGGCAATTTTGGCCAAAAAGTAAGGCTATAGCCTTGGTATTTTGCCTAAACATGACTAAAATTGAAATTGGTTGAGCTTGACTGCAGATTGAAAAGTGATGAAAATGAGGCAATTTTGGCCAAAAAGTAAGGCTATAGCCTTGGTATTTTGCCTAAAAGTGACTAAAATTGAAATTGGTTGAGTTTGACTGCAGATTGAAAAGTGATGAAAATGAGGCAATTTTGGCCAAAACGTAAAGCTATAGCCTTGGTATTTTGCCTAAAAATGACTAAAATTGAAATTGGTTGAGTTTGACTGCAGATTGAAAAGTGATGAAAATGAGGCAATTTTGGCCAAACAATAAGGCTATAGCCTTGGTAATTTGCCTAAAAATGACTAAAATTGATATTTATTGAGTTTGACTGCAGATTGAAAAGTGATGAAAATGAGGCAATTTTGGCCAAAAAGTAAGGCTATAGCCTTGGTATTTTGCCTACAAATGACTAAAATTGAAATTGGTTGAGTTTGACTGCAGACTGAACAGTGATGAACATGAGTCAATTTTGGCCAAAAAGTAAGGCTATAGCCTTGGTATTTTGCCTAAAAATGACTAAAATTGAAATTGGTTGAGTTTGACTGCAGATTGAAAAGTGATGAAACTGAGGCAATTTTGGCCAAAACGTAAGGCTATAGCCTTTGTATTTTCCCTACAAATGACTAAAATTGAAATTGGTTGAGTTTGACTGCAGATTGAAAAGTGATGAAAATGAGGCAATTTTGGCCAAAAAGTAAGGCTATAGCCTTGGTATTTTGCCTAAAAATGACTAAAATTGAAATTGGTTGAGTTTGACTGCAGATTGAAAAGTGATGAAAATGAGGCAATTTTGGCCAAAACGTAAAGCTATAGCCTTGGTATTTTGCCTAAAAATGACTAAAATTGAAATTGGTTGAGTTTGACTGCAGATTGAAAAGTGATGAAAATGAGGCAATTTTGGCCAAAAAGTAAGGCTATAGCCTTTGTATTTTGCCTAAAAATGACTAAAATTGAAATTGGTTGAGCTTGACTGCAGATTGAAAAGTGATGAAACTGAGGCAATTTTGGCCAAACAATAAGGCTATAGCCTTGGTATTTTGCCTAACAATGACTAAAATTGAAATTGATTGAGTTTGACTGCAGATTGAGAAGTGATGAAAATGAGGCAATTTTGGCCAAAAAGTAAGGCTATAGCCTTGGTATTTTGCTTAAAAATGACTAAAATTGAAATTGGTTGAGTTTGACTGCAGATTGAAAAGTGATGAAAATGAGGCAATTTTGGCCAAAACGTAAGGCTATAGCCTTGGTATTTTGCCTAAAAATGACTAAAATTGAAATTGGTTGAGTTTGACCGCAGATTGAGAAGTGATGAACATGAGGCAATTTTGGCCAAAACGTAAGGCTATAGCCTTGGTATTTTGCCTATAAATGACTAAACTTGAAATTGGTTGAGTTTGACTGCAGATTGAAAAGTGATGAAAATGAGGCAATTTTGGCCAAAACGTAAAGCTATAGCCTTGGTATTTTGCCTAAAAATGACTAAAATTGAAATTGGTTGAGTTTGACTGCAGATTGAAAAGTGATGAAAATGAGGCAATTTTGGCCAAAAAGTAAGGCTATAGCCTTGGTATTTTGCCTAAAAATGACTAAAATTGAAATTGGTTGAGCTTGACTGCAGATTGAAAAGTGATGAAAATGAGGCAATTTTGGCCAAACAATAAGGCTATAGCCTTGGTATTTTGCCTAAAAATGACTAAAATTGATATTTAATGAGTTTGACTGCAGATTGAAAAGTGATGAAAATGAGGCAATTTTGGCCAAAAAGTAAGGCTATAGCCTTGGTATTTTGCCTAAAAATGACTAAAATTGAAATTGGTTGAGTTTGACTGCAGACTGAAAAGTGATGACAATGAGGTAATTTTGGCCAAAAAGTAAGGCTATAGCCTTGGTATTTTGCCTATAAATGACTAAACTTGAAATTGGTTGAGTTTGACTGCAGATTGAAAAGTGATGAAAATGAGGCAATTTTGGCCAAAAAGTAAGGCTATAGCCTTGGTATTTTGCCTAAACATGACTAAAATTGAAATTGGTTGAGTTTGACTGCAGATTGACAAGTGATGAAAATGAGGCAATTTTGGCCAAAAAGTAAGGCTATAGCCTTGGTATTTTGCCTACAAGTGACTAAAATTGAAATTGGTTGAGTTTGACTGCAGATTGAAAAGTGATGAAAATGAGGCAATTTTGGCAAAAAAGTAAAGCTATAGCCTTGGTATTTTGCCTAAAAATGACTAAAATTGAAATTGGTTGAGTTTGACTGCAGATTGAAAAGTGATGAAAATGAGGCAATTTTGGCCAAAAACCAAGGCTATAGCCTTTGTATTTTGCCTAAAAATGACTAAAATTGAAATTGGTTGAGTTTGACTGCAGATTGAAAAGTGATGAAAATGAGGCAATTTTGGCCAAAAAGTAAGGCTATAGCCTTTGTATTTTGCCTAAAAATGACTAAAATTGAAATTGGTTGAGTTTGACTGCAGATTGAAAAGTGATGAAACTGAGGCAATTTTGGCCAAAACGTAAGGCTATAGCCTTTGTATTTTCCCTACAAATGACTAAAATTGAAATTGGTTGAGTTTGACTGCAGATTGAAAAGTGATGAAAATGAGGCAATTTTGGCCAAAAAGTAAGGCTATAGCCTTGGTATTTTGCCTAAAAATGACTAAAATTGAAATTGGTTGAGTTTGACTGCAGATTGAAAAGTGATGAAAATGAGGCAATTTTGGCCAAAACGTAAAGCTATAGCCTTGGTATTTTGCCTAAAAATGACTAAAATTGAAATTGGTTGAGTTTGACTGCAGATTGAAAAGTGATGAAAATGAGGCAATTTTGGCCAAAAAGTAAGGCTATAGCCTTTGTATTTTGCCTAAAAATGACTAAAATTGAAATTGGTTGAGCTTGACTGCAGATTGAAAAGTGATGAAACTGAGGCAATTTTGGCCAAACAATAAGGCTATAGCCTTGGTATTTTGCCTAAAAATGACTAAAATTGAAATTGATTGAGTTTGATTGCAGATTGAGAAGTGATGAAAATGAGGCAATTTTGGCCAAACAGTAAGGCTATAGCCTTGGTATTTTGCTTAAAAATGACTAAAATTGAAATTGGTTGAGTTTGACTGCAGATTGAAAAGTGATGAAAATGAGGCAATTTTGGCCAAAAAGTAAGGCTATAGCCTTGGTATTTTGCCTAAAAATGACTAAAATTGAAATTGGTTGAGTTTGACCGCAGATTGAAAAGTGATGAAAATGAGGCAATTTTGGCCAAAACGTAAGGCTATAGCCTTGGTATTTTGCCTATAAATGACTAAACTTGAAATTGGTTGAGTTTGACTGCAGATTGAAAAGTGATGAAAATGAGGCAATTTTGGCCAAAAACCAAGGCTATAGCCTTTGTATTTTGCCTAAAAATGACTAAAATTGAAATTGGTTGAGTTTGACCGCAGATTGAAAAGTGATGACAATGAGGCAATTTTGGCCAAAACGTAAGGCTATAGCCTTGGTATTTTGCCTATAAATGACTAAACTTGAAATTGGTTGAGTTTGACTGCAGATTGAAAAGTGATGAAAATGAGGCAATTTTGGTCAAAAACCAAGGCTATAGCCTTTGTATTTTGCTTAAAAATGACTAAAATTGAAATTGGTTGAGTTTGACTGCAGATTGAAAAGTGATGAAAATGAGGCAATTTTGGCCAAAAAGTAAGGCTATAGCCTTGGTATTTTGCCTAAAAATGACTAAAATTGAAATTGGTTGAGTTTGACCGCAGATTGAAAAGTGATGAAAATGAGGCAATTTTGGCCAAAACGTAAGGCTATAGCCTTGGTATTTTGCCTATAAATGACTAAACTTGAAATTGGTTGAGTTTGACTGCAGATTGAAAAGTGATGAAAATGAGGCAATTTTGGCCAAAAACCAAGGCTATAGCCTTTGTATTTTGCCTAAAAATGACTAAAATTGAAATTGGTTGAGTTTGACCGCAGATTGAAAAGTGATGACAATGAGGCAATTTTGGCCAAAACGTAAGGCTATAGCCTTGGTATTTTGCCTATAAATGACTAAACTTGAAATTGGTTGAGTTTGACTGCAGATTGAAAAGTGATGAAAATGAGGCAATTTTGGTCAAAAACCAAGGCTATAGCCTTTGTATTTTGCCTAAAAATGACTAAAATTGAAATTGGTTGAGTTTGACTGCAGATTGAAAAGTGATGAAAATGAGGCAATTTTGGCCAAAAAGTAAGGCTATAGCCTTGGTATTTTGCCTAAAAATGACTAAAATTGAAATTGGTTGAGTTTGACTGCAGATTGAAAAGTGATGAAACTGAGGCAATTTTGGCCAAAACGTAAGGCTATAGCCTTTGTATTTTCCCTACAAATGACTAAAATTGAAATTGGTTGAGTTTGACTGCAGATTGAAAAGTGATGAAAATGAGGCAATTTTGGCCAAAAAGTAAGGCTATAGCCTTGGTATTTTGCCTAAAAATGACTAAAATTGAAATTGGTTGAGTTTGACTGCAGATTGAAAAGTGATGAACATGAGGCAATTTTGGCCAAAACGTAAAGCTATAGCCTTGGTATTTTGCCTAAAAATGACTAAAATTGAAATTGGTTGAGTTTGACTGCAGATTGAAAAGTGATGAAAATGAGGCAATTTTGGCCAAAAAGTAAGGCTATAGCCTTTGTATTTTGCCTAAAAATGACTAAAATTGAAATTGGTTGAGCTTGACTGCAGATTGAAAAGTGATGAAACTGAGGCAATTTTGGCCAAACAATAAGGCTATAGCCTTGGTATTTTGCCTAAAAATGACTAAAATTGAAATTGATTGAGTTTGACTGCAGATTGAGAAGTGATGAAAATGAGGCAATTTTGGCCAAAAAGTAAGGCTATAGCCTTGGTATTTTGCTTAAAAATGACTAAAATTGAAATTGGTTGAGTTTGACTGCAGATTGAAAAGTGATGAAAATGAGGCAATTTTGGCCAAAAAGTAAGGCTATAGCCTTGGTATTTTGCCTAAAAATGACTAAAATTGAAATTGGTTGAGTTTGACCGCAGATTGAAAAGTGATGAAAATGAGGCAATTTTGGCCAAAACGTAAGGCTATAGCCTTGGTATTTTGCCTATAAATGACTAAACTTGAAATTGGTTGAGTTTGACTGCAGATTGAAAAGTGATGAAAATGAGGCAATTTTGGCCAAAAACCAAGGCTATAGCCTTTGTATTTTGCCTACAAATGACTAAAATTGAAATTGGTTGAGTTTGACTGCAGATTGAAAAGTGATGAAAATGAGGCAATTTTGGCCGAAACGTAAGGCTATAGCCTTGGTATTTTGCCTATAAATGACTAAACTTGAAATTGGTTGAGTTTGACTGCAGATTGAAAAGTGATGAAAATGAGGCAATTTTGGCCAAAAACCAAGGCTATAGCCTTTGTATTTTGCCTAAAAATGACTAAAATTGAAATTGGTTGAGTTTGACTGCAGATTGAAAAGTGATGAAAATGAGGCAATTTTGGCCAAAACGTAAGGCTATAGCCTTGGTATTTTGCCTATAAATGACTAAACCTGAAATTGGTTGAGTTTGACTGCAGATTGAAAAGTGATGAAAATGAGGCAATTTTGGCCAAAATCCAAGGCTATAGCCTTTGTATTTTGCCTAAAAATGACTAAAATTGAAATTGGTTGAGTTTGACTGCAGATTGAAAAGTGATGAAAATGAGGCAATTTTGGCCAAAAAGTAAGGCTATAGCCTTGGTATTTTGCCTAAAAATGACTAAAATTGAAATTGGTTGAGTTTGACTGCAGATTGAAAAGTGATGAAACTGAGGCAATTTTGGCCAAAACGTAAGGCTATAGCCTTTGTATTTTCCCTACAAATGACTAAAATTGAAATTGGTTGAGTTTGACTGCAGATTGAAAAGTGATGAAAATGAGGCAATTTTGGCCAAAAAGTAAGGCTATAGCCTTGGTATTTTGCCTAAAAATGACTAAAATTGAAATTGGTTGAGTTTGACTGCAGATTGAAAAGTGATGAAAATGAGGCAATTTTGGCCAAAACGTAAAGCTATAGCCTTGGTATTTTGCCTAAAAATGACTAAAATTGAAATTGGTTGAGTTTGACTGCAGATTGAAAAGTGATGACAATGAGGCAATTTTGGCTACAAAGTAAGGCTATAGCCTTGGTATTTTGCCTAAAAATGACTAAAATTGAAATTGGTTGAGTTTGACTGCAGATTGAAAAGTGATGACAGTGAGGTAATTTTGGCCAAAAAGTAAGGCTATAGCCTTGGTATTTTGCCTAAAAATGACTAAAATTGAAATTGGTTGAGTTTGACCGCAGATTGAAAAGTGATGACAATGAGGCAATTTTGGCCAAAACGTAAGGCTATAGCCTTGGTATTTTGCCTATAAATGACTAAAATTGAAATTGGTTGAGTTTGACTGCAGATTGAAAAGTGATGAAAATGAGGCAATTTTGGCCAAAAACCAAGGCTATAACCTTTGTATTTTGCCTAAAAATGACTAAAATTGAAATTGGTTGAGTTTGACTGCAGATTGAAAAGTGATGAAAATGAGGCAATTTTGGCCAAAAAGTAAGGCTATAGCCTTGGTATTTTGCCTAAAAATGACTAAAATTGAAATTGGTTGAGTTTGACTGCAGATTGAAAAGTGATGAAAATGAGGCAATTTTGGCCAAAACGTAAAGCTATAGCCTTGGTATTTTGCCTAAAAATGACTAAAATTGAAATTGGTTGAGTTTGACTGCAGATTGAAAAGTGATGACAATGAGGCAATTTTGGCTACAAAGTAAGGCTATAGCCTTGGTATTTTGCCTAAAAATGACTAAAATTGAAATTGGTTGAGTTTGACTGCAGATTGAAAAGTGATGACAGTGAGGTAATTTTGGCCAAAAAGTAAGGCTATAGCCTTGGTATTTTGCCTAAAAATGACTAAAATTGAAATTGGTTGAGTTTGACCGCAGATTGAAAAGTGATGACAATGAGGCAATTTTGGCCAAAACGTAAGGCTATAGCCTTGGTATTTTGCCTATAAATGACTAAAATTGAAATTGGTTGAGTTTGACTGCAGATTGAAAAGTGATGAAAATGAGGCAATTTTGGCCAAAAACCAAGGCTATAACCTTTGTATTTTGCCTAAAAATGACTAAAATTGAAATTGGTTGAGTTTGACTGCAGATTGAAAAGTGATGAAAATGAGGCAATTTTGGCCAAAAAGTAAGGCTATAGCCTTGGTATTTTGCCTAAAAATGACTAAAATTGAAATTGGTTGAGCTTGACTGCAGATTGAAAAGTGATGAAACTGAGGCAACTTTGGCCAAAAAGTAAGGCTATAGCCTTGGTATTTTGCCTAAAAATGACTAAAATTGAAATTGGTTGAGTTTGACTGCAGATTGAAAAGTGATGAAAATGAGGCAATTTTGGCCAAAAAGTAAGGCTATAGCCTTTGTATTTTGCCTAAACATGACTAAAATTGAAATTGGTTGAGTTTGACTGCAGATTGAAAAGTGATGAAAATGAGGCAATTTTGGCCAAAAAGTAAGGCTATAGCCTTGGTATTTTGCCTATAAGTGACTAAAATTGAAATTGGTTGAGTTTGACTGTAGATTGAAAAGTGATGAAAATGAGGCAATTTTGGCCAAAAAGTAAGGCTATAGCCTTGGTATTTTGCCTAAAAATGACTAAAATTGAAATTGGTTGAGTTTGACTGCAGATTGAAAAGTGATGAAAATGAGGCAATTTTGGCCAAAAAGTAAGGCTATAGCCTTGGTATTTTGCCTAAAAGTGACTAAAATTGAAATTGGTTGAGTTTGACTGCAGATTGAAAAGTGATGAAAATGAGGCAATTTTGGCCAAAACGTAAAGCTATAGCCTTGGTATTTTGCCTAAAAATGACTAAAATTGAAATTGGTTGAGTTTGACTGCAGATTGAAAAGTGATGAAAATGAGGCAATTTTGGCCAAAGAGTAAGGCTATAGCCTTGGTATTTTGCCTACAAATGACTAAAATTGAAATTGGTTGAGTTTGACTGCAGATTGAACAGTGATGAAAATGAGGCAATTTTGGCCAAAAAGTAAGGCTATAGCCTTGGTATTTTGCCTAAAAATGACTAAAATTGAAATTGGTTGAGTTTGACTGCAGATTCAAAAGTGATGAAAATGAGGCAATTTTGGCCAAAAAGTAAGGCTGTAGCCTTGGTATTTTGCCTAACAATGACTAACATTGAAATTGGTTGAGTTTGACTGCAGATTGAAAAGTGATGAAACTGAGGCAATTTTGGCCAAAAAGTAAGGCTATAGCCTTGGTATTTTGCCTAAAAATGACTAAAATTGAAATTGGTTGAGTTTGACTGCAGATTGAAAAGTGATGAAAATGAGGCAATTTTGGCCAAAAAGTTAGGCTATAGCCTTTGTATTTTGCCTACAAATGACTAAAATTGAAATTGGTTGAGTTTGACTGCAGATTGAAAAGTGATGAAAATGAGGCAATTTTGGCCAAAAAGTAAGGCTATAGCCTTTGTATTTTGCCTAAAAATGACTAAAATTGAAATTGGTTGAGTTTGACTGCAGATTGAAAAGTGATGAAAATGAGGCAATTTTGGCCGAAACGTAAGGCTGTAGCCTTGGTATTTTGCCTAAAAATGACTAAAATTGAAATTGGTTGAGTTTGACTGCAGATTGAAAAGTGATGAAAATGAGGCAATTTTGGCCAAAGAGTAAGGCTATAGCCTTGGTATTTTGCCTACAAATGACTAAAATTGAAATTGGTTGAGTTTGACTGCAGATTGAACAGTGATGAAAATGAGGCAATTTTGGCCAAAAAGTAAGGCTATAGCCTTGGTATTTTGCCTAAAAATGACTAAAATTGAAATTGGTTGAGTTTGACTGCAGATTCAAAAGTGATGAAAATGAGGCAATTTTGGCCAAAAAGTAAGGCTGTAGCCTTGGTATTTTGCCTAACAATGACTAAAATTGAAATTGGTTGAGTTTGACTGCAGATTGAAAAGTGATGAAACTGAGGCAATTTTGGCCAAAAAGTAAGGCTATAGCCTTGGTATTTTGCCTAAAAATGACTAAAATTGAAATTGGTTGAGTTTGACTGCAGATTGAAAAGTGATGAAAATGAGGCAATTTTGGCCAAAAAGTAAGGCTGTAGCCTTGGTATTTTGCCTAAAAATGACTAAAATTGAAATTGATTGAGTTTGACTGCAGATTGAAAAGTGATGAAAATGAGGCAATTTTGGCCAAAAAGTAAGGCTATAGCCTTGGTATTTTGCCTAAAAATGACTAAAATTGAAATTGGTTGAGTTTGACTGCAGATTGAAAAGTGATGAAAATGAGGCGATTTTGGCCAAAAAGTAAGGCTATAGCCTTGGTATTTTGCCTACAAATGACTAAAATTGAAATTGGTTGAGTTTGACTGCAGATTGAAAAGTGATGAAAATGAGGCAATTTTGGCCAAACAGTACGGCTATAGCCTTTGTATTTTGCCTACAAATGAATAAAATTGAAATTGGTTGAGTTTGACTGCAGATTGAAAAGTGATGAAAATGAGGCAATTTTGGCCTAAAAGTAAGGCTATAGCCTTGGTATTTTGCCTAACAATGACTAAAATTGAAATTGGTTGAGTTTGACTGCAGATTGAAAAGTGATGAAAATGAGGCAATTTTGGCCAAACAGTAAGGCTATAGCCTTGGTATTTTGCCTAAAAATGACTAAAATTGAAATTGGTTGAGTTTGACTGCAGATTGAAAAGTGATGAAAATGAGGCAATTTTGGCCAAAAAGTTAGGCTATAGCCTTTGTATTTTGCCTACAAATGACTAAAATTGAAATTGGTTGAGTTTGACTGCAGATTGAAAAGTGATGAAAATGAGGCAATTGTGGCCAAAAAGTAAGGCTATAGCCTTGGTATGTTGCCTAAAAATGACTAAAATTGAAATTGGTTGAGTTTGACTGCAGATTGAAAAGTGATGAAAATGAGGCAATTATGGCCAAAACGTAAGGCTATAGCCTTGGTATTTTGCCTAAAAATGACTAAAATTGAAATTGGTTGAGTTTGACTGCAGATTGAAAAGTGATGAAAATGAGGCAATTTTGGCCAAAGAGTAAGGCTATAGCCTTGGTATTTTGCCTAAAAATGACTAAAATTGAAATTGGTTGAGTTTGACTGCAGATTGAAAAGTGATGAAAATGAGGCAATTTTGGCCAAAACGTAAAGCTATAGCCTTGGTATTTTGCCTAAAAATGACTAAAATTGAAATTGGTTGAGTTTGACTGCAGATTGAAAAGTGATGAAAATGAGGCAATTTTGGCCAAAGAGTAAGGCTATAGCCTTGGTATTTTGCCTACAAATGACTAAAATTGAAATTGGTTGAGTTTGACTGCAGATTGAAAAGTGATGAAAATGAGGCAATTTTGGCCAAAAAGTAAGGCTATAGCCTTGGTATTTTGCCTAAAAATGACTAAAATTGAAATTGGTTGAGTTTGACTGCAGATTGACAAGTGATGAAAATGAGGCAATTTTGGCCAAAAAGTAAGGCTATAGCCTTGGTATTTTGCCTACAAGTGACTAAAATTGAAATTGGTTGAGTTTGACTGCAGATTGAAAAGTGATGACAATGAGGCAATTTTGGCCAAAAAGTAAAGCTATAGCCTTGGTATTTTGCCTAAAAATGACTAAAATTGAAATTGGTTGAGTTTGACTGCAGATTGAAAAGTGATGAAAATGAGGCAATTTTGGCCAAAACGTAAAGCTATAGCCTTTGTATTTTCCCTAAAAATGACTAAAATTGAAATTGGTTGAGTTTGACTGCAGATTGAAAAGTGATGAAAATGAGGCAATTTTGGCCAAAAAGTAAGGCTATAGCCTTGGTATTTTGCCTACAAGTGACTAAAATTGAAATTGGTTGAGTTTGACTGCAGATTGAAAAGTGATGAAAATGAGGCAATTTTGGCCAAAAAGTAAAGCTATAGCCTTGGTATTTTGCCTAAAAATGACTAAAATTGAAATTGGTTGAGTTTGACTGCAGATTGAAAAGTGATGAAAATGAGGCAATTTTGGCCAAAAAGTAAGGCTATAGCCTTGGTATTTTGCCTACAAATGACTAAAATTGAAATTGGTTGAGTTTGACTGCAGATTGAAAAGTGATGAAAATGAGGCAATTTTGGCCAAAAAGTAAGGCTATAGCCTTGGTATTTTGCCTAAAAATGACTAAAATTGAAATTGGTTGAGTTTGACTGCAGATTGAAAAGTGATGAAAATGAGGCAATTTTGGCCAAACAGTAAGGCTATAGCCTTTGTATTTTGCCTAAAAATGACTAAAATTGAAATTGGTTGAGTTTGACTGCAGATTGAAAAGTGATGAAAATGAGGCAATTTTGGCCGAAACGTAAGGCTGTAGCCTTGGTATTTTGCCTAAAAATGACTAAAATTGAAATTGGTTGAGTTTGACTGCAGATTGAAAAGTGATGAAAATGAGGCAATTGTGGCCAAAAAGTAAGGCTATAGCCTTGGTATTTTGCCTAAAAATGACTAAAATTGAAATTGGTTGAGTTTGACTGCAGATTGAAAAGTGATGAAAATGAGGCAATTATGGCCAAAACGTAAGGCTATAGCCTTGGTATTTTGCCTAAAAATGACTAAAATTGAAATTGGTTGAGTTTGACTGCAGATTGAAAAGTGATGACAATGAGGCAATTTTGGCTAAAAAGTAAGGCTATAGCCTTGGTATTTTGCCTAAACATGACTAAAATTGAAATTGGTTGAGTTTGACTGCAGATTGAAAAGTGATGAAACTGAGGTAATTTTGGCCAAAAAGTAAGGCTATAGCCTTGGTAGTTTGCCTACAAATGACTAAAATTGAAATTGGTTGAGTTTGACTGCAGATTGAAAAGTGATGAAAATGAGGCAATTTTGGCCAAAAAGTAAGGCTATAGCCTTGGTATTTTGCCTAACAATGACTAAAATTGAAATTGGTTGAGTTTGACTGCAGATTGAAAAGTGATGAAAATGAGGCAATTTTGGCCAAAAAGTAAGGCTATAGCCTTGGTATTTTGCCTAAAAATGACTAAAATTGAAATTGGTTGAGTTTGACTGCAGATTGAAAAGTGATGAAAATGAGGCAATTTTGGCCAAAAAGTTAGGCTATAGCCTTTGTATTTTGCCTACAAATGACTAAAATTGAAATTGGTTGAGTTTGACTGCAGATTGAAAAGTGATGAAAATGAGGCAATTGTGGCCAAAAAGTAAGGCTATAGCCTTGGTATTTTGCCTAAAAATGACTAAAATTGAAATTGGTTGAGTTTGACTGCAGATTGAAAAGTGATGAAAATGAGGCAATTTTGGCCAAAACGTAAGGCTATAGCCTTGGTATTTTGCCTAAAAATGACTAAAATTGAAATTGGTTGAGTTTGACTGCAGATTGAAAAGTGATGAAAATGAGGCAATTTTGGCCAAAACGTAAGGCTATAGCCTTGGTATTTTGCCTAACAATGACTAAACTTGAAATTGGTTGAGCTTGACTGCAGATTGAAAAGTGATGAAAATGAGGCAATTTTGGCCAAACAATAAGGCTATAGCCTTGGTATTTTGCCTAAAAATGACTAAAATTGATATTTATTGAGTTTGACTGCAGATTGAAAAGTGATGAAAATGAGGCAATTTTGGCCAAAAAGTAAGGCTATAGCCTTGGTATTTTGCCTAAAAATGACTAAAATTGAAATTGGTTGAGTTTGACTGCAGACTGAACAGTGATGAAAATGAGGCAATTTTGGCCAAAAAGTAAGGCTATAGCCTTGGTATTTTGCCTATAAATGACTAAACTTGAAATTGGTTGAGTTTGACTGCAGATTGAAAAGTGATGAAAATGAGGCAATTTTGGCCAAAAAGTAAGGCTATAGCCTTGGTATTTTGCCTAAAAATGACTAAAATTGAAATTGGTTGAGTTTGACTGCAGATTGAAAAGTGATGAAAATGAGGCAATTTTGGCCAAAACGTAAGGCTATAGCCTTGGTATTTTGCCTATAAATGACTAAACTTGAAATTGGTTGAGTTTGACTGCAGATTGAAAAGTGATGACACTGAGGTAATTTTGGCCAAAAAGTAAGGCTATAGCCTTGGTATTTTGCCTAAAAATGACTAAAATTGAAATTGGTTGAGTTTGACTGCAGATTGAAAAGTGATGAAAATGAGGCAATTTTGGCCAAAAAGTAAGGCTATAGCCTTGGTATTTTGCCTAAAAATGACTAAAATTGAAATTGGTTGAGTTTGACTGCAGATTGAAAAGTGATGAAAATGAGGCAATTTTGGCCAAAACGTAAAGCTATAGCCTTGGTATTTTGCCTAAAAATGACTAAAATTGAAATTGGTTGAGTTTGACTGCAGATTGAAAAGTGATGAAAATGAGGCAATTTTGGCCAAAGAGTAAGGCTATAGCCTTGGTATTTTGCCTACAAATGACTAAAATTGAAATTGGTTGAGTTTGACTGCAGATTGAAAAGTGATGAAAATGAGGCAATTTTGGCCAAAAAGTAAGGCTATAGCCTTGGTATTTTGCCTACACATGACTAAAATTGAAATTGGTTGAGTTTGACTGCAGATTGACAAGTGATGAAAATGAGGCAATTTTGGCCAAAAAGTAAGGCTATAGCCTTGGTATTTTGCCTACAAGTGACTAAAATTGAAATTGGTTGAGTTTGACTGCAGATTGAAAAGTGATGAAAATGAGGCAATTTTGGCCAAAAAGTAAAGCTATAGCCTTGGTATTTTGCCTAAAAATGACTAAAATTGAAATTGGTTGAGTTTGACTGCAGATTGAAAAGTGATGAAAATGAGGCAATTTTGGCCAAAACGGAAGGCTATAGCCTTGGTATTTTGCCTATAAATGACTAAACTTGAAATTGGTTGAGTTTGACTGCAGATTGAAAAGTGATGACACTGAGGTAATTTTGGCCAAAAAGTAAGGCTATAGCCTTGGTATTTTGCCTAAAAATGACTAAAATTGAAATTGGTTGAGTTTGACTGCAGATTGAAAAGTGATGAAAATGAGGCAATTTTGGCCAAAGAGTAAGGCTATAGCCTTGGTATTTTGCCTAAAAATGACTAAAATTGAAATTGGTTGAGTTTGACTGCAGATTGAAAAGTGATGAAAATGAGGCAATTTTGGCCAAAACGTAAAGCTATAGCCTTGGTATTTTGCCTAAAAATGACTAAAATTGAAATTGGTTGAGTTTGACTGCAGATTGAAAAGTGATGAAAATGAGGCAATTTTGGCCAAAGAGTAAGGCTATAGCCTTGGTATTTTGCCTACAAATGACTAAAATTGAAATTGGTTGAGTTTGACTGCAGATTGAAAAGTGATGAAAATGAGGCAATTTTGGCCAAAAAGTAAGGCTATAGCCTTGGTATTTTGCCTAAACATGACTAAAATTGAAATTGGTTGAGTTTGACTGCAGATTGACAAGTGATGAAAATGAGGCAATTTTGGCCAAAAAGTAAGGCTATAGCCTTGGTATTTTGCCTACAAGTGACTAAAATTGAAATTGGTTGAGTTTGACTGCAGATTGAAAAGTGATGAAAATGAGGCAATTTTGGCCAAAAAGTAAAGCTATAGCCTTGGTATTTTGCCTAAAAATGACTAAAATTGAAATTGGTTGAGTTTGACTGCAGATTGAAAAGTGATGAAAATGAGGCAATTATGGCCAAAAAGTAAGGCTATAGCCTTTGTATTTTCCCTACAAATGACTAAAATTGAAATTGGTTGAGTTTGACTGCAGATTGAAAAGTGATGAAAATGAGGCAATTTTGGCCAAAAAGTAAGGCTATAGCCTTGGTATTTTGCCTAAAAATGACTAAAATTGAAATTGGTTGAGTTTGACTGCAGATTGAAAAGTGATGAAAATGAGGCAATTTTGGCCAAACAGTAAGGCTATAGCCTTTGTATTTTGCCTAAAAATGACTAAAATTGAAATTGGTTGAGTTTGACTGCAGATTGAAAAGTGATGAAAATGAGGCAATTTTGGCCGAAACGTAAGGCTGTAGCCTTGGTATTTTGCCTAAAAATGACTAAAATTGAAATTGGTTGAGTTTGACTGCAGATTGAAAAGTGATGAAAATGAGGCAATTGTGGCCAAAAAGTAAGGCTATAGCCTTGGTATTTTGCCTAAAAATGACTAAAATTGAAATTGGTTGAGTTTGACTGCAGATTGAAAAGTGATGAAAATGAGGCAATTTTGGCCAAAAAGTAAGGCTATAGCCTTGGTATTTTGCCTAAAAATGACTAAAATTGAAATTGGTTGAGTTTGACTGCAGATTGACAAGTGATGACAATGAGGCAATTTTGGCCAAACAGTAAGGCTATAGCCTTTGTATTTTGCCTAAAAATGACTAAAATTGAAATTGGTTGAGTTTGACTGCAGATTGAAAAGTGATGAAACTGAGGTAATTTTGGCCAAAAAGTAAGGCTATAGCCTTGGTAGTTTGCCTAAAAATGACTAAAATTGAAATTGGTTGAGTTTGACTGCAGATTGAAAAGTGATGAAAATGAGGCAAGTTTGGCCAAAAAGTAAGGCTGTAGCCTTGGTATTTTGCCTAAAAATGACTAAAATTGAAATTAATTGAGTTTGACTGCAGATTGAAAAGTGATGAAAATGAGGCAATTTTGGCCAAAAAGTAAGGCTATAGCCTTGGTATTTTGCCTAAAAATGACTAAAATTGAAATTGGTTGAGTTTGACTGCAGATTGAAAAGTGATGAAAATGAGGCAATTTTGGCCACAAAGTAAGGCTATAGCCTTGGTATTTTGCCTAAAAATGACTAAAATTGAAATTGGTTGAGTTTGACTGCAGATTGAAAAGTGATGAAAATGAGGCAATTTTGGCCAAAAAGTAAGGCTATAGCCTTGGTATTTTGCCTAAAAATGACTAAAATTGAAATTGGTTGAGTTTGACTGCAGATTGAAAAGAGATGAAAATGAGGCAATTTTGGCCAAAACGGAAGGCTATAGCCTTGGTAATTTGCCTAAAAATGACTAAAATTGAAATTGGTTGAGTTTGACTGCAGATTGAAAAGTGATGAACATGAGGCAATTTTGGCCAAAAAGTAAGGCTATAGCCTTGGTATTTTGCCTAAAAATGACTAAAATTGAAATTGGTTGAGTTTGACTGCAGATTGAAAAGTGATGAAAATGAGGCAATTTTGGCCAAAAAGTAAGGCTATAGCCTTTGTATTTTGCCTAAAAATGACTAAAATTGAAATTGGTTGAGTTTGACTGCAGATTGAAAAGTGATGAAAATGAGGCAATTTTGGCCAAAAAGTAAGGCTATAGCCTTGGTATTTTGCCTAAAATTGACTAAAATTGAAATTGGTTGAATTTGACTGCAGATTGAAAAGTGATGAAAATGAGGCAATTTTGGCCAAACAGTAAGGCTATAGCCTTGGTAATTTGCCTAAAAATGACTAAAATTGAAATTGGTTGAGTTTGACTGCAGATTGAAAAGTGATGAAAATGAGGCAATTTTGGCCAAAAAGTAAGGCTATAGCCTTGGTATTTTGCCTAAAAATGACTAAAATTGAAATTGGTTGAGTTTGACTGCAGATTGAAAAGTGATGAAACTGAGGTACTTTTGGCCAAAAAGTAAGGCTATAGCCTTGGTATTTTGCCTAACAATGACTAAAATTGAAATTGGTTGAGTTTGACTGCAGATTGAAAAGTGATGAAAATGAGGCAATTTTGGCCAAAAAGTAAGGCTATAGCCTTGGTATTTTGCCTAAAAATGACTAAAATTGAAATTGGTTGAGTTTGACTGCAGATTGAAAAGTGATGAAAATGAGGCAATTTTGGCCAAAAAGTAAGGCTGTAGCCTTGGTATTTTGCCTAAAAATGACTAAAATTGAATTTGGTTGAGCTTGACTGCAGATTGAAAAGTGATGAAAATGAGGCAATTTTGGCCAAAAAGTAAGGCTATAGCCTTGGTATTTTGCCTAAAAATGACTAAAATTGAAATTGGTTGAGTTTGACTGCAGATTGAAAAGTGATGAAAATGAGGCGATTTTGGCCAAAAAGTAAGGCTATAGCCTTGGTATTTTGCCTAAAAATGACTAAAATTGAAATTGGTTGAGTTTGACTGCAGATTGAAAAGTGATGACAATGAGGCAATTTTGGCTAAAAAGTAAGGCTATAGCCTTGGTATTTTGCCTAAAAATGACTAAAATTGAAATTGGTTGAGTTTGACTGCAGATTGAAAAGTGATGAAACTGAGGTAATTTTGGCCAAAAAGTAAGGCTATAGCCTTGGTATTTTGCCTACAAATGACTAAAATTGAAATTGGTTGAGTTTGACTGCAGATTGAAAAGAGATGAAAATGAGGCAATTTTGGCCAAAACGGAAGGCTATAGCCTTGGTAATTTGCCTAAAAATGACTAAAATTGAAATTGGTTGAGTTTGACTGCAGATTGAAAAGTGATGAACATGAGGCAATTTTGGCCAAAAAGTAAGGCTATAGCCTTGGTATTTTGCCTAAAAATGACTAAAATTGAAATTGGTTGAGTTTGACTGCAGATTGAAAAGTGATGAAAATGAGGCAATTTTGGCCAAAAAGTAAGGCTATAGCCTTTGTATTTTGCCTAAAAATGACTAAAATTGAAATTGGTTGAGTTTGACTGCAGATTGAAAAGTGATGAAAATGAGGCAATTTTGGCCAAAAAGTAAGGCTATAGCCTTGGTATTTTGCCTAAAATTGACTAAAATTGAAATTGGTTGAATTTGACTGCAGATTGAAAAGTGATGAAAATGAGGCAATTTTGGCCAAACAGTAAGGCTATAGCCTTGGTAATTTGCCTAAAAATGACTAAAATTGAAATTGGTTGAGTTTGACTGCAGATTGAAAAGTGATGAAAATGAGGCAATTTTGGCCAAAAAGTAAGGCTATAGCCTTGGTATTTTGCCTAAAAATGACTAAAATTGAAATTGGTTGAGTTTGACTGCAGATTGAAAAGTGATGAAAATGAGGCAATTTTGTGTGGAGAGTTGAAAATGTCTAGTTGCGCTGTTAATGTTAGTTAGAAATGTCTGCCAACTTGAAAGGAAATCTGTTTTACCGAAGCTCCATGAGCATATCCTTACCATCTGACTAAAGTTAGAGCATGTTCTACACTTTCTAAGCTCCAGCTAGAATCAGTGAGCTTCAATGTATAGTGTCTTCATCAATATACCATGTGTATTGCCTCATTGCTTACCAATATTGACATTTTTCAATCTTCATTTCTTGTGATATTGTGTTATTTTAGGTTACTTTTAATGTAATTTTCGGATCTTTTCTGCATTTGTGATATTGTGACTTTTTTCTAATAGTTTGCTATTGATTTTTGCGATTTTGTTGGCTTTAATTTGAGTTTGTGTATTTTGCAACCACAGTGGGGCATCCAGGCGCTCAACTAGGAATTTTAAGAGTAGGAGTCTACACAACAAAAAGGGCGAACTAAACACTTTCTAAAGAGAATATATAATATATTTTTTCAGGCTAAGAAGGAAAAGAAGTTAGGATTTCATCACTTTTATGTGTAACAAAGATTATAAGCAGGCCTACTACAAACGTACATTAAAAACAGTTTCAAAAGTCCCAAAGAAAAAGAGTACATCTACCTTCTTTGAGGAAAAGGGCAGGGATTTAGGCCCCCAGGACCCATCCCCACACCCCGTAGTTGCATGTTTGGTCATGTGTAACCGTCAGTTTCATGAGCAATTTTTATGATAATTTTTCTATGACGATTTCACTTACTTCTGTACATAGAGCCATATGATAATTTTGCATATGACAGGTTTATTTGTTAAAAAACTGGCACGCCAGGTTTTGGACAAGCGGGCTTGTCATATGGAAAATTGTTATGTAAAAATTTGCTCGTGCTTCGTGTAAACAGTTTGGCCTATAAATTTGACAAAGTTTACTAAATCCCAAACCTTCAAACACTCGCATCTAGTAGAGCCGGGCTCTTCACGCCAATCGTTGTCTATCCTAATGGCTGCTAGTAGGATGCTTCGGAATCGCCAAGCCATACCAACACTTTTAGAAGCTGTTCAAAGGCGTGAAGGCTTGTGGGACTCAAAATCAGAGAGATACAAAGAACGAGATAGCTTTCAAATACCACTGGTAGTTCGGACAGTAAAAAATTTTCCAAGAAAACTTGTTGCTGATTTACAAGAGCAATATACTTGTCAATGAAAAATTGTGTACTGAAACTGGTTGGCCATCTACACGAGCAAAGGAACTTGTCGTAGACATTTGTCATAGAAAATGGTCTTGGAACTTAAACTTTAATATTTGTGATTTCTCAGTAGGTGTCTACTGAGGAGGTACTCAGTAACTACTCAGTAGGTTCTCAGTAGGCCCACGGCGAATAGCTTAGTTGGCTTCTTAAATGTTTCTTAAAACTCTTAAAATTTTCTATAGCAAGGCAACTGTGAGGCGAGAAATAGAATTTTTAGTGAAAAACATTTGAGAGACCAATGTTGGTTGCATTTTATTTCCAATTTATTAATGCATTTATTATTTTATTTATGCAGAATTTAAGTTATATTACATTAAAAGAAAAAAAATTAATAAAAGTCTTCTCGACTATACAGATTTCTCAAGTCTACTTTTGAAGCTCAGCCTGCCTGTGTTCCTTAAACGTTGCTTAGATTTTGCCTGATTTGAGCCCCATATTTCTTACACACTTTTTCTTACAAACTTTTCTTTCAAATCAACATGTGTAGTCAATATGGGACCTTAGAATAATGTGTTGTTTGTCGTTAGAGCAGTGGTTCTCAACGTGGACCCAAGGGATCTATGTAGATTCAGTGGCGTATTGTGATGGTATTCCCTGGGTATTATACAGGTGGAGACAGTAAAAGTAAGACAGTTGAACATTTTCAGAATCTTAATGAGAAGCGATGGGGAATCTATAAATTGATAAGCACCTCAGTGTTTATATCTGCGAAAGACAGTGTTTTTCGAAGATTTAGTCAAGGCCACTCATACCTATCATAACACCACGCAATAAAATGGCGAACAAAGCCAGCCCTCAAGGTTGTTTGATGTCAGTATGTGATTTGGGCCTCCCCTGATCAATAATGTTCTATCTTTCAGCAAATGAAAGGGCTGAAAGTGGCACTATTCAGTAAACGTGAAATAACGTAATATTGAAAAGGTTCGTGATTCTTGGTTGGCCTACCTTCAATTGCTTCATAAACAAAACTAAGTTACCAGTTACATACTAGGACATTACTAGAAAATCAGAGGCATCTCCCTTCAGATATTTTTCAAACAAAAATCGACTGAAATCAAACGATACCTTGTGCTTTTGGGTTCTCTAGCGCATCAAAAATGGAAAACAACAAAATTCTGCCAAGTGCCATCGGTTTCATGCAAAGAACCCGAACGCTTTCTTTTTACGTTCAAACCATGAAGCAGCATCCGTAGGACTAGCTCTCAGATGTTTCGCTTGTCTGCTGGGTTTCTCCTTCAATATTACTTTATGTTCTCACTTAAAGGGAAATACATATTCCAAACGGCTTCCATGATAAATATGGTGCCGACCGCCATTACAATGTCCTAAACGAGACTGACCTGCATCCCACTATCGAGGCTGGAAACCTTTTACTTGTACTTTCCGCTTCTCTTCGTTGTTTATCGACAACGACATACCAACCCAAATCAAAAGATTCCACACTCTGATTGGTTGAATATAGATGGGAGAGTTCCACTCTACACTCGTTCCACTGCACAATGCATGACGTAGCTAACAGCAAAACACAGGAGATAAACGGCGATTTCATGCTCCTACGCAGTATTCCTCTTGGTAAGTAAAGATATTTATGGAAATTCCTTGCAATAGCAAATAGCAGTGTTGAATTTTAGTCTGCAAAGAAGCACGCTTATTCAAAGGAAATACTCTTCTAATATCCCAGGGTATTCATTGAATACCTTGCATACCCTGAAGATTCACCAAGGGTAATGTTGCTAGGAGTCAACTGGCAAAATATTGCCAAAAGTGGTGATCTTCCACTATCGTTACCATGAATAGTGCCAGATTTAGGGAAAATAGCTGAGCAGCATCAATCACAGGACTTCAATTACATATGATTGCATCTTTTTTCCAAATTAAAATAATTATTTTTGAATTTTTTATCTGAGGGGCATATCAATCCGTGTGCACCTTGTGCAGAAATCCCAAAAATCACAAAAATCAATAACAAAAAATTATAAAAATCGCAAAATTACAGCAAATTCACAAAAAATACAAAAATCTCATACATTTTTCTACGAGAACTACATCCCTCAGGTTTAGCATGAATATTGTACAAAACTGCTAAGAATTCCATAGAATTTGTAGAATAATGTATTTGCAATAGTCTCATTCAAGTAAAGCATAGTCTCATACCATTTCTTTTATCATTTCTATAATCTCTTTAACTTTTCTTAGTGAAAAATTATAAGCTTATTTTTTCTCGAATAGCCATAGAATGGCCCGCCAAAAAGAAGGTGAAATGGGTCCATGGGTAAATAGCATTGAGAAACATTTCTTTAGGAAGATCACACAGAAAGAAAAGGGCGAGTGGCCGAGTGGTTAGAGCGCTTGACTGTAGTGTGGAAGATCGATGGCTTGAGGCAAACTCTTGAGACATAGTATGGATACTCACTCACTATCCACCCAACAGCAAATGGACAAGCCTTCATGTGGGTAGCTGGTGGCAGCACTGGGGAGTTAATTGCGGAGAGGAAAGGCACTAGATACCCTACCTCCAGGGACGCCTGCCCGAACCGAGGGCAGGGGGGCAAGGTTCCTATTGAGGACGCATCATAAACATCTTTAAACTAAAATAATTAAGTCCTTGGACAAGGGCAGGAGGGGGAGCTGCCCCCCTACCCCCCCAGCATAGGCGTCCCTGTCTACCTCACTCTCCCGACAGCCCAGTATAAGCGCCCTCTCTAGCAAACACTACCCAACGTATGGAAACATACATAGGACTAGCCTTTACCTGTACCTTTACTGAAAAAAGAATCAAATTCTTACATCTCAAGTGGAAGTTTTCACCTGGTGACGATAATTTATGTTCAACAAGCGGATGCAGGGCATCTAGAACACTACTAATAAAATTAACATGTGCGCTCTGGGAAATGTCGCAATCTCATAACTGTTTTATATACATATTAAGGGATATTTTTAGAAAATACAGATGTTAACGATTGCAAAAGTTCGACTTGATTTCTTGATTTTAAGAAGGTAGAGTATTGATATAGTGCATAATAACAAAAGAGCAAAATATCTAGAACGTAGCCACTGCATAAAACTTGAAGCTATATTTGAAAAAAGTAGAAAATCGCTTCAAAAATATACAATGATGAATAGTTAATTAGGGAATTTATACGAATTTTAAGGAATGTTTACTTCTGAGCCACATGTTGTAAAGCTCTGTGTCGATTTATTGACCAAACTGGTATATCAAACTGAATAGACTCTTACTGCTTATGGTTAAGGGTACCAAGAAGGGGAACATCAGTCAGATCCCCCAGGCCCCAACCTCAGTGGAACCCCAAAAGTTATGAAATGATTCTTTTACCGCTGCAACAACTTTAAAAATTCATCGTATAGTGTGATTTGCCAACCTCGAAGCTCTGAATAAGACCTTTAGAGAACATCCTATAGCAAATCGCAGAAAAAACTGTACCAAGGAGTGGACATGGATGGGTGAGATACACAGATTTTTCAAACATTATTACTTACAGGATTTTCTCTCAAGAATTTTTAACTGATACGAGATTGTATAGCTTTTCTGAGATATAGGCGAGTCCATTTGGTGTATAAGAGTTTTTGAGTCTCTTGAACTGCATACTTCCAACGAAAATAATTCTCTCTGAAAATACGAATCAAGAAAAAGAAACAACTTTAAGACCCAAAAAGTCAGCAAGCTGCTCAAATATTGAAAGTTACCACAGCCATGTGAGAAATGTATGTTGGAAGCATCTATCTGTTGCCAGCAAAGAGCTCAAAGTTAAAAGAGACTCATAAATGCTATCAAAACTGGCAGCTATAGGCAGATATCGGTGGCCATGGGGTAGTGGGGTGAAGGTTATATGCAGTAATAGGTATCTGTAGACCACTGCAAGCAGTTTTAGACACTTATAAGCAACTATAAGCAGCTGCAGACAGCAGAAGGAGGCTGCAAGTAGCTGTAGGCAGCAATGGGACATGCATGAGTTTTTGAAATTTAAAGTTCTTCAATCATTAGAACAAACCAGAATATTTCTCAATATCTTTGCAAAAGTTGGCTACAGTCATCTATCTCAAGCTAAAATGTAAATAACCAACTCTATATGAAGCACTTGCTATTAACTGCGCTACAAATGAATTTTCCAGATTGGAGTCAAGCGCTCTCTAAGGGACATACGCTGTTATTGAAACCTTTCTTTGGGCTTAATGACTATGCATATTCCAAAAAATGCTCTTGCAATTGTTAGTACTTTCGTTATGGGCGATTTTGCACTCAATTACAAAAGGTTATTGAATAACACACCTATTTACAACACATTTAGTTCTATATCTCAATTGTTTGAGTCCTTTATGATTAGGATCCAACTTCAATCCAAAGTCACATAGCTTCAAAACTTCTTTATACTTCTCTCGCACGAAGGCACCGTTTGCAGCTATACAGAACAGACACAAAACATGTTTCAGTGAAGCTTGTTCGTTAAGCAAATTAATTGTCCTAACTTCGTCTAATTCCAGTGCTTTTATATAATCATTCCATGCTAGTTTCTCCTTTCCAAGACTAGTCTGAAGCTTGGCTCTAACGCAATAATCTTCATAGGATGGCTTGGCTTCCAGTATTAAAGTGATATCACCAAGGCTCTCTTCAAGTTTTCCATCATCAATATAAGCACAGAATCGATCTCTTATGATCTCAAGATCCTTGCGGCCAGCGATCATCAGAGCAAGGGTCAACCATCGAATTGCACCAGCATTGTCTTTATTTTCTTTCTTTTCTCGAGCTTCTTTCAGGACGATACTCCGCAGATCATTTATCTCCCGTATACTCAACATGCGAATATACTTCTCAAGTACATCAATGCTTGTATCTGCAAATGTTCGGATAATGAATATGCATTCTCGCATATTCGATGTTTTTGCCAGCAGGAATACTTTCTGCGATAAAGCTGTTTGATGGTCCGGTTCGGACCTCAGTACTGCCTCGACTTCAATTGCAGCCTCATCGTACTTTCTTCGATGTATTAGATAATATGCATATAAACAGTGATACTGCGGCGTTTTGAAGATCGAAACGAGAAAATCTGCATAAATACCAGCAATTTCTAGCCCGTCCTCATCAACAGATTTGCTTTCCTCGTCAAGTACCCCGTTTACATAGTCCCTAAGAAACTTTGCGAACACCATTACGCAGCCGATAGGAATCTTCCGGAGCACGTTCACCGCAACCTCCTTGTTGGACTTTATAATAATGCTGAGTCCTTTCAGCGTCTGTTCTTCATAATCAAGGACCGAATAGATTACAGATTTACTGACAATCGCAGCCGTGTTACTGGGCTCTCTCTCTAACACCGAGAGAAAATCGTTCAAAGCTAGTTCGTAATCGCCAAGATTAGCATAGCAAAATCCTCTGACCAATATTAAACCCGTCGCAACGCCACTCAACGCTATGATTGATATATTAAAGCATTCAATTGCGTCCGGGTACGATTTCTCGCTATTAAGATATCGAAATCCGTGTTGCCGGTGAACCCTGGCAATTTCCTGCCGCTCTGCAGCCGACAACCTGCTCAGATATTCTGCAAACTTCGCGCTGCCTATTGCCAGCATAATAATGCGAAAGTCTTGCACTGCGGCAACATATGCACCTAACTGCATCCTGAGATTCGCAAGATGAATCATAGGGAACGCATCATCTGGATATCTTTGAATATACATAACCAAAAGCTCCTGTGCAGCCTCATAGCGTTGTAACTTCAACAGAACCCTAACATGGAGAAGGTGGATGTCCAAGTCCTTTTGATATACTTTCGACAAGAATTCACATTGCCATCTTAACTGGTTAAGTTTGTTTTCAGAATCATGCTGTGGTTTACCAGTTGCTAGCCTCCCATGGCTGTCTGCATCATCATTGTCTTTAAACCGATCAGGTTCCAAACAGTTCGTAACATACAGGCTAATACGATCTTTGATCTTTTCTTGATCCGAGAGTTTTAAATTTCTAAACTTATAGATAGCAACAGAGATTTCATTCTTACACGCTGATGTAACATCAGCGACTCCTTTACTCAAGTTACCAGTTAGCACGTAGGCGAACCCGCGCAGAGACATGAGACTTGGAGTTTCTGAGCATAGCTGTGCAGTTGCTTTGTTGACCTCCTCAATCGCACAAATATACTTTCCATGAACAATTTGGCTATTGGCGATGGCACCCATAACATCTGGACCTTGTTTGCCTTTGTCGCGAAGTTCATTACCCAGCTTTATGGCTGCTTCAGTTTTGCCACTGTTGTTTAGACAATCCATATAAAGTAGGCCCATTTCAACATCATCAATATCAAACAATTTGGATATTTCACAATACACATGCGCTCTTTGATTCAATGAAGCCAGTGTTCTTGTACAGACATTTCCACTATTTTTTTCGCTCGTGAAACTGTTGTTCAATCCCTTTACAATATGAATCAACGGTTCGTGCAAACATAGAATTGTTGCAGAGTCTAGACTCGGAAGAGTATTATTATTATTAGTATAGTATTTTCTCAGCATCCACACAGCATGATAAGCTCGTCCCGCACCTATGTGTATATCAAGGATGCAACTGACGCAATTATCAAAATCAACAGTTCGTGACAATGCATTTACTACTTCATTAAGGAAGAAACCAACTGTCTCGCTACCTTCTTGAAATGAAGTCTCCACGATTGCAGTCGAATGAATGTCTCCAGTGCTTGATATGATTATACCGTTACTGGCATAGTTTTTTGATTTTCGAGTTGATACGTCTTCTTTTACATATCCGCTATTACTAATACCAGTGACAGATGGATGCTTCTTCATCTCATGGCTTTGCATGACTAGCTTCAATAATTCTAAATCAGCATTGCTGGTTAAGTGGAGCCTCGAGCGTAGCGCCAGCAAATCTTGTAAACTTGATAATCTCGCGCATTGCTTTATACACTCCTCATCCTTCCCGATTCTAGCATAGATAATAGCGGTTAATATCAAAACTGATTCGTCTTGTTTACATTTTAATAGGCTGTCCAGGATGGTGTTTAGATTCTTGAGGGGTGCTTTTTGGCTTTTCAATAAATAAACTGCTTTTGATACGACGAGAGTGTCCTGCAAGTTCCGAGACAACAACTCTAAGGTAAATGAATACAGTCGTTCATAGTCTATTGGTACGATGAAGTCAAAAAGTGCGTCCTCATTTTCAGCAGCGTAAAGACACCACTCTTGTAGCAACTGTGATAGCCCATTGACAAGGGTTTGTGACAGCTCACGGTACACGCAAGATATTGCTAAGGCCGGCTGTACTCTATACAACAAGCAGTATTTCCTCGCTTTCTCCTCCATTGCTGTGCAACACTCAATAATACGACATCCTTCTATCCATGCTTGTTATTGACATCACCGTTAACCTCGTCTCACCTCTTACTCATAGTGGTCTCTATGTAATGAAAAAAATTGGTTAGCAGATGATCAGTAAAGACAAGACTTTTCAGATACAAGAGTTAGGTTTCATTGATATCATTGTTTTGCTGCCATGGCTCTGGTTATCAAGTGAAGGGGCACGGAAGGGATACCTATAGAATAGGTGGTCCATCACCTACTTAAGCAGGTGGGCAATTCGGCCAGGATTTCTGAATAAAACTTTTTGCAATTGATGCTTATTTTGAAACTCAATTTGCAAAGGAGCTGGTGTTTAGAAGCCACTGCGATATAAAATAACACTTAGGTCTTATCATTATTGGTTGCTGGCTATTCTACTTAGACAAGGTTGGTTAATTAAGTAGTTGGGTAGAAAATTAATTAGTTAGTTAGTTAGTTATTTAGCTAGCTAGTTAGTTAGTTAGTTAGTTAGTTTGTCAATTTTCAAGTTCCTTATGAAATTATTTCAACAGTTATACTGTATTTATTTACGAAGGTAGCTTTAAAGCTGATTTGGTCCTAAAATTTCTGCTCTCAGATTTTTAAAATATCTGCAATCATTCGGTTTAACTAAGATATGACAAAATGATTGTCTACTTGCTAAAAATAACGCTTAATTTTTACAACTTGGTTTACAGCTTAGAATATCAATACACAGAGTGATTTTTATCTGGAATATACGGTTTTCACAATAGAAACCAGCTCACACCCTAGTATTAAAATGCCTTATTTTTGGGCCTCTTTTGATTGTAGTACTAAAAGTCCCCTAATAAAAGTTCCTGAACTTCAATTGCACAAGTAGAGCTCTAAAGACATTACAGAAGCAGGAAAACATTAAGTGACAAGTGCAAAGGCAGGATACTTAAGTCTCAATGGAGAACCCTTAGTGAAACTTGCAAGTTGTGGAGACCCCTACATGGAGATCCTTTAATGAAGCACTTGCTGCAGGGACCCCACACAAATCATGCAAATATGATTGCAATGAATGGAACTACCTTCCTAATTCTATATTACTTGCTTTGATAAAATGCTCGGATATTCGAGAATCAAAAGCTCCGTAGTGACTCTTGTCTATAGCAGTACAAGTTCTTTGAATTCTTTGGCCCACTACATGTAGTTACCTTATAATGTCATTCCTTATAAAGTGCGTGCATATAGAAGTTGGAAAACGCTTTATTGAATACTAAGGACTTTGAAAGACACAAGCTAATTACGTTATTTATTAACTTACTGTATGTTTTGCAAGATGACACAAATCGTCGGAGTACTAGTGACGCCCAAGGCGTGCTTCAAAATTAAGTGAGTATCATTCGTTTCACCAATATTCCTGTTTGATTGGATGATATCATAGGTCTGGTTGGAAGTAGAGGTTATATTGCAAAACTACGTAATAATTATGCACAAAAGGATGAAGTTTAGAGTGTTGCATCTTACGTAAGTTAATAGTTCAGGGATTCAGCATAAAGGTAGCATCATGTATGAGAATTAAAGAACATTTCCATATGACAATGTAACTACTGACTGAGTTGCGGTTTTAGAACTAACATGTGTTCCAAATGATGGGAATACCAAAACAAATCTCAGAATAGAGGAGAGCAATGGAGACCAAGCCAACAAGGTAATTCATGCCAGTGATGTTGCCAGATATAACAGGCTTGGGTGCATTATTCAAATATTCATGTAAAGGCAGTTGCCCTCTATCTTCAACATGTTGCTATCTTACCTATTCATGTTGACAGAATATATAAAACACTCATCGATAATATCATCTGAGAGAAATCCCTAGGAACCCACATTCTTCTTATTATTTCAATAGAAATTTGTATTCTTCTTCTCTCTTTGTCAAATTTCTCTTTTCCCTACTGCTGGAATTTCTGTTTAGTTTCTTGCAAACAATTAACTTTCAACCCAATAATTTATTTGAAGAACTGGTAGAACAGACCAAGAAGTGTTTTAAGCTATTTAGCAAGCAACTCTAACTAAAAGGCTGGCTACTTACGAGTATGCAAGCGCTGATGAATTCTAGACCACATCCATTCGTGCCTTCTTCTCGCATCTGCAGTAGTTAGTGCTGCGGAGTATTCTTTATTTGAAATGCAAGTTGTCAGCGTTTGGGAATCCTGATGATCAAATAGATTTTGCGTGGAATTAGGTAGGCGTTTCTACAGTAATCCGTTGAACAAGAGCTAAACTTACTGCAAAGTAGTCCACATGATTCTAGAATATCTTGAACGCAGATGGAATTAAATATCATATAATCGTTCAGTGATTATGCCTTAATTCATTAGTGTCCATGGTTAAAGATAACATCGGTCATTGGCAAGATAGTGTCTGCAACTTTCCACTTGTTCAATAATTAAGTTCAAAATTTTCTACCAATTGAAAGTTCTGTCCCCACCCTATCTCATTTTGGAAAAAATCTTGGCACTGTATAACCATATATATAATGGTATATATATATATATATATATATATATATATATATATATATATATATATATATATATATATATATATATATATATATATATATATATATATATATATATATATATATATATATATGTATATATATATATATATATATATATATATATATATATATATATATATATATATATATATATATATATATATATATATATATATATATATATATATATATATATATATATATATATACATACATATATGTGTGTGTGTTTGTGTATGTATATGTATATGTATATGTATATGTGTATATATATTTCATCGAAATAGAAAGCAAGGACGCATGCAAACCAAATAGGCATAAGACGGGCCCGATTTGAAGCTAGACATTGAACGTTTCATTCAAAAATCGAAAACTTAAATCCCGAGACTTCGAGACCATCATGTATTACTTACTAGCATATGCATGTACCGTCTAGCCTATTATAAATTTCCCATGGAAATTTACTTACGTCTGTGAAAAACACTATATTAAATATTAACACCATATCATATCGATATGGGTATCATATAGGGATCAAAAAGTCGGAAGTTTCAGTGGCACCATCATTTATCTGTGTTTTTATGGCTTTTCTGACGGAGAATGATCAACAATACTCTATCCAATGAATCATGGACCACACCTGACTTCACAAGGTCGCCAAGAGGTATTTCAGATACGGCCATTGATCGCGAAATCTCATCAAAAGTCATCTTAACGCAAACGCTTGCTTAAGAACAATCTAGTCACACAAACAAAATCTAGAGGGTGCCTCAATTCTATAGCAATGGTGATAGCTTTTCTCTCAATCAAAGGACCTTTGAAAGCAGGACATTTAAAGTGAGGTCAGTAAATTTATTAGATTTGACCAGTGGTTCCAAACTTTGTAATTCATTTTTACATGCCTGTCACCTACAACATGTTTTAAAGGATCAGGGCCTCTATGATGGGAAAAATGTTTATTAAGATAGATATACTTTCATGGACAACAAATATCAACAGTGATACATGTTAATAAAACGAATCAAAGTCAAACAAGCAATGGAAAACTCTCGCGCTCCCCTGACCCCCATCACGATCCCCTGATACCCTTCGCGGTCCTCTTGATACTTTTCGCGGTACCCCAAAGGACGCGTGCCCAGTTTGGGAACCACTGGTTTAGATCCTTTTCTAATTGATAGCAGTTTGTTCTGATGTCACATAGATTGATATCCAGGTTTGAAATTAAGTAGTCATTATTGGTCATATTTCGCAAATTATTAACAATAATATCTCAACTAGTCCCCATAATATAAGAAAGTCTTAACTAACATACTTTAGCAAGACTGCAGCACATCATAATAATAGTTATCGTACTTTGTGTACTAGCGTATGACTGGTGAGTGGAGTTTTAGACCTATATCAGTTAGGTTCGTCACATAATACTGCAATTCAGTATCTTACTTACATGGTTTAAAATTTTCCGCCTTTATACCGTAAGTGAAACATTAGACCTCTTACGAGAGTATCTACATAGTTCCAGGTGAATAAGTTTGGTAACTATCGCCATCCCTTAGAAAAAAACTAAGCGTAGCTTCAATTCAAGGCTTCATATATATATAAGGCAAGCGTTTAATGAATTGAACTCTCGAGTAAAAAGTAGAGGCATGGGTTTCAAAATGATTTTTAAATGGTGCGTCTTTCAGGAATGCTAATTCAAATATATAAAGGACATGAACAATTTTCTGTAAGAACAAAATCTTTAAGAATATTGAGGTCAGTGAAAAAGTGGCTATTGTTATAAAAAATGTGCGTAGCACAAATACAACCACAAGGAGTCACGAAAAACACAACAAAGGCACAAATACAAATAGTCATAAAAATAACTGCTCGCACGTATGTACGCACACACCCGAATACACACACGCACACACACGCACACACACCAATACAGACATGCAATCACACACGTACACATTCAAACACAAACACACACACATACACACAACACCCAACTGCTCTTCCATTGGATTAGGAATAAGACAAGATAAACTACACAATACATTGAAGCAAGGTAAGTTTAGCTAACTTCAGAGTACAGGTCTGAAAAAAGATTGAAGAGTAGCGGGTTACCTTAAGAACTCGAAACGTCCTTCACCACGCACAAAGGTTGTTTGGTAGTTCAACATTCAAGTTCTCCTTAAGTTTTTTGACACAGACAATCGTACATAGCACTTTGAATGCATTCGAGCTTGCCATCCGGCAAAACAAGCCCTTTGTATAAATCCGATTCATGGTTTAAGACACCAATTTTTTAAGTAATCCTTCATTTTAATCATTAGAATGCAAAACTCACATTAAATTTGCACTGCGATTATATGATAAGATCATAAATCGTTACACTATTGCTTGCTTTACGTCAAAACCAAAATGCTTGTCTATGGATATGTTGCGTTTAGCTCGCTCTGAAGAGAATAACAGCAAAGACAACGGTAAAGAGATTAATACTACACTCCATCTTTCACAAAAGACCAATACTGTTTAATGACGTTGCATGAAGGCAGGCCTAGGCATGCAGCAATTTTTCTGAAGCTTCTATGTTTTCAGACCAGATGATGAGAAAAACCATGCACATAAGAAGAGAACGTATTGATTAAAATAACTATGACTTAGTTAACAAATGTTAATACTTAATTCGCCTTGTTTTGTTTTTTTCTATGATCACTAAACAAAATAAACAAAGACACTAAACAGATAAGCCACTCTGATATAAAAATGCTCAATTTTCTCCGAATACCCCAGACTAACAAGTAACCGAAGTAGCCAAAAACAGCAGTTAGAGAGTATCATAACAGCACCCCTTATAGCGTGGCCTTGGAAACACTTTGTTTTCTTGGAAAATGAAAGTGTGGCTTAGGAAACTTAAAAGTGCTGTCAACTTTTCATAATGTTGAAACTCTGAAGACTCCGTTTACACTAGAGATACTTATCAGGATAAATATTTATTCGCATAAAAGATATACGAATGGGTTGAAGTTACACTATGCCGGATGAACATTTGTACGACAAAGCGAATAAATATATCTACGAATAAACTTTTTGGTGTGTAAAAGGGAAGCTTAAAATGTTTATCCGGATAATTATCTCCAGTGAAAAACGGGGTCTTACTAAAGATAACCAATAACTAATTATAAGGAAAGTTTATTAGTGCACATTTTGTTGAAAACAGAGGGTACTTGGCGAGCCCTCAATTAAGAAATATTCTCTTATCACGCCCTTTATTTTTGCTTTTAATGTGAACAATATCAGTCCTATGTATAGTTAGCTGAATGAACATTGTTTAGTGATTGTTCTTGAATGAACATTGATTAATGATTTCTGTAGATATGGTAGTTGATTCTTTCAACCAAAGCAACTTTTGTAGCAAAAGTCACGTCAATGCGTTCTACTACTGCAAACTTTTACTGTCCATCACTGCACAAAACCATTTTATCCCTGCACAAATCAGTAGAACTAGGTATGAAAAGCTTGTAAGTATTCCAAAACTTCTTGGCAGTGATTTCAGGGATTTCACATTGTTCTGTTTCAAAGACATTGAGATAGATATCATTGACCCTCTCAATGCTGCGAGAAATCAAGAAGTTTCCCAGCTTAGTCGTTATCCATTGTCGATACCAACCTAATCAATTACTAAACATGTAGACAAGGCACCTGTAAAAATCCTGTTGTTATCTTGACGAGCAAGACAACTTCCCAGGCTTTTGTCAGATAACGAAAAACTCTGTCAAAGTTCTGGAGCACAGAACTATTGGTGTTATTGGTATTTCAACGTTCGATTTCACCTTCGGCACACAAATAAATTGAAGTGAATAAAAAGAAGAATAGGTCATTTCATTATCACTATTAGAATCAAAATATCAAAGATTCTTCTTATACCAATGTCGTTCTTGTGTCAACTACGGTCTTACCAGAACAAGCGAAATACTATCTACATTTGGCCTAATTCTATTCAACGTTCGAGTTCACCTTCTTCAATATTATTGTGGAAGAAGGGTGGGGACGTTGTTCCTCTCGCTTGATAGAGAACACGGCTTTCCAAAGACGTCTAACAGTGATAGTAGGTGTCATTGACGATGAATAGAACGATTCTAACATAAAGGAATGTTATTCGAGTCCTGGTCCCTTTGCCGAAATTCTTCCGGAGACTTTGAGGCATGCACATACTTTGTTCCTTCCTGAACCATGTATTGTCACGATGGTAACTTTTTAGCCAAATAGACGTTTCTTTTAGCACTTTATGTGTGCCGAAAGAACAATTCAAAGAAATATATATATTAAATGTGCGAATACCCAATTTAAGTATCAAGAAATCCTCTAAACAGCACCAATATCCAGCAGAATTCCTCAAGAAAGCCGTTGATTCATTTAAGAAAGCCAGGCCGGGTTATTATAGGAATAAGTTAATATAATCGTTGCACAGCTGATCCTATCCCTTAGGCCAAATGCAGATAGTATTTCGCTTGTTCTGGTAAGACCATAGTTGACACAAGAACGACATTGGTATCAGAAGAATCTTTGATATTTTGATTCTAATAGTGATAATGAAATCACCTGTTTTCCTTTTATTCACTTCAACTTACTTGTGTGCCGAAACTGATAGTTTTGTTGTCCAATAGCTCTCTGAAGGCAATTTTGGCTTATGTACTGAATGTAAATTGTGCATAAAGCAACATTGTTTTCAGAGGCAGGTTTGGATACTACTATGCCACTTCAAAAATACTGTTAGGTGTGCCAAGACTTCTAGTGGAGATTGTATATATGAATATTGAGCAAGTTAGACATAACAATATATTATAGATTCATTCTGTTTGCTTAGATGTTATCTCATCAATAATATCACTCGGATTTAAAGTGCTAAGTTTCACCCACAGATGGCAGTTCTTATACTGGTTATAAATATAAGGAAAACTACAGTGCAAGAGAGACATCAACGCTATCCCTGCAGCGTAATGGCATAAATCTACTTTATCCATTGATTGCAGATATCTCACCATTACTGGACAAAATAGCAAGCAAGCTGCTGTTCAACAGCAAGTTGTACCGAGTTGTTCCGTTTCTGTAGCTTGATGAATACGTTTTTTCTTTTCCTATTCATAGAGTAATGATGAATTAATGTATTATAACTTGTCAGCCCCAGCCCAATCTTCACCAAATCATTCACTGTTTGGATGCACACCCTGGGGTTGGTGTTTGTAAATTGAGAGATGGTCACGCATGACCTTCAAAATTGCGAATTGAGCCTAATTTCACTCGAGTGAAGTTTGATATTCCACTGTGAAAAAATAGAAAGGACTCACAAACTCAAACCAAAGATTTCTTGGTAACCCAGAGTAATCAAGATACTGCCTGTATTCGTAAGGCTTCTCTATCTTATTATACAATGGGAGGCTTGATTCTACACCATTCCTTTCAGCTTAAGGGCCTACCAAATTTTGACCACAGCTAAATATAGAAGTGAAGACAAAAACAGTACGCATGTGCGATGCAAGAATAAGTCCTTGAGGTATAACTTATATAAATAAGACAAGACTAAACTATGCGTGTGGATCTTCCAAGGCAATTAATACTACTATCGTATTTTGTTGGTCCCTTCATACCCTGCTCTGTTCATTCACCGACGAGGCAGAGTCAGTTTCTTGAACTTGGGCGTTTCATAACATAGCATTTTATAAGGAATTTACACTAGTGGGGGAATTTCTCAAAAGGGGGCACAAAGATGGGTGAAAACTTTGTGACCACACTGTAGACAGATTAGTAGAATGTAGGTAACAACACATTTCGCGTTCACAATGATCAAACCGTTGTATAATTTGTACATAATGCTAGAATAACCCAACAATGAATACCATTCTCTCCTTGGAAAGTGTTTGAAAGACCCAAACAACTGGGGAAGTTATTTGGGTTTACTGGGGAAAACATTGGGCCTACTGGGAACTTTTCCCTACGAGTTAGTGGGCTAAAAATTTCCTGTTTCAAAAGGGTGGAATAGCTCATTTAATCGACTGACTACTCCATAGGATATGAGCACTGCCCAGAACGACCATCTTTGAGTTTCTAGTACCGGGATATTCCCTGGGATTCCATATGTGTATTTTTTATCCGTTTTTGCTCAAACCAAGTGCACTTATTGCAGTAATATCCTGGTCCTCATACACCATAATCTTTGAGTTTCAATTTTCAGGTCTCCATATATTCTGAGAGCTTCTCTGCTATTATATTTATTAGAAGTAGTAGCAGTAGAATCCCAATTACTAAAAATACTTAAGGAGAGTAGATTTCCGAGCCTGTATTACACAACAATTGTTTTCGCTTAGAGAAACGAACACACAGAACAAATTATTGACATAAGCTTGGAAGAGGATTTAAAAGATTTGTATCGACACACAATGAAGTTATCAGTTTGTACCATAAGAAATCCACCCTTTGGAAAACACAAAATAGGAAGAGATCGTAGTCCACAAAACACATCACTTACCTTCTGCAAAAAGGGGCAATACACAGCAGCTCTCAGTATCGAAGCCTCGTTGGAATACCTCTCGCTATTTGAGTGACCAATACTTGTTACAGCATACAGTGCATATATCCCAAAGTCAGATGTTCTTTTCTTGTGTTTCTGTCTCTATGGAGAATAGAGTACAGTTGAAAGTTGAAGTCAACTGCACAAACTTAGCCTTAGTAGGGAACATGGATATTTGATTTCAAACGGAATGAATGAAGTGAAGTAATCTTTTAATGCTTTCGGGCTTAAAATGTTGGAATTCTAAATCTGGTTATTCTTAGCGCGGAAGGGCAAGCATTTCCAGGGTCTTTTCTCACCGTAAATTACAACATATTTCAACCAATTATCTTCTAGCTCTATCTTCCTGAATCGCATGACTCAATAATGACTATTTTGTGAAGTTTAGCATGGATTCTACTACACTATATAGTGTCTCTTATTCAAACACCGGAAATACTCCCTCTCTTTCTGTTTGTGCAATCCTCTCACTCTTAACTTTATGAAGCCCAATCAATAACAGGTACATTCATATGCTTGGTGATTCCACGCTAGTACGTTTGCAACGAGAGAACTCCGTACTGCCTGGCGATCGCCAGTGGCCCCCCAAAGGAGGGCCCCAATAAAGCAGCAAGCATAAAACACTAAAGCTAATCAAACTTGTTTTAGTATTGTTGAGAGAGCCTGACTACTCCGAGGCACTACACCCACCTCTTAAAATGGAAATTTGGCCCCTAGAAAGATGAAGTACGATTAAATTTTATAAATAGGGGGGCCTGAGAGAGGTTTGCCGGTCTTTTCTGTAGAGCTAACCTGTACCTGTGTACCACAAATGGAAAACTGTAGCATTGTACGGTGCTAATTGTATTACTAAAAACTGTCTTTACTTTTTGTAGCAAGGAAATGCTTACAAATAGAAAATATTCTTCAGAAATTGGAAATTATAAAAAGAAATGTCTCCAGTTTGGTTGGACAATTGGATTTCTATCTAATGCTGTAGCCTAATAGCCTATTACAGCGCTAGCCACTTATTACACCCTATTTCTATAAGAAACAAGTAATTTTTGTCCCGGCTAGATGCATGAAATTTTTCCTATTTAAGAGTGATTTTTCGCAAATATTTGAAGAACTACATTCAGTATACAACCTCTCAGACATTCGGCTGGCTATGAGAAAGCTAGAAATACATTTAGGTGCCGTAAATACGACTCGCATTAATAGCTTTTTTTGTATCTCAAGATCGCCTTCCTTGCCTACTATGTTCTGCTGGGTAAATTCTGAAAATAAAGCACCATATACTGATGCGTATTAACAACCTCATCAGCAGCTTTTTGTTACATGGAGCCTCAGCATACTTGTTCAGTGTGATCTTATGATAGGAGAAGAGCCTACTAAAGATGTTGCGAAGGAGTGCGTCACAAAATTGGGTACTGATGTGTTCAAAAAGCTCTTGCAAAAATAACAAGAGCACATAGTGCATTACACCAAAAGTGCATTTCTTATCCATAAAAGCTTTCTTTCTAACGTCCACCAAATAGAGTTCTTGTGAATTTCTCTTAGTTTAAGTCCTGACTTTTCGGTCCTTATTTTAAGTCCTCTAGGTTCCCATTAGTTCGATCTGACGAGCTAATGGAAGGTGAAAAAGATGTGATTTACAATGACTACAACGTGCCAATGGCCACTGCGCTGTAAAACGACTATTGCACAAGCAGAAAACTATCAAAACAAAATGATTAACGAAATCCGGTAAGTGAATTAGTACAAATGGCCCTGTCCTGTATAAATCAAATCAAAATATCCTGAAGAGGAAGGCCATCTAATCATATCAAAATTAGCATGCCAACGTGTCAAATTTGTCTCAGACTGCCCTCACATGAGAAAACTCAAACCGACCTGAAACTCAGATCGGTTTGAAACTCATTTCGGTCTGCGGTCAAAGCCCCTGGTTCAAAGGTAGAGTGCTCACATGACGAAGGCGAAATGAAACTCAGGTCGACCTGAAATTCGTTTCGCTTTCTCAGGTCGGTTTGAGTTTCCAGGTCGGTCTGAAATTTTCATGTGAGCAGAAACTTTTTTCGTTTCGGGGCGAAATGAATTTTCAAAACACGAGAGAATGGCCTTCTGGGATGGACATCGGTAATTTAGCAATTATGGCGGCCAATTCTGGAGAAATGAGCGCGAATAAAAGGTATGTTAGTTTTATGCATCAAAACATATCAGTGTGTCTCCTATATTCAGTTATATTAAACCACTTTGCATTAGTGCATCTCCCGCATGCTGTTGCATTAGGCCAGACCACTCATTGTATTGTATCTCTTAAAGTCAGTTAGGCCACTCGTTTGTTGCATTTTTCATTTTCCACATTGGTTATTTCATGGCCACTATCACTGAGTATGGGAACCTTTTATGTAATCTCTCTGTTATTTTGGTGGCCTCCTTGAAAATCAAGTCGATTTTTTTCGAAAATATGCACCCAGGGCATCAAAACTTCCCAGAATTTTGCAGACAAGATTTCCTTTGGTTTTACAATAGGCTGACTCCAGTATCTCTAATATTAGAAGGGGGTGGAAATAGAAGGGGGGGTCCTCATGTCAGCCAATTATCAATAGAAGGGGGTTTTCATGTTGGCCAGTTCTCAATAAAAAGGGGTTGCTAACAGAAGGGGGTATGCATGTTGGCAAATTTTCAGTTTAGTAGAAGGGGGTGTTAATATGCAACAGGCAGGGGGCAAATTTTATTGAGATTAATAGACAGGGGTCCCGTATATTATAGACAATAGATTAGTATTTTTACAACTGTTTACAAAGCTTGACATTTATTCTCCAGATTGTCCTCAAGCAAAGTTGTAGCAAAATTTTCTCAATCCTATGCTGCTAACAACTTCCCAGACAGTGCCAATGAAATATTAAATGAAGAGCAAGAGACACTCTCAGATGCCTCACAAATGTCAAACAGTTCTTCTGAGCCAAAGTCAAGGCGATGGACATGGAATGATGAAAAAATTACAAGCTTGATTGGTTGTCTTTATGAATACAAGGTGAAAAAAGACTTTGAAGGCAAGGACATTGAAGCTGACTTGATAAAATTTTATGAAGATATTCGGCAACTAATGGCAAGATTGTATCCATCAGAAGACTTTGGAATGGAAGAGATTGATGAATTACCCACTGATGCTGATGACCAAGAAAAATTATGGTTACAGAAAATTATTGCAGAGCAAAAGAAGCAAATTAAAACTGGTTATGGAAGGATTAAAAGCAGAATTAAGATTATCAGACAAAACTTTAAAAGGGCTGTGGTTGCAGGAACACGGTCTGGCAGTGGAAAGATAATTATTCAAAATTGGGATGAACTTCTCATGATTTGGGGTAGTTGCCCCTCTGTAAAAAGAATTGATGGCCCTGTCATGACTAAAACCATGAATGAGGTAGAGTCAGATGATTCAACTTCAAATGATATTCCACAGGATAATGATGAAGAAATTCTAGAAGAGCCATCTGCATATCCAAAAAGGAAAGCTAGACCACTGGATAGTTCGGATGAGGAAGAATCATCAAAGCCATTGCGATTAAAAGATAAGAAGCGCTCAAAGATGGAAAAACCACTATCTTCACGGCAACGAGATGAAGTTATGTTAAGGGTTGCTAGAGAGGAGCTTGAGTTGAAGAAAAAAAATGCTGAAATCTTACAAAATTCAGCAAAGGGCATGGAAGCAATGGTTGGTCAGATGTCAAAATCATTGACTGCTCTTGGACAGCAACTTGGAAATGGCCTTGCTATCCTAGCCCAAGCAATATCAACCAATCCAAACCAACAGTTTTTGCATCAGCAGTCACAACAGCATTTCATGTCACCTGTTTTTTCATATTGCCATCCAGAAACACAAAATAAATTTCAAAAGAATAGTACTACATTTACATCCATGCTTGGTGGCTCTGCCACGCAATTGGAGGAAGAAGAACAGAGATATGCAACAAGTGATCAACAAAGAGTGGAATACTCACAACAGAAAACATATCAAAATTTGAACTGAACAAACTAAGATGCTAACTTGAAAAGTAAACAAGAATTGAACATTAAATATGACTGATCTACTATTGTCTACAAAATTTTTCATTTAAAATTTATTTGGAAAGTTATCACGACTTGTATTTGAAAGTAAGATTCTGCATATCAGGCTGGGAATTAATATTTTCTTTCGGAGCCAGAAAAAAATCTAAAATTCCCTAGAAAAAGCTCATTGGGATTCAAGCAGGTTTTAAAAAGTTGCATAGGATTTATTGTTTATTTTGAACTTTTGAATATTCATATTCTGGCATCTTGTAATACAAACTTAAATTTTGTGTGAAATTATTCCCACTCCAATACAGCAATATTGTACTAATGATCAACTGCTAAAATTTTACACTTGAAATATTTAATGCAACATTGTATTGCATTTGTCTAAATTTTGTTATTTTGGGTTTTCTTTACAATGACAATCATTTTGGAATTGTGCCAGCAATCCTCTTGAACTTTTCAAATAAACTGGTTACTTTTGAAATGCAAATATATTTAGATTCACACATACAAATGCTTCAATTATACAATCTCTCAAAGTACTTCTTGAAAATATCTCGAATAGTGTTTCCCTGGTTTGTGTTATATGTGTACAACTTATCCTTCTCAGAGTGATGATTGCAGCCTTGTTTGTCTCTGTCATTGTCCATCTCATGAATCACAGTATCTTGACATACGTATGATTTTGCATATTCACAATAATTATGCAAAACGAAGCAACTATACACTATTGTAGGAACATACTCTATACCAAGGTCAATAGGTCTGTTAAGAATTCTCCACCGTGCCTTCAACCTCCCAAAGGCACATTCGATTTGATTCCTTACACATCTCAACTTCCTGTTAAAGATAACTTCTCCATTGGAACTGCATGTTGCAAATTCTTTCATAAGTCCAGGCAATAAAGGGTATGCAGGATCTCCCAGCAATACTGGGCCAATGCATAGACTGTCATCTTCATTTAATCTTCTTTCAATGTTTGGAATTCTAGCCTCTTGAAAGAGCTTGTGCACTGAACTATTGGAGAAGACTTTGGCATCATGCACACTGCCTGGCCAGGAACAGTCAACATCAAGGAAGCAACCCTCATGGTCACAAACTGCCTGTACATTCAGACTAAATTTCATTTTATAACAGAAATAGTCATGTGCATTTTCACTAGGTTGTTTTACAGGAATATGAGTCCCATCAACACAGCCTGCAACCATGGGAAAATCAAACTTCTTCTCAAATTCTGACGTAAGATGTCGCAGATCATCTTTTGTAGTTGGAAACTTTATAAGTTGTGGGCCGAGGACAGTTGTAATTGCATGGCAAACTTTACGAACTGTAGCTGAAAGTGTAGTTGGAGCTATACCAAACAAATTACTTGTCATTCTCAGTGAGCCTTGGTCTTTTAAATAATACAAGGTCATTGCTAGTTTCTTAACGGAGCTTATAGTATCTCCACGAAATGAATCCTTGTTTGGTCTTATGTATGGCCTTAACTTCTCTTCCAATCTCATAAAGTCGTTTCTTGACATCCTAAAATTAACGATCCATTCTTCTGGCAGCATGGATCCATCTAACATGTTTTGCCACCATTTCTCAGTGCGGCCAGGATTCTTCCAGTATCGCTTTTTCTTCCTCCGCATGAATCTGCTTCGTATCTGCCTGTATTTGTGCAGGGCACGGTTCTTTTCCTCAATAGCGCCAAGAAGCTCCTGATTGAGGCTATGCTGATGCATCAAGACTTGCATCAGCAAAACAAAGTGAAGCTGCAAAGCAGAACTTAACACGCATGAAATCGATTTCAGTGTCAGGATCAACAACATGCGAGAATCGATTGGCGCCATGTTTGTTTATATTCTGATAATTTTGTGTAATGCGCATGTGCATAGCTAGTGAGGTGAATTCAAACCGGTCTGAAAATTGTCATGTGAGGGGGACGACAATTAGCAAACATGGCCAAATCTCAAACCGATCTGAATCTCAGGTCGGTTTGAGTTTTCTCATGTGAGGGTAGTCTCACTGTATGTAAATTGCGCACAACGATCAATAAGCTGCATGAAAAGGAGACTCGTTGCCAAGGAATAAGATCGGAATGTCTACACAGTATACAGTATATCAAACAATAGTCAAATGAAGACAGCAATTCACTTCTAACCAGTAACATATTTATGCAGATCTTTATCGCAAAAAATCTTCCCCTTTCGCTGAATACAAAAATTTGCCGAATTTTGCAAGATAGATTTGCGGACTATCCGTAATGTAGTCCTAAATCGTCCTATTGTGTGCCAATATGCCCACTAATCTAGTTCGGAGGGGAGGGGTTTGCTCCCAGGTGCCCCCCCAAAACTACCACAGCCTCTAAATACAATGATGTCTCTGTTACACACAAAATCAAAGGTAGCTCCGATTGTCTACCTGTGTACACAAAAGGTGAGGAGTTAGGGTAGCCATTTGCAAATTTCTATAAGCGAGGAAATTTGTAAAATTTTTCCCACACTTACTTTCAGCCTAACTAAAACATGCTTATTGAGAAGCTGAAAAATAAAAAGTTGCAAAAAAATGAACAGAGCATACTTTGAGGGGATGATTTGTCAAGTATCAGTAATATACAGAAAGCTCAAAAATCAAGATTTTTCTGACTATTGCATGAATTCTTGCACGCTCAGTTGCACTGAGAATGGAAAAATATCCGAGATCAACGGAGCCAAAGCAAGGCTGGGCCTGATTCCGAGGCTGATTGATAAGTATACTATTATATGACATACGATGAAGCTCTTTGCCGGTCAAATATGTTGACATTGGGCAGCACATTGAAACGAAATTCAACGATATTACTTTACAATGTAAATCACACCTTTTTAAATAAAGTCAGTCTTTCAATACATATTCAAGAGAGCACGCCTCTGAAACCCATAGCACGACTGTATGGTTAACACTCTCAAGCTTCAACTATCATCAATTTGGGCGACCTTGCAAAAACACGTTTATCTAAGTTTAGTTTATCAGCGTCCATAACTTCCAACTGACGATTTCTCCGCAATCTCCGTGATGGTTCCGACATATACTCATTTTCGTAAAGAATTCAAACGACAGGATACCAGTCTGCAGAATATGGCACAGGTTTACCATTGAACTGTATATATACAATTTTCTATACCATCAAATGCTGAGCTCAGCCATTATCTGCACACTGGATGATTTACAACTATCATAGGTCGTGAAATGTGAAGAGAGTTTGCAAACTTTCAGTTTAAGGCAAGATTGCATGTTACGCATGAAACAAGTTGTTGCCTAGAATCTTGAAAACTCAAAGTCTTAAGCTTTTGAAAACCAAAGGGAGGACTGCTAGGAGGGTAGAGAAAGTGCAACGGCTCTCCAATGATAAAAACAGTGGATTTTGCCCGGCAGTTGTTTGGGGGGGGGGGTCAAGTACTGGTCGGGCTGGTTTGGAAAATTTCAGCTGTCACTCTTTCATTGCACCAGCAAGTTATTATAAAGTTAGAGAGAAATGAACAGAATTAAGTGTGTCAATGGCTCTACTCCATATTTTTAATTCAGTTACCACATTTTCATGCTTGACATACCTATCCCCCCCTCCACCCTATGGAAACAATAAAGTTCCACCCCTGTAGAGTGAAATTTCACATGCTTTCACATATACGCTGCCTCTAACATTACTTTTCAGTACTACAAAAATATGCTGATGGAAAGTAAACTGTTGACTACGCATTAATTGAAACTATATTTGAGAAATTGCTGTGACTTGAGGTGGGTAATCAGGCCCGTCGGAACCGGGGGGCTGGGGGGGCTGAAGCCCCCCAATATTTTGCAACTATATGCTCTTTAAATTTTCGAGAAAATATTGCAAGACCATACTATAAATTCGCACAAGTATTAACCAGTTCAGTTAACAGCTATCCCTTTCAATCATTTATTGCGTATTCAAAGAACCAATGTATGCTTGATCAGGAACGTTAAACAGCATGAGCGAAGAAAGTGAAATCTTGAAAACTGAATATGTTATGCGAAGATCCTGGGAGGGCGTCAGGGTCTGACTTTTATGTTCCATCAACCTTAAAACACTTCATTATCGATAGTATTGTTTGATAACCTGATTATTTGGTAAGCAGATTTTTGGACAATTTTCGAACAGAGATTTGTGTATTAAAGGTAATGTAGCACACAAAAGCACACAAGCATAGGTGATTGAAAAAGAGTGGTAAGAGGATCGTTAAATTTTGTTTTGGCAGTGTTTATGATTTGTTAAGTTGATTGTTGGCGTGCATTGCACGGAGACAGCAGGAAAATTTTGCTGTCAATGACTGGAAAGTATTCCGTTAGCTTTTTCAGCCACAGGTACTGTTAGTAGGTGACTGCAAATACATAGATTCCAGCCAATTTACAACTTCCATTTCAAAAATTGTCTTAATTCTGTAAATAGTAATTCATCCATTAAAAATGGCAATTTGTATAGCCAGGTTGCTTTCCAGCAATCTAAAGGGCGTGGCCGAACAAAAATTCTCCCGGAGCCCAGTACAGTTTGCTTTATTCACAGCCCCCCCCCCAATATCAATTTCGTTCCGACGGGCCTGGTAATTACTGCAGAAAATTGGCTACACAGATATATTAATTCATTTTGGTAACTTTCTCATGTTATCAACGGGGAAAATTGATCCAAATTGCGAGGACATTGTTCAGAGACACAGGCAGGGTCCAGCGGAGCATGTTTTGAATTCTGGGGCTGCGAAGTATATACATATACATATATACAAATATATACATTACTTTGATTGTCAGTATTAAGCAAAAATCTGCTTCTCAGTAGATATATGAAGGGGGGGGGGACTGAGACCTCTCTGTTCCCCACTCGTGCAGTGCCTGTAATAACCATGAAAGTGTGCATGTAATGCACATACAGATTAATAGACTGGTTTTAGTAATAATGCAGAATCAATATGCAAATGACACTCGAATGGTAGACATATCAAACAAAATTTTGTCTGCATCTTTGCTATACGAAAACACGCCCTGTGGATTACCAGCTCGGAGTGGAGAAACTCTACAGGCCCTGTTACACGGCAAGATATTCGTAAACGATATATCTCCACATATCTAAAGAACATTTTTTGTCATATTACAAGATGAGACATGGGGAAGATATTCTTAAGATTCTTTCAGCTGTTGTTATCTGATCAGCTATCTTTACGAATATCAAATCGTGTAACAGGATCTCTAGGGGGGGGGGTTTGGAGGTTGTCCCAAAGCATATTTTTTGACGAAAAAGGAATGACAAAATATGTTATACATAAGACCATCGATTCATAACTCTCAAATAGTCACCGATGATCTAAACGCAGTCCCCATATTGTTGTGAAAAATCGGCTTATATTTCCTAGCATACAAACTATACATTGGCTTCCCTATCATCCAGGAATCTTCTAAGGGATTTTGACCGGTGCCACATTCTACATAAGGAGGAGTTTCCGTATGAAAAGTTATCCAATAGGCTCTAGCTCTTTTGCTCAATCCACTGACAGACTGACTTTTGACCGTATACATTTTGGGCAATAATAACCATATACATTTTAGGGAATGATAATTAAATCTTTCAAGAAGAGGCCCAAGCTAGTAGCAAAACCGTAGGTTTTCCAATTTCACTGAGCTAGGAATAGGGTCTACTGGGATAATGGTTCTGCCTTTCATACTTTGTGGAAAAACCTTTTATCTTTAATAGATCTATTGATAGAGTGCATCTAAACTTCGGGGAACAAACGATCTCTATTTTATACTGGCCTGTTAGGAGTACAATATAGGCTTGTAATGAAAAACACTTATATAAAAAACATTAAATTCAAATCGAGCTAAAATTCAAGAGCATTTAAGAATCACAGGCAGGCTGAATTTTCATAGTTAACTAGACAAATTCATCCTTTAAGAATTTCACTAACTCACCAAGTTTTCTAAACTTAGTTACATAGACACTTCAAAAACCAGAATATTCTATTTTTCGTCCAATAGCTGTCTGATCTACGTCACTAGGCTTGTTTGAAAATTGAAGGCTTTTACGAAGCACTTGAGAAACACCTAAGGTTAGATTTGGCAAAATATTGAGAAACTCCCAGGCTGAAGGTATAAAGTTTGCTTCATATACAAAAGAACGTATAGCTTTTATTTTAGTTTACTGCGAGAGGTTTTACAGTTCGTAAAAAGTTGCCGAATATATCTGATTTTTAATGCTAAAACTTTTGCACAGAACTGAAAATCGGAGCTACAAGCATTTACTAATGACATTCACAAGGTGATGAAAGAGTAGAGCTCAATTGAGGACTTGCTTCATCAATACTGGAGAACTGAGTGGACTTAACATTTGCCGTTTGACTCACTTAAGTCATACTGTCTATCAATGGACCATTTCATTCAAAGTTCAAAAGTGAATTCTGTATATACAGCTCACAGAGTGTTACATCCTCATTTAATGGTCCCATAACATATGATGGAAAAATAGTGTTAAGGCCCTGAAGCATGACCCAAATGCAAAACACTATCGAATATTAGAAATATAAGGCTAAGTTGTATTAAAGAGCAAGGAAACAATTTTTGGTATAAGTTGGTTTGTCTAGTCCCTTTTATTTCATTACCTTCTAAGTTTTCTGATAATACGTTCGGGGTTATTCCAAGAAAAAAATTTTCTTTCTTCTTAGAAGTGGCTAGTGTCCTGGAAATTGGGCTCTCATTTTACATGATAACTATAAAAAAAATTGGTCTGCTTTCATGTAATAATTAGTGTTCACATTTGCTTACTTCCATAGTACCTCTAGTTTTTTCAAATTCATCAATTTCAACTTGCAACTCCAACAGCCTTTTACTTTCAATTTCAACTTGCAACTCCAACAGCCTTTTCCCATCAATTTCAACTTCCAACTCCAACTGCCTTTGTCCATCAATTTCAATTTCCAACTCCAACTGCCCTTTCCCATCAAGTTCAATTTCCAACTACAATTACATTTCTTCAACTCCAAGAAAAGGCCACAAACCTAGCTTAGAAAAGTTCCCGCAATATTTATATTTTCATTCAACTGCAGCTATGTACTTAGATACACGTGCTTACATGTTGTGCATGTTGTTTCTACAAGGAGGTACTTTATAAGAAACCTTCATGTAGAAGGCCAAACATTAAAGGAATGTGTGCTACTAGAGACATAATCCTTACAGAACCACTTTAAAAGTAGATGAACAGCTTTATCATTGCAACCAATCGATAATTAAGCCAAGTTCTATTCATTGGAGTCGAATTTGCAAGTATTATCTGTACTGCTCTAACAATCATTGAATCTGTCCTTGGTTCCCTCCTTTTTCTCACATATATAAACAATATCTCACACATTCATAGCAAAAACTACACTATTAAATTTTTCCTGCTTCTGTACTTTTGTCAGGGCACTAAGAAAGATAACTGGATTGCAAACGTATTCTCCTTTTATAAGGAGTCTAGCATACGGCCTAGCACTAAAAGTTCCTTACTTTCTAACTTCTTTTGACCACGTTTAAGTACTATAAGTTCCTTAACTGTTCCTTAACTTTAACTACGCATTTAGTATTATAGATATTGCAGTACAGCCGTCAAATTTTTGAGAGCCCTGTCAGGTCTATTTTCTCCTAATCTACTTGACCAATCATCATGCAGGATTATTACCACACATGCTATAACTAGGTCCATTTTGCACGATGATTGGTCAATTACGTTGAGAGAAAATACCCTTGGCAGGACTCTCGAACATTTGGCGGCTATGTTAGATATTGCATGTACTCATTGTTAAGACTGGGCACTATGGATACTTCAAGTTTCAACGGAAATCCGCGTATGAACCATTTGCTACAAGCAATACACAATTTATACAAATTTTGCTTTTTAATTCGCGTTTGTTTGAAGTGACAAAAAATATTGGAGATTGAAAAATACCTTAGAGATGCTGTCCATAGCAGTACAGGTTCCTTTGATTTTTTGGCTTTCGATATGTTTCTTCTTTATAAAGCGGTTGCTTAGCAAAGACAGCGTGTAGTTCGCTTGATAATCCCGTGCCATGCCCAGGTACAGCCAGAATGCAGCAGGAAGAGAAATAGAAAGGTGACATACAGGAATTGCTAACAGAGCTCTAGAGACTAAAGTCTGTGTGAGAACACGAAACGACAAAAACAGGAGAGTGAAAAAGTGGAAACAACATGACTTAAGATGCAGAAGATGATATGCAATTATTCTTTTAGGATGTAAAGAAAACCTCTGGAAAGTTGGAGATACTCGTTTGTACTAACCTCCTGGGGAAATGCTGATTACAGAAAGAAACATTAGATAAGTGTGGTAGATTTACAATAATCATTGATTTACTTCATTATTGCTATACGTGAACATACAATCTCCTCATTGTGTTATGCAGTGGAAGGTTGATAGCTAGATCAGAAGACAGGCTGCATATGGAGAGACAAGAAGATGACAACTGCAGGTACCCAATTAGTGCGGTAAAAGCTAGGGTCACTGGATCACAGATGACACATTATTGTGGGTTCAGAAATCAAATCTTCCTACCTAATCATGACAAAGATGACGCAGATTGTCTCGTCCTTCGGTGCCATGTTGGTTAACCCTCATGCAGTGTACGTATGCAAAACAAATGTTAGGCTTTATGTCGTAATTCCCAATAATAAAGATGCTGTATATTGATCAATTTTCCATTAACTGCAGTCTATTAGAAAGCAAACTAAATCAAAATAGAGCTTCATTGTCAGTCAGTTATCAATTACATATAATACATAATTTTATCTATAGCCTAGAACAAGGCCTAGTTATTAAGGTTCCTTAATTATGGACACGCTTGACCAAATTGTAGTATAAAAGTTCCCTGATAGTTCCTTAATATTAGCAGCACACTTAGAGCGCGGATGGGTGCGCAGAAGCAGGAAAACATTGATATTTGGAATTCAGCTATAAATCTGTTATAAACAAAAGTTACTATACGACTTACACATGATTTATGGAAATTTGAATGCTATGCATGGAACTATCTTTCGAATTCAAAATTCTGCTTTCAGTTACAGAAATACTCAGAATTGAACAGTTCTTTCGGGGTTTAATCTTTAATAGTACGAACTCAATAACATTCTTGCCTTTCTACATGTATCTTCCTTGTACAGTGGCTTCTTATAAAAAGAAAAAACGTAGTTCCTACTGACAGAAAATTCTTGTTGATTGCTAAATCAGTAAATCAAATTACCAGTTAGCAAATCAACAAGCCAATTAATCAATCAATCAATCAATCAATCAATCAATCAATCAATCTACCGATCATATAACAAACCAGTCATGTACTCAAATCTTTGGATCAAACAATAGAGAATCGATAAAATCAAACAAACGATACACTCTTTTTTTCATAGGAACAATTTTATAAGAACACGAGCCTCAAAATTTATGGAAAATTAGGAACCATTAAGGAACAAGTTGAGGCTGAAGCACTACATAACGTAAATGATTTGAAACTGATATAAAACGTTTGAAGCTCAACAATATTTGCTGAAAGTCCTCGAAACACCCAAATCATCAGTGTGCAAAAAGCCATAAATGTACCAAGACTTTTAGCATTAGAAAAATGTGTGTTACAAAACAGGTTCCATATGGAAAACGTTTTTATACAAACATATCTCATAAAGAGCCTGTTCTGCAACACATAAGTTTTATTTGTACCATAATCAGCAATTCCATCTTTTCTGTATTTTTTTGCTTTCTTTTTCTAACAGGACCCTTAAGAAAATAGGATCTGGTTGGTTGCTTCCCATAAGAAAACGGCATAACCTTTACACTGGAAGGCAATCCGGTAAAAACATTCCTTTCACCACCAGTATTAGTAAATCTGTCTCTTAGTTGCCTTGGCATTTTCCTTCGTCCAACTGATTCATTCATCGACATGTACATAAAATTTATACAAACAAAAACTATCTCTGTTTCATTATCAGAGAATCTTCAACATAACCATCCAATCAACAGATTTTATTTATTGCTGCCGAAACAAGCATTGGGCCTCTTCTGATTTTATTCCTTAATAATTGCTACGTTGTCCTTTTTGTTCTTTCGTATGTAACTAGGTTAGCCAATTCAAACTACCTTTGATGGGGAGGTTTGATGTTGTATAATAATGCTATATGAACTGTATGGATAGAGTTTAACAAATCAATTATACAGCTTCCTTCATTTTTTCTCTAGGCCCATTGTGCTAAGTTGATGATATGATTATCGCCTAATGCATGAACCAACTTCTCCACGGAATTAGAGCCGTTAGGAGATTGACTCGTATGAAGCAATTAGATGAATGAATGAAGAAAGATCCAAATAGTTCAAGATAGCAAGCAAGGGTCAACAAATGATGCTAATGGCCTATTTCAAAGGTTACGTTGCGTTATCAAAATATGCACTAAAACAAATAATTGACAAAGAATAATGAAATTAATATTTTGCAATGAGTATTTAGTAATTCCAGTCGTCCGGTCTCATTCACGGCTACACAGAAATGGATCTAAGTTATGCAGTTGTAGCCAGGGTTGCTGTTCTAAAAAGTTAAGAGAGGACTGTGCTGTGGGGTACCTCTATGGACCACAATCATAATTATAACAAATATTTCTTTGAAATTGCTGAAACTTAAATGCATACAAAGATATTCAAAAGTTCAACGTGAGTGACGTTTATAAATAAACCCATAAGTAAAGGTCAGTTCTTCTACCAATATTTGATCATATTAGCAAGTTAACAACTGACCAGACTAGCAGATGCTCGTTAGAATTGAGGCTAAGCCCCCCCCGCCCCCAAAAAACTCACCTCATTTTGCGTCTGAGCCCCAAACCAGGGTTTATTAGGGTGAACAAAGAAGGATTGGTCGTAAAGGTATAGGCACAAAAACTAGGAGAACAAAATGCATATGAGGTCTGACTCCAGCTAATCAGAAGAAACCGGAAAAAACCGGAACATTTAGCGTGGCCAGGCCTGTAAAATCCTAAATACGTTAGAACTAACATAACGATCTAAATCAAATATCCAACAACCAGCAGCTTAGTCTGTAGCTCCTAAGGTTCCGTATGATTTAGTGCAAAGAAATAATCGATTAAAACACAAGAAAATGCTACCAGACGGAAGCTCAGCTATAAATCAAGCTAGAATTCCTGCATATGTTTGGCATTCACGAAGAAGTATTCATAGATCTCTCCTGTTTGAGGGACAGTTCTAATTTTTATTTCTTAAGTGTTCACTTGATTTCTTGAAGAAGACTGAGTCCGTGTACACGACCTGCTTGAGCACAAATGTGCAATAGTCGTTCAGTGCTAAGTGGAACTGCATGTTTTTATTCTGCAAGTGGCTTTCATCCCCTCCTCCCCCAAACAATATTGATCTTTGGGAGAAGTTAATATGATAATGGAAAAAATTCACTTTTAAAACAATTCCAACTGCCTCATTTACGAAACAACATTGTTCTAAGAAGGGGGGAGGGGGGAGGGAACTGCATGTAAAAAGCAAATCGCTAGGATAAAAATTTGAGAGAAATACGGTGTCTATCATTGGTTGTCAGTGTCCCATGGAATTCTGGCGGGTACTGTAGTAAATATATACGTTCTGAGAAGAACTTTATTCACTACAATAGCACTCCATTGCTATGCATAGGAAGAATCGATCAATAGACTAATACAATTCTTACAAAAAACAGTGTAGCGAAGTGTGCACAAGAAATTTTTGTAAACGACAAGTGATAAAATGCGTGAATGTCCACATTTTAGTGTTGGAACACCCCTTCCCGCACCATCCTCAACTATCCCCAATTTACATTCTTATTGACCCCTTCAATGTTGAGGGTGACGTCATATATGTATGATCCCTTTAATTATGGTCAATGCGATGTTCAAATCTTCTCACTACAGAAATTTCAACCACATGCATTCTTGGAGAGAAGACTGTAAGAAATGATATAGAAGAGAGTTTACTTATCCTATGAAACCAAAATGGGTCTAACCAGGAAATTTGCAGATCTTTTGAAACAACAATTATCCGGCAGAATTCAAGAAATCCCTTGACATTAATCACTACCCATCAAGATTAAATAATTAGTGAAAATACCTCAAGGGGCATTTTTTATGATCTAAATGAGATTTATTTACTCCATCATCGTCAGAACTCCTTTTACAATGCCAAAATTCCGTTTCACTTTTAAGTTTACAAGATGTCCTGTATTCCTAGTTAGTTTCCTCAAAGAATGAAAAGTGATAACAATGACCCAATTTTGGACAATAACAAATAAGGTTATACCTTTTGTATTTTGTCCGTAAATAACCAAAAAAGATCCAAAAGCAATGGATACATAAGTTGGCCTATATAGCGAGGGAACAAAATTGTGTTGCTATGTCAGTTGTACTGTCCACTTATGTAATAGCATATGTATATTGTTTTAGATATTGTGACGGATAGCTGCAGAAGTACAGAATCGCTAAATATAACATTCACAAATTGCAAAATCAACAGAGCAGGCCTACTGCTTCGTGCAATATATCAAATAAATCAACTGATTTAACTTGTATCACATCGTTAAGGAATCTTGTAGAAGTAGAAAGCGCCAAGAAACTCTACAAGACACAAGTTGAATAGGGTGGCTCGTATAGAATACGTTTCGCTTGATAGACAGCTCGCTAAGAATGATGGGGTTTGATGATACATAAAGAGAAGAACGGTTGTTCAACAGCAATTGTCTGCGACTGAAAATGTATAGTCTATAAGTTAAGATGGTCCGACTAAACAGGTTGCATGTCCAAATACCATACCTATATAAGAACTTAAGATATCCTTCAGAATCTAGGGAAATTTGCTACCCTACGTTTCTCACAAAAACTGAACATACCGTACGAATTTCCATGCATCAAAATGCATACTCGAAATTCAATAAGCGCACTTTAATCTTTAAGGAAGCAATAAGAACTTCAAGCCTACAACCTTAAATGACATCACCACAGCCAATCCGTACTGTACAATATGCATTAAACAGGAAGTTAATTAGTAAAAACAAAGCGCAACTAAATGGGCAGAGGCAAGCTTGCTGCAACAAGAATGCTACATTCGATATGAAAATAGAACGCAACGCAACAAAACAAAACAAAGCTTATATCTAATAGTGCAGAAAGTGAATAGGAACAACGGGAAAATGATCTTGGAAAACGGTGCAAAGATTAGCACTTACTTCAAAATCAAAACTTCTCTGCAGCCGTTACATCCATCCAATAACGACTTGTGAAATATCCGCCAAAACACAACACTATTGGAACACCTGATTATTACCGTTGCACTGGAGATGCACTTCCATCAGCTGATGCCACTGAAAGAGAAATTCGGCTTCACTGATAGTTGGACAGTCCACGGTTTCTCTTTCACCATACGTAGTGGCGTAGCTATGCAAGAAATCCAAACAGTTTTAGTTTGAAGCCATTTGTAATAAAAGGTGATGAAACTCCTTAATCCCCAGGAAACCACATCTCATCCAAAGTATAAAATACAGATTTTGATAAATTCGCCGAACTTTCACGTGCTGATTGTGTACTATGTAGCCTTGCCGTATACCTATTGCCTGCAAAATTGCCAAGACTGGATTGCAACTTGGAGTGCTTGTAATACAGTGCTATGATTCTAGTTAAAGCTCGAGGTAGCCTTAAATTTGCCTGCATACAGAGGGGCACGCTAAACTAGGAGACGTACTATACAATACGAAAATATGTACCTCGATGCCATAAGTAGTAAGTCCCTCGGTGTCCTCTCACTGTCGAGTCTGTGAATAAGTATCGGCAAGTTTCAAAAAGCCATCCAAATCTGCGCGATATGCAGGCTAATGGCGAGTCACGAAAAGGTTCAGTTTTTATCCTAAGCCTCTCTTGGCAGTTGCTACATAATCACGAGTAAAAACAGCAAGGGAAAAGGTCGTTTGGAACTGCGAAATCATCTAACTGTATGAGCTTTCTGAAGCGATACATGCAAAAGTGGCTAGAATAGCTTCTCTTAATTAATATGTTTCTTTATTGTGTATTTGGTAGGGGATTCCTTTCCTAGACTACATATTTGGACAATTCCACAAAGCTAGTCCCTTCGTTGGTGTTAGATGATTTCATTAAAGGATAAGTTAAACGAAACATGACAAAACACTGTACTCGATGGCAAATGGGGATTTTTGCAAATTTCTACAAGAGACAAGGTAATTTGTCCGTTTCTGCAAAATAGATTTGCTGAAAACCCACATTTTAGTTCCAAGAATCATTCCACTTTCTGCAAAATGCTGGCTAATCTGTTTCAGGTGACATTTCAATTCTGTCCCCGCTGTAAACTACCACTGTCAATGGTTTTGACAATTGAAATCGGCCTAAAATAGTGAGCATATTGATTGGGATTTACGGTAGAGAAATATGATCAAAGGACTGGGTACTAGATACAACAATCCAGTTCTATAGTTGAATGGACACAGGGTGAACTCACTTCTCAAGAAAATGCAGCGTGAATTTTCCCAGCGTATCTTATCCGTTTGAATTTTTGCATTAACATTTCAGCCTATAAATTGGCTCACAATAGAAACTGCTCCAGACAAATATCTATAATAATCCGCCTGGAATGAAGGGAGGTTTTGTTTAAACTACCTTCAAGTAAGCCAACACCATGCTATAGAATATCATCCTTGAAAGTTGTAGACGCTTTAGCAAACATTTAGAAAAGGAATCTCAAAAACTAGACAATAAATGTTAACTGGAAATGATGCAGACATGATCCTACATTGACATTATGCTACGATGTCGTTACACATAATGGCTGTAAGGTGGAGCAGTCTGGCTTCTAGCTACGGACAATCGTTTCTTACAACGCCCTTCTATCAAGCTCTCGCAGCACAATAGCATCCAGTGATTATCGCAGCTATGTTTTGTGATGAAATTTTGTCAGATAGCCACTAGTTTGATGTTGTCTACAAAAAACTCCGAAATTATACAGTAGGCTCTAATGCTTTCTACACTGCAATGGGTCGCGGTACAGTGGTTCTGATCTTACAGTAATATTGTAAAGGATCTCGATAGAGTGATCTCCATCTTATAACTGCTTTGCATATGTTGCAAAGATTAAAACTACTCGAAACTGGACAATTGGCTTTTGTGGGTTATGCTTGAAACAGCAGTCGAACGAAAGGTCGGTATGCCTCTTCAAACAGTGCTAGTGGCTGCCAGTCTTCTAATAGATCTCTGACAGTATTGGCCTTAGCTATAATTCAGTTCGATAGTTAAATCTAGAAAGGTGCAAGCAACTTTTGTCTGCAAATTATGAAACTAGTAATTTGAGATGTTTTCTTGCACTGCGGATCTTCCGCCTGTACTTTCATAAGATTCTGTTTGTATTTCCATAAGATTCTGCCTATCATGACCAATGTGCAGAGTGAAAAGTTTGCGTCAGATATATTGCTGATCATAACAAGAAATATTGTGACAAAGAGTGCTCACACGGCCATCAGGTCTTACAATACATCAGACTTCTGCTGCACAAAACTCTGACCTTAGTTCTAGCGTAGTGAATGCCGGAGGTAAAACTAAGCTTATCGCTATTACTTCCTTATTTTGTGCCTTGTGGTGAGAAGACCTTCCAGCAAGATTTGCCATAAATCTATTGCTCAAACAACATAGGCCAACTTAAAATGCCGACAGGGAACATTGGTGCTAATACCACGCCATATTTATCCTCAAGCTCTAACTCTCGTGAAAGCGTATGGCCTAGCATCAATTCTAAGAGCCAGAAAGACATCCGTTTCACGTGTCTACACGCGTAAGTCAGACTTACCATAACATATAATGTGACTAACCACTGTTTTATGGTATTATCATTGACTGTGGGCATACTTGATTCCTGTCATTCCGCAAGGATATCACAGATTTAGGTCACTACTCCTTCTGCTCATAGGAAAGTCATATATATTGGAGTTTTAGGATTTACGCAGGAAACCACAGTCACTCTGACATCATGCTTCGTTTGAGAGCTACACATTTTGTTTTAAGAATATAGTCCACAAGAATAAAATGGTAGAAAATTTTTGAAATCTAAGATTAATTTAAGAATATTGAAAAGCTCAAGTTTCATCAAGGGTTAGATATTTTGTATATTCGAGTTTTCTTTAGAAAGTAAAGCTTCACTTATCCGGTCTGGGAGTCATTATACTAAGGTGCGACTAAGTAACTCCTGGGGGTGTATCAGTTGCACATTTTTTAGCATAAGAATATAGCATATATGAGTAATAATGCTCAAAAACCTTAAAATCTAAGAATTATTTAAGAGTTTTCTTAATCTCAAGATGAAAAAATCTGACGCGTATTAAGTCTCAGCGAAAAAAATAAGTATTCTTATAAAAAACTGTATGTGAACATCGAATTGATTCTGATTGTTTCTACCTTCTGATGCCAAATCTTATGTTTTTTGTTCACTTAATTTCTTACTCAGAATTAAAAGCAACCTAAATAACTTGTAACCAAAACTCCCTCAGTAAGGCTATAACCATCACTAAGTCAGGTCTTGAGGCTACCTTCAGTCATCATAGGGAGCATTGTTGGCCATTGATGCATCGGCTCAAAACGCTCAACCTATCTTGTGACACTGTTCAACAAAATAGCCAAAACTCAAAATATCAACAAGTTGAATTCTGGGGAGGGAATGGACAGGAAAAGTATCCTTTTTCCCTCTAATCAGCCGATGCACCTGTCATACCCTAGAGTCAAATCGATTAAACCAATGAGATCTAAAGTATGAGAAAAATAAAACCTAACTAAATTGCACCCGTAATGAAAACGAAATAAACCAAAGAAAAACTAAAAATGGAGGCAAGGAAGCCCCAAATTCCGATGCAAAAAACTCCACAAAAAATGATACAACATAAATGGTCACAGAAAACTACACCTGAAACGAGAAGAAAAAGCGATTAGACAATTCTAAAAAACTGAGCCAATATATAACAACAAAACTAAACAAATAATAAGGGATGGGTGGGAGGGAAAAAATGAGCAGAACGAAGCAGAGCGTGCTTGAACCAAAATCAGATTCCCCTACCAAAGTCCACTCCCTTAAATACCATAAAACTAAATCAAGGGACCCCCAAATAAAGAAAATAGTACATTTCAAAATCTCTGCTATTCAATTAAAACCCCTTGGACAGTCTTTCCAGCCAAACCAAGTGCAACGACCAAAATGCACCATAAGCGTGAATACCAATTCTCAAAACAACTAGAGAAACCTTTAGGCACGTGAAACAGCATTCCCCATATGCTAAAGGCATGTAAACCAGCATTCTTCGTGAAATTAACTCTGATAAAATTTCATTTAATCATCATTATATTCTTGCTATAACGTCATATCATGTTGTTTATTGTATGGTATACAACACTTGTTGTTTCTTTTCTTCCTGGCATCTCTTCAAGTTGTGGATTTATGCTTATGATTAATCCTGTATTGCAGTACCTATTATCTTGCTAATTATTCGTTACGGCTGTACAAGTGTTGATTACACATTTTATTTTGATTACGCTAAATTATCATATTTCCATATTGAACAAAAAGGTATGGTTACAGTAAGCCAGCACCCTTTAAGATGTTACACCTAGAACCCCATTGCCAGAAATGTTAGAAACCACAACTGCATACAATACAGCAAAAGATTCAACTCTTCGCGGTCTGTTTGTAGTTTTATATCCTATTATGGGTTGACCATTTACTTACGTAGGGGGTTTAAATGCTAAACAATAGAGAATAACAGTGGAAACACGAATCATTGAGGTACACCTTGTGGCACTTCCCTATATGTAGTGAAAGACAAGGCTAAACCACCATCGCTTCCTATTGCAAAAATATAACTGTTGTACAATCTTAGGAATACATTTACTTAGAAAGTAAGAGTGCACTTTCGCTATTACAGTGAATACTCAATTATACCCCTCCTAACGGGATATCTTCCAATGTAAGCCACAAATTGCAACCTCCCAAAGACTGCAGTCAATTAAAAAACAGTTAAGAAAATTGGACGGGATCCACATGTTACTATGAAATGTTACCTATTTCTTTAGCTAACTATAAATAAATGTAGATCATTATTTTATTAATATTATTGTTACTGCAATATCATACTGTTAGCATATTAGCCCAACGCCGTTTATCCGATGCTGTGTTGTTGGCGGTAATCCATTAGATAAAGAAATTCCGGTACTACAACCCTTCAGGTCAGACAAGACCTAATCAATGTAAATCCGTCAGACCTACAGATCAGACAAGACTTGACCAATGTAAGCCCGTCAGACTTCAGACCCAATAAAACTTGATCGAAGTAAACCTGTCGTTGTCTATCAGACGCAGTCACTACCTCAAAATATTCCCAACTAACAATTTATCCTATAAACCACTCTCTTGAAACCATAAATAACACAATTAGTGAATATTTTTGTTGACACAATATGCCTTTATAAAGGACTAACCCCTGTGTTTGAGAGGAAAACCCACCCTCATTTACCCTAGCTTTTCACCTAGCCGAACAGCTCGTTGAAAACAAAGTTAAATCAAATTAAATCAAATCTCAAATCAATAAAATCAAACAATCAATCATAAATTACTAACTTGCTTCCATTGGATCCTCTGGCATCTATCTTGAGACATGTCGTTGGGACTTTTGTTTTTCTCTTAAAATTGCTTGTGTTCTTTTGACTTAGTATGTAGTATTATTATTGTCAGGTCAGGTCATTTGGCCTGCTACCGGCAACCAAGTATCCGATACCACTTGCTCAGGGGTCGGGTTGCCGGCGACTAAACTGGCATCCTCCATCCTTTCAGGAGGATGGGGAAGGCGGGCTTGGACATCCTTATAGAACTCAACATCTGTAAAGGCTTTCTTGATAAGCCATCACCAGGGATGCCCTGTGGTAGCATCTAAGGTTGAGGATAGATAAACTTATTCTTCAGCCAGCCACGGCAGCAGGATGGAATTTCTAGCAGGTCTTCACCAGTTTCTTGCCTGTTGCATGTAGGATACCACTGCTGAAAGAGTGAACTTGGACAAGCGAACGCCAGGATTCACTAAAAACTTTCGCAAGCAGTTTTATGGATAATGGCAAAAGTGACAGTTTTCATACCGGTTCGAGCATCGCCCGGGTTAACAAGGTTCGCGCTGGCTCGCTCACACTCCGGCGTCCAGTGAAAAGTAAGGGCTGATTTATACGTCGTGCTATACTCGAGTCGAATCAATTATTTGCACCTGAAAAGTTCTAAGTGTTGATTTGGTCCGAGTGCAGCACGGCGTATAAATCGAAACAGCCCATGACCTGTTTTTAGCTCGGGTCAAATACTTAGCACGACTAATAGATAGGAGGAAATAGACATAGAGATATAAATAGAAATGGAAAAAACCGGAAGATCCTGAAGTTAGCGGAATGGAATGTCAGGGCATTACTGAACAGGGTTAGTTCGAACACAAGCAGCATCACCAAACTACCTGGATGCACCCCCGATCAAAGCACTGGTACCACTTGGACTTTGTGATTACACGGGAGAAAGGCCTGAATGATGTTTTAGACAAACGGCGCAGACTGTGCAATGGGCCACCATATGGTTCGATCTAAGATAGCCCTTACGGTGAGAAAGCAAAGAAAGAAAACCAAAGGGTGCTAACATCTAAGCTAAATGTTAGGAAGCAAAATATTCCACAGTGTCACCAGGCTTTCCACTATCAGATGGATTAGAGCATGGACTATATTGTTAATGAGAGCATGAGCTTAGAGGAGAAGTAGGGCATGTCAAAGAGATCTGCCTACAAGTCTGCTTCTGAGATTCTAGGGAAATCAAAACAAAAACACAAAGATTGGTTCGACAAGAATGATGAGGAAGCAAATGCACTGCTGGAGGAATGAAATAAGGCTAGAGCTCAAGAGTTGCAGCGTAAAACTCTGGCAACCATCGCCCGGAATACAAAGGCCCGAAGTCGATTACAGGCATATACCAGAGGTATGAAGCCAAAATGGTGGGAAAAGAAGGCAGAGGCACTGCAACAGGCTGCATACATCAATGACATGAAGGCATTTTACTCTGGGCTTAGAGAGCATAGCCGCCAAATGTTTGATTGGTTGAGGGCTCTGGCAAATTCTATTTTCTCCCAACCCATTTGACCAATCAGTAAGCAGGATTATGACTACACGTGAGCTCCACAGCTAAGTTTAGGCCTATTTTCGGCGTTTTGGCATGTTTTTACCACCCTTCCTACAAAAAACATTGCACGCCCGAGGAGTGCGATTTTATCGCTGATTTTTTGTCCAACTGGTCTTCATACATTGTCATTTAACCTATATTGGCACCGCCGTGCGATCTCAAAGGGGAGGGGAACAGGACCCATCCAAATATTGAGAATGTTTTTGCATTTCATTTTTTCAATATTTATCCACGGCTCTCTATCAGCGATAATATATTTTGATGTAGATTAAAATACATAAGCATGCTACAATAAATCAGCGATAATACATAGTGATATAAATAAAAATAAATAAGCATATTAAAATAAAACTTAAACAATGAAGACTACTATATACGACTTAAAAGTAAATAAATGCTGCTCTTCCTAGAGGCCGTGCTTTTGGGAAGTTGCTAGTTGTTAGTGTAGCAAGTACGCTTTTAGTTTTCGCTTGCACGCGGAAATTGTGTGACTATCTCATCCCACAATTAAGCGACAGAATAGTGAAAACTTCTTTTGGAAAATTCTAGGTTTTGGTTTGGGATGTTGATATCATGACAGTTTCTTGTCTCATATGCAGATATCTGAGATCTCATGGTGAGTTTTCCATAAAGACTGCTAGGACATAAGTTATTCAATATCTTATATGTACTTACGGCCTTATTATATTTAGCAAGCTTAAGGGCTGATATCCAATTGCACACCCTCTCATCCTTTGAATATGCATTTTCAATAAGCGTACGAGCTCTATCTTGATCTAGTTTTGTACCTAATAGGCTACCTCATAGTTCGTTTCCATATCTTAGATTAGATTCAACGAGAGATCTGTAGATCTGCTCTAGCTTGGTTTGAGGTAAAATATCTGCTAGTTTGCGAATTGAGGGTAGCCCACATTTAATTTTGTCCTTGAGACTTTGTAGTGTTCAGTGCAAGTTAAATTTTCATCAACCGCTAGCCCAAGATATTCTACTTTCTGAATCCTTATCGAATCATCGCCTATCTTTAATTGCACCGGTTGCTGGATACTATTGAGTTGCCATTTATGACCCACGATCAGGAATTCGGATATGCTAGCGTCAAGACTAAGTTTATTGCTTCGCATCCACTCTGTCTGAGGTATTGGCTAATTCATGAGAAAATGGCATTACCTAAATGTCTCTAAAGCAGTGTTATTTATGAGTAAATTGTTGAAAGCATTACCGAAAAGCTTGCTATTTCATTTAAATTAGTTCACTTACCTATATTCACTGTCACAAAAACAAATTCTGTACTGGGATTGGGATATGCAGTGCATGTAGATAACGACAAGTTTCATTCATAAATCAAGTCACAATCTTTCTTTGGGCAAAGCCACTTCTTACTCCTCTATGTGCAATGTTCTTTGCTGTTCTCAATACCACCTTCTTTATCTCAAGAGTATCAAAATGAATCGCTCAATCCATTTAAGCAGTCATTGCCAAAGACCTACTTTCATTCTGCGATGCGATCAACACCTATTAAACTTATGGCAAGACGAAACTGACGACTACACTTACGCAATCTAGGACTGGAGACTAAAACTCATTCAAAAACGGCGGGAAAAGTTTAAGAGTGGCCGTTTTCGTAACATTTAGGTAATAGTTCACGTGTCTCAAAACAAATTCGGAATGCCTAGAGGAAAAAAGAAATTATGCTCCAACATTCTTCATTACAAATGGAATTGTTCTTCTCCAGTTTTAATCAATTTGAAAGATAAACTAGGACCTGCAAATGATGTCTCCAAAGCATTCATATACAATAAAGCCAAACGTGGCCTAGTCTGCACTGACTGTTTATTGAAATGTCTTTTCAAACGATACCCGTTGAGATCGCACGGCGGTGCCAATATAGGTTAAATGACAATGTATGAAGACCAGTTGGACAAAAAATCAGCGATAAAATCGCACTCCTCGGGCGTGCAATGTTTTTTGTAGGAAGGGTGGTAAAAACATGCCAAAACGCCGAAAATAGGCCTAAACTTAGCTGTGGAGCTCACGTGTAGTCACAATCCTGCTTACTGATTGGTCAAATGGGTTGGGAGAAGATAGAATTTGCCAGAGCCCTCAACCAATCAAACATTTGGCGGCTATGCTGGCTTAGAGAGGTGTATGGACCACAGCCAAGGAGAACCGCACAGGTTCTAGCTCAAGATAGAGCAACAGTCTTAAAGGAGAAAGAAAAGACCCTGAATAGATTTGTCCAGCATTTTGATCAACTTTTGAATGTACCTGGAACTGTGGATAAAACTGTTCTAGATGATCTCCCTGGCATACTTGCTGATAAAGAATTGCATAGTTTACCAAGCCGTAATGAACTGAATGTTGTATTGTCAAAATTGTTGCACCGTGCAACATGCCGGGTCTTGCAAAATTTGCTAAAAGTACGCATGCCCATAGCAGGTATGGTGAACAAAAGAGGTCAGAAATGCGCATATTTACCATAGAAACACGCTCTGTAACTAGATTCCAGTTCTCTTTTTAGTGACGCTGACAAATGTTGCGTTTGAAATGTTGCATCGTTTGGCCACCCACCAAAATTTACTTTTGCAACTTTACAGTTTCAAACGTGGTAAAACAAACGATCCATCTAATTAAAGACCGATTTCAGTGCTTCCGTTTGTTCCCAGGGTTTTCGAAAAGTTGATCTACAATCAGTTTTATGACTATCTTGACAGAAATAAAACTTCCTTTTTTCAAGTAGTCTGGGTTTAGATCTTTGCACTTTGTCGTTACTTGCTTGCTTAATAGTACAAGTGACTGGTATCTTAACATGGATAAAGGTCAGTATACAGCAATGATATTCGTCGACCTCAAAAAAGCATTTGACACCATAGACCATGAAATTAAAAACTGGAGAAGTATGGTGTCATCGGTTTTGAGAATACATGGTTCGCATCTTATCTATGTAACAGCATGCAGTTTTGCAGAGTGAATGTAGTGCCCTCGGGGCTTGATGATATCAATTGCAGAGTTCCACAAGGCTCTTGTCTTGGACCTCCACTGTTTTTGATTTACATTAATGATCTTCCATTTTCTCTGTAAAGCAGCCAAGTTACCAAGTATGCTGACGATACCGCAATATCACATTCTTCCAAAAAACATCGTTGATCTCTGTGGGAACCTTAATAGGGACTTGAAATATCTGAAGCAATGGCTACATGGAAATAAATTATCTCTAAATTTTATTAAAACTCAAGCAATGGTGGTAAGCTCTCGGCCAAACTTTAAGATATCTGATAAAAAGGTACAGCCCCCTACTTTTAGTATTGATGACTCACAAATTGAGATCGTTGAAAAAGCTAAATATTTGAGAGTTCAACTTGATCAGCATGTTGTTTGGGATGAGCATGCTAGATTTATGAGTGCTAAAGTATCTCGTGCTTTAAGGTTTTTAAAGTATACTAAGAAACTGCTACCCCAGGAAACTGTATGTATAGAGGTATCGCTGAGCCATACTTCCGTTACTGTAGCGCTGTGTGGAGGGAGCTGTGGAGAAGCCAGGCTGCTTACACAGCATAAGTTACAAAATCGTGCTGCACGAATATTGACGAACAGTAGCTAGGATGCACCTGCTAATGCCCTAATTCAAAAGCTAAACTGGCCAACTATCTCCGAAATTAGCTACCATAGTCTACAAATCTTTAAATGACCTCGAACGACGTATCTCTCAAATACTTTCTAAGGAACTTTTCTCGAGACACTGTCTATAAGAGAAACTCTGAGATTGATTTGCGAGTGCCTCTTTTCAAAACGGCTAATGGGCATAAATCATTCCCATATCATGGTACTCATCTTTGGAGCAGCCTGGAATCCGAGGCTAAACAAGCACCCTCTGTACATGTATTTAAACATCGATCTTCATGTGCTTCTTTTCCTATGGTACTTTTCTGCTTATTTTAGTTTTGTAATTAGGGTACTTACTCTCATTGTATATATATTGTATTTCAAACTGTAGAGGTTTTGTCACAGCCCCCTAAAAAGCAGCTTTAGCTGATGATGTTACCGAGCATAAAGAATAAAAAATGAATTGAAATGAATGACATGAATTCATAAGCAGATGCTACATATGGACGGACGGCGGAGCAATACCTGTTGTATGTCCCTGTCCTCCTTCCTCCTTGCCTTGTTGCTGTAATATATCTTCCATAATCTTCTTGCCCTCGATCCTCTGCAGTCAAACCAGACTTTTCCATACATCTTCTTCTGTGTCTTCCCATATTGGCAATACTCCTCAGTTTGTTACATACTGGGCATCAACCTCCTTACTTTTCTTCACGCTCTTTCATGGTTGGTTCTTGTTGCTCTATTCCTAAATTTCCCTCCGCACTTACTACAATTGTCTCATTCTTCTCTGTCCGTCGTATGCATTCTGGCATAATGTATCTTCATTCCCTTGGTTGTTTCAAACCCTTCTCCACATTCTGCACACCTTTCTATCCTCCTTCTTCATATCTACTGATCTATTCTCAGCCATCTGATGACAATTCTTGTAATTGTTTTTCACTTCCTTTTGTTAGTATTATTATTGTTAGTATTCGTTTATTGTACTTTATGGTGTGCAACTTTGTTCTCTTTGTATTTTAATTACTTGTTGAATTGTATGCAGCAGAATTTAAAACAAACTGAACTAAGCGGAATCTCCCATTGCTTCATTTCCTTTTCCCTCTTTCCCACTATATTTCTCTGGTGATGGTGGTCGTGTTCATTGGATGATGCTTCTTTTTTCCATCAATATTCAAGCATAACTTATGCTTTTCACTTAGTCCCAGAAACATTGATTGAAACTTACCCGGGTTTGCCTACAAGCCGCTCATTCCTAATTACAAGGGAAATTTTTCACAGTACACTTTGCTGAAAATACAAGATATTGGGCAGAGCCCTTAAAAAATGAGCCCTGGGGGACACCTATCTTAACTTTACTCTGGCAGCTACCATAAGACCCCACTTTTACTCCTCTGTCCAGTCTATTAGGTATCTATACATCAGCTGTAAGCCTTTCATGAAATCCACAGGTTTTCAATTTTACAATAAAGAGGACATAAGGTATAAAGTCGTACGATTTTACAAATCCATAAATACAGCATCAAATATATCAAAATAGTCAAGGGTCCTTCTCCATGCTGTTATAACTCTTACTAGTGAACGCGGTCGGCTATATCCCTCACTAATATCTGAAAGCAGACTTGATAAACAAGTTGTCCTTTAAGTATTCTCTCAAAAATTTTAGATATAGATGCCAAGGCATTCGTAGACCTGCCTGTAATTCACTTTTGAAAGGGTAATGTCCTTTTTAAAACATGGTGACACGTCAGCAGCCTTAGGTCATTTGGAAACTTAAATTCATAGAAGACAGAGTTGATTATTAAGTTGATTTATCTGTCCTCTAACCGCACTTGGCAGCATGTGTGTGAACTCAAATTTAATATGAGTTCAATAAAAAATTTGTCAAATTCTCATGATAAAGGGGTGGTTTTTATATTCTGACTACCAAGGTAGGAATTCACCAGACTAGCATATTCTTCTTGGAAAAGAGGTTGAGCCCCCCCCCCCCCCCAAGAAACTCTTCACATTTTAATCACTACCATCATCATCACAGAATACTTCCCAATACGGGTTCTTACAACTAAAGTCTGGTTCAAAACTGTGAAGCAGACGGTGAAGAACAAGAAAGCAGTGAAGCAGAAGCAAGCTGAGTGTGAACACGGATGAAGCAAGTGGAGCAAGCATGAAGCAAGCATGAAGCAAGCATGAAGCAAGCATGAAGCAAGCATGAAGCAAGCATGAAGTAAGCATGAAGCAAGCATGAAGCAAGCATGAAGCAAGCAAAAAAGTTTGTCATGTAAGGTTCATAAAAAAGTTTTCAGTACTATTTTTTAACATACATGAAAAAATTCAATATGGGTAGAGAACATACATCCCATCAACGCTGATGCTGGATCATTGCAAGATCATAAACGTTCGCAGAATCCATCGGTTTCGTCTTTCAATTTAACTGGATCGTATCTTTTTTATTATATGCTCCTAAATTTCAAACAAACTGACATATACATACATAACAACTACAAAAAAATACCGTAGGGAGCATGGCAATACATGGCAGCCATATGACAATTCAAAATTAAAATAAAGAGTTAGATAAATAGAAATTAAGATAAAATAAGATCGTATCTTCTTTGCAAATAGGAATGTATACCAAATATCTACCGGCACGTCTTCAATGCATAATACTCTCTATTCTACACGACTGATACTGGTTAGAAATGACTATGCTTATCATCGTATACATCCCGCAATCTTTCAGCAATGCTCAAAGATTATATTGGATCGGAAAGTACTATCAAACTGAAATTCTCTGATGATAAGGTGTATGCCAAAAGGCATATCGTAATCCGGTGCCGATACGATAACATATCTTAGACATTTCGTAAATTCAGCCTTCCTAGCCTTAAGCTACGAAGAACCAAGATAAATTGCAGGATTAAGTAAGCAAAAATAACACTGTTTCGTCTTTTGCTCTCTCTAATACAATAGGCGCTGCTCCATGTTGCATATCATGGAAACCACTCACTTTTCGGACTAGGGCTCGGAGATATCGGTTGAAGATGTACTGAAGAGGTGACAATTGATATCTCTTCCTTGAAAACTAACATAAATTTTTCCAGGGCTAAAGTTCTGAATGGGAATTTCTCAGTAGTACCTCCGCTTCAAGATGGCATGACAATGAAACATCTTAAAAATGAAAACAGTTTGTTGGTTAATAATTTGAAGTAAAAAAGCTCCCCGATTGCTCGAGAACAAAAAGTGCTCCTGTTGTCATATACATAAGCCTCCTTTCTGCCAAGATTTTAATGGGGGGGGCAAAGCCATAATTGGTGGGTGTTAATGAGCGCAGGGGTACCAAGCCATATTGGGTTGTTCAAAGTGGTCACAGTACGAAAAAGGTTGAAAACCACTCCATTAGAGTATGTAAATCATTGGGAAAAATACGAGTAGGAGAAAAAGAGCCCAAGAGCCAGAATACATAGAATTAACGGTGCTTCATTTCATTTTCATTTTACAATATTCATATAGGGTAAAAGCATCCAGTTTACACTGGTTTACAATGGACCCTGTTTCCACATAAATAGAAAGAAGCTAAAATAAGAAAATAAATATAGGTTGATTACAGAAAACGAATAAAAGCAAATGCAGAAAGTAAAATGATTTAAGATAGTGAAAGGGCAAAACCATGTCAGAGAAGAAACGCATTAACTCAAGCTTTTTTTAATGCTTCTAATCTAGGGATACAGGGTTCAGTTCTAGATTTACGTTGGAAAAACATTGCACCACCATGCAAAATAAGGCAGCTAACTGCGACTAAGGGCCTAGACAGGAAAATTTACAGAACAACAGTGACGCGCTGCAAGGGCTTCTTCCATCTTCATTTAGGCGGGAAAAGATTCGTCAGTTATTCAAATTTCGAAGTAGAACAAACTGTGAAACAATATTGGTGTTTTTCAATGGAAAAATTAGCAAGACTATGAAGCGGTGCTACTAAAAGTATGGACAATAACTGTTCACAGTAGGCATAGCAGATTACAACAGAATGAAGTACCTTTCAATGCAGGTGCGTGATATCCCGGCATTTCAAGGCGAAAATGTTTCAGGCTTAGCATTCGAAATGAATGGTTGAGAAATTGGCTTCTGCCATTTAGAGCGAAAAGGTTTTATCTAAAGAGCTTTCTTGGTATCTATGAAAAGTTTGATGGTAAGCATTATTAATAAGACCCCATAAAAGGCCAATGTTCTTGTGGAAACCAAAAAAATGGAAGCTTACCAAAATTATATGCCTATCGACATTTAATGCCACTCCTTCTGCACAATTCATAACATTTCTGTCAAAATATCTCAGTAGTACTATGAAAGTTAGTTTCAATTCAAAGCTGAAGGCACAAACAATATTTTTCTTCCATGAATATAGTGATTGAATGCTATGAATAGCCAAAATCATGGTATTATAATTTTCAAGAGCAGGCCCTTGAGCACAGTCATGCTAGCCGTCATTTTTAGCAGGGTGGCGCAATACTTTTCGAAGGTAAGTGCAGATGCGAATTCAAATGATTCCACACATTCGCAGCTTTAAAGGAGAAACACTTCTGTCCCCAAGTTGACTTAAGCCATGAAATTTCTAGATCTGTTTTAGTATTTGACAGTACTCTCTCACACGTATCGGAAAGCCAAGATGACACTTCAGTAAGGTAAGAGGGAGCAAGACCATTAATAGATTTATATACCATACATGTCCTCATTCCGTGTTTCAGTCCATTTACTGTAAAAATTAAATGGTACAGTAGACTGCACATAAGTCGACCATTTATAACGCGAATTATCATATCACAGGAACAAAGTTTGTGGAACGGACCTCCTCCTTAACAATTCCTTATAAAAACTTGCCATATCTCGAAATCAGTATCTCCAAATATCGCGTAACTCGACAAGATTTTATGATTATCAGTACCGGATTTAAAAGAAACCCGAGTGTCTAACTCGAAAAGATTTCCTGACCACTTGTAAAAAGTCCACAAAATCATTGAGAGTCAGAAAAATAAAGGCGTATCTAATCTGTAGACGTTATATAATACGCCGCGGCGTAAAATTCATACACTGTTGGCTGAGGTTTAAGCCACGTCGCTACATTAACGTAAATTCTCTATGTAATTTGAAATGATATGAATGACTTTTTGAAATTGACGGTCAAAATCTTGTAATTCTTGGGAATTAGTGTATTACCTTAGTATGCCTTTTGTAATTTGAAATGACATGAATGACTTTTGAAATTGATGGTCAAAATCTTGTAATTCATGGGAATTAGTGTATTACCTTAGTATGCCTTTTGTAATTTGAAATGACATGAATGACTTTTGAAATTGATGGTCAAAATCTTGTAATTCATGGGAATTAGTGTATTACCTTAGTATGAAAACAGCAATACTGAAGAAGAATACTTGTTTGTTATCTCACGCAAATATTGTAATTGATTCGCAACAATAGAGGTGGTCTATGGCTGAACTGGGATACATCGCTAAACTCCAACTTCACGGTCCCGAGTTGTTCGAGTTACGCAGAGTCTACCCTATATTATAAACTTGCTTCAATATTATGTCCAATACAATTGGTTTCAAACCCGCGGAGAATGAACAGGATGTGATATCTAGAGAATGTCATCCGGGTGCACCTCTACAGTACATTCAGTCGATGGTTCCTCCAAGCTAGGCTTAATATCCTTCTCCCACCTATCCAGAGCAGCATTGATCAAATCCAAGTGCAACATTGGGAAAAATTCTGCTAGCTTTGATTTCATCTCTTCTAAACTTTCCAGTTTTGTTCCGACAAGGTCATTATTGTCATCTTCTGTGAGCAAGAAGTTGTTGCAGATAGCAACTGCCCTTCCACTTGAACATCTAAAGGCTCGCAGACTCATCAAGAAAGGACTTGCGTCCGGTTCTGTGTATACTTGATATAAAGCCTCATCAAAGAAAGATAAGTTAACAGGTGTAACTTTGAAATGATAAAATCTCCTCCAAAGTTTCGAGTTTTCTTGTGATGTGATGGAAGACTGGCTCCGAATAAACCTGGAATGGTTGTGTAGACGTTCGATTATGTCATCTTTCCGAACGAAACGATATTTCAAGAATGAGTCTTTGTAGACCTTCGATTCATCATCAAAATCAAGTGGAATAGCCTCAAATGTTGGGTAGCCACTGCCAACATCAATAACATATTGCATCTTCTCTATCTCTGCTAAAATCATCACGTGATCATATTCGTTCTTGACAGCACTCGGTACCAACATGACCTTATAGCCTAAAGCTTGCAACAAATTTTTAATTCCTGCATTATTGACAATACAAAGACCCCCATTTCCCGAGAGAATGCTGGAAGTGATTTCTGTTTCATTGGGCTGCCTTCTTTCGTGTTTTTTCAAACAAAGTAAAGACAAGTTATGAAACGGAATAGCTTCATGAAATGCCTTAATAATTTCGTTTAAAAGGCTCAACTTATCTTGGTTGAATTTTTCTTCCAGTTTATCGATTTTGAGCTTCTTCTCAACAAACTCCTTCGCTTCTGCGTTTGTGACCGCCATAATCTCGGAATTCTTTATAGCTACCACAACAAATTTTTTCTTCAAACTGAAAAGAAGAGTGAGAACATTTAATTGCAATATCTAGAAATGACTCAAAGACCACGATAGCAGTTTTCTTTCTAATATTAATAGCCCTCTATATTTCTCAATATAATTTCACTTAGAAATCATCAACTCTCACAATTTCTAGGTTGACTTCTACGAGGAAAACTCAATGTCTCACAGTTTCGTTCTATTTACTACCCTTTACTTGTTTCAATTTGACCAGGCTTTCTACCTTTCTCCTGAAGAATATGACAATCTCAACTCTAGTCTTAAAATTGCCTACATACAGTTCAATTTCACGCTATAGGTAGCATGTCCCGAGGTGTAGCTTGGAGGTGGCGTGGGGGTGCTGCATTTCCATGCTAAAAAACTGGTCGGTAAATCCAAATTTAGCGGCGTTCGTCGTTGCATAGACATGAAGTGCGCCATGAGATATCAACTATTGAAAGAAAGTTCTCTATTGAAAGAAATATCAATCCAGCCAATAGTAGCGGAGCTAATAGATACAAGTCAAGGTTAGCATTTTGCCGGGCTCCACTGTCAGTTACTCCCAGAGACATGTGACATTCAAAACTCGTACCAGACTCCTGGTACCAGACTCCTGGTACCAGACTCCTGGTAATTTCCGATATTTTATTCAGTTCGTTTAATCACTCGCAGACGTCACATATACCGCGGTATACCGTAATTTTTATCATTAATTAATTCTTTCATTTAAAGTTGGCTAAATAGGTATAGCTGAAGCTAATTTAAGCCAAATACTGCAAAAAACAAATAAAAACTTAAATACAGTTAAATTAAAATCAGATATAATTACAATCAATGTTATCATACAATAAAAAAGCTAGATTGTGGTAAATCGCGTTGCATACTCTGCAATTGCAGGTATCACATTTGTGGGCTTTTATAAGCCTTTTAACGTTTTGAATGGAGTCTGATTTTTTCAGTTCTGGTGGTAGTTTTTCCCATACTTCCCCCCACAAATCTAACTGTATCAATTCCAAGGCCAGTTGCTTTTGCTTTTCGTAGTTGAAGTTTACCAGAGCACCTTAGGCTGTAAGGCACTACCTTTTCTTCAAAAATTTGTTTCATAAAGCTGGGATTTAGATCATGTTCGGTTTTGTAAATCTCTATCATGAGGAACTGCAGGTTTCTCTGATGGACGGTTACTGAATTATCCATTACTAATAAGTTTTCAAAAACTAGAAACATTGTCCCTGTCTGCTATTCTTAGCGCCCTTTCATGTATTCTATTAATCTTTATTATTCAAATTTCTGTCGTGAAACATCCAAATTAGTGGGCAATAGCTAAACTGGGACAAGACGAATGCGAATGCTTTCATCAATAATTTTAGTTTCTCGGGTTCCATGTAGATTGAAATGCATGTAAGTGCATGGAGCTTTTGACTAGCTTTTTTACAGAGTGGACGTGTTTTATAACACTTAATGTCTTATCAAGAGTGATGCCCAATAACTTTTCATGATCACTTTCTTTTATCTGTACTTCTCCAATGTGCATAATAACCTTTCCTTTGCTAGTCCCAAAAATAATAAGATAACATTCATTTTCAATTAATTTCATATGGTTTTCTGTGAACCATGTTGTTACATAGTTTACATTTTGCTCTAGTTTGGCTATCACATTTTTAACCTTACAATCGCATGAGTACAGGGTAGTATCATCTGCATAATTGCATATTTCGGTTCCATTCAGTAGATGGAATATGTGGGTGATATAAATGTTAAACAGCAGAAGCCCAAGCACCGAGCCTTGTGATACACCTAAGTTAGCTCCTTTCCACGTGCTATAGGAAACATTAATTTTGACCCTTTGTCTCCTGTTTGAAAGAAAGCTGTGAATAAGCGAGAGGGCACTTCTACTAAAGCCATATGAATACAGTTTTGCTAATAAAAGCTCACGATTTAAACTGTCAAAAGCTTTGGAGAGATCCATTAGAAGTGCACCTGCAAAGCCTCCGCTATCTATTGTTGCCTTACAAGTTTCTAAAAATTTTAGAAGTGCATGTTGCGTGTTGTAGCCTTTCCTAAAGCCGCACAGTAGGGAAGAAAGAGCGCACTCAGCAAAAGGCAGTACTTGCTCATACAAGAGTCGCTCGAAATCTTAGAAACTGAAGACAGAGCGGTAATCAGTCTGTAGCTTTTCTTGTTGAAAGCATCGTCTCTTTTAAAGAGAGAGCAAATTTCCCCAGATTTCAGTTTGTTGGGAAAATAGTTTTCGATTGTACATGAGTTGTAAGTGTTACACAAGTATGGCAAGAGCAAATCAGAATTTTCTTTTAGAAACTTTAGCTGGAATGCTTTCCTTTGGACATGCTTTCTTTTGATCTAGTCTATCTGTCTGAGTCATTACTGCTTCTGCGGAGCAAGGCCGAAATTCAAATTCTTGAGTAGGACGAAAGTTTTCTTTCTGTTCGTTATGTTCTTAATGCTAGAGTGTGAGCTGTATTTAGTTATAGCGATTTCAACAGGATTGTAGATACCCTGGGTTCGTCGTTCTTCACAATAAGAAATGTGAATAACGAAAGGTTGCAATAAGAATGTCCTGGTGTGCATTTTTTGAAAAAATAAAAAGTCGGGGGGGGGGGTTGGGTGGGGGAGGTCTATTCCGGACTGGAGAGTAAGCCTTTTTGGCATGCAGTGCAATGATTTCAGATGCTGTGCAATAACTTCAGATGCTAGAACATTAATAGCAAGTGAAAATGACATTTCCATTCAATTACTTGGTCTTTCTTTTTAATTCTTTGCATATCTGTACTGTGTTGATGCGACGATTGTTCTGCTGGATTGTATGGTCTCTATGTGTTGTGTTCGACACATTCAATAGAGCTTTTGCGTGTTATGCCTAGCTCTTGATACATAATTAGAAGTAGTGAAGCAATAAGGATTTGGGTAGTTTGTTTATGCTGGTTGTTCACCGAGGTATTGCTGTTTTTAATGGACAAATCACCTTTATGATATTTCCATTGTCTTACCAACCTCCTTATCGTTAATTTTTTTCTGTTTGTTTCGTATTATGACTGTTCCGTCGAATGTTTAAGTCTAACTTATTCAAGCGTTTTCTTTTTAATTAGCGAATGCGCAACATCATGGATAATAAGATCAATTTTACAAAACTGACTAACTTTGTTTTTTTTTCTGGCTACTACAGCAAGCAATCTATTTTATAGCAGTCGGCAAATGATGCTCCATATAAGTTTATGAATTTTGTAAATTTCATACGTTGTATATACAACTCGATTTGTCTGTTGCACTAGTCTTTACTTGGTGATATATCGGAGACCCCTTGAGGGACAACTCATTTAATCTTTTTAGTCCATTGTAATTCTTTTTAGGAGGGCTACCATTCAGCCGAAGCTGGTTTTCAAGGGGTACTACAATAATAAACACCAATTGCAATTAAAAAGATTAAGCAGTTATAGATTTAAGTTAAAAACCAATAAAACCTATTTACAATAGCCAAAGCTAATTCCCAATGCTATTAACAAATAAAGAGATAAAATCAAAAGGCGAAATTTATTTCTAAAGTCACACAGCAGAGAGGTCATTCCATAGCTACCCTCCCCTAAAGTCTAAACTGCAAATCTGCCTTGAGCAGTACCTAAGTTCCAGGAAAAGTTACAACCAATTATCGAACTTTTCATAACAAATATGGAGTTAGTTTGTCGGTAGGTACAATTTAATGAAACATATAAGGCCCGAGTTTCCAACTCGTATTATCACGTCTAAAGTTCATTGTACCTGCTCCAAAGCGTAAAAAATTGTAATTATAATAACTCACATGTCCTTCGTTTAACACAGTCAGTGATTGGATCTCTCATTCCATTTAATCAGCAACCAAAAGCTCGGTAGGCTCACTGTCCAAGTGCTGTCTGGCTTCGATCCAGTCACTCTTTCTATAAAAATGTCCCGTGGTAATAACAATATGATCAGATGACTGCGCATGCCTGCAGTCAACATTGTCAAACCACAGACCTACTAGCTACCACAGGATAGAGTGATCAAACCATGTGAGGAACAAACCATATACAACTGAACTATTTTTGAATGTTTGATGACTTTTGGCCCATGATTCAAGATTGTCTTTGAAGCAATATGGAGCTTTACATTTTCTATAAGAATATAGTCCACAAGAAAATCAAGGCTCAGATCCCTGAACTTTAAGAATAATTCAAGAATAACGCAAGCCTCAAGTTTCATTAAGGGTTGGGTTTTCAGGTTATTTGAAATGCCTTAAAATAACAAAACAAGTGCAAGGTCTTTCAATTCTCTGGTTTGGGATTCAGTATGCTATGATACAACACAGAAACTCTTCTGGGAGTGTCCACTATGCACTTTTTAGTATAAGAACATTATATATAGAAGTATTAATTGATAATAATTAAGAATAATTTAAGAATATTGTTAGGCTCACAGTAAAAACATTTCCATAATATTGAAGCTCAGCAAAAAATTAGGTATTCTTATAGAAAAGGTGGTTATTGATGTCAAAATTAAATCGTTGAATTAGAAATTCAAGCATGCTTTTTGGAATGCAATCACTTGACCTGTAATTCCAAAATGTCATCTTGTAAAGCAAGAATGTAATTCAGAAATACAGGTTGCGAATCTGGATTCGCATTCTGCATGTTTGAAGTGCATTTTTGAACTGGATTCTCACTTTATGAAATGTATGAGCTACATGATCACTGTGGCAAACTGCATTAAAGCCTATTTTTAGATGAGGAGAGTCACTCCCAGACCTCTAAATCACTGTTGCATCATTACTATGTAGGGAACAGACAAATTGTGTTAATTTCTGCTTCTTAATTAACTCAGGCATGTAAAATTTGATTAATTAGCTTATTTAGACTCATTTGCACTAATAATCAGACTTTATATGCTTAAATTAATAAGGAAGCAAAAATTAGCACCACAAGTTGGCTTCTTACATAGTAAAAAGCCAGCAATTATTTAGAGGTCTGGGAGCAACTCTCCTAATCTAAAAATAAACTTTCATGCAATTTGCCAAAGTGGTCATATGGCTCATATTTTTCAGCTTGCAAAACTGTGCATGTGTACCAATTTTCGTGCTTTTATCAAAAAGTGCACAAGTCTAGTGAAGTTTAATTTAAGTTGCTCCACTATTAGCCATATATATGATTAACACCTACAACTGCTCTGTATTGAAGTTCACCTACCAAAATGCAGACCATTCTTGGCTACGGGGCCAGGTCTCTTTTCCGACAGTTCGATACTCCGACAGTTCGATATTCCGACAGTTCGATATTCCGAAAGTTGGACAAACAACGTTAATTTACCTAATATACCAAAAATCAAGGAAAATTTCTTACAGTAGGATTAGAAAATATTTTTCTGCTACTGTCTATTAATTTGAAAGAATGTTTTTGCCTCAAGCTTCTTTGCTTTTTTTCTTTCTTAGTTAACCGAGCTAACTAGTTGTTGATTCTTTTCTCTTTTCGGTTTTGAAACAGTATTCGCGACACTATTCACAGAATTTTTGATATTAAATCCGTGCAAAAATATTCCATAATTTACATAACTAACGCGCACCATAAACTCTTATTTAAATTGTCCGCGTATTTAAGCAAGCTTTCCACTCTGGTAAATGGGTTTCTAATAAAAATGGGTTTCTTATAAAAATATTTCATCATGTGTGGTGCCCTGGAAACAAGTTTTACCCCCTTGCCCTTTTCATGTGCAGGCGTCCCTGGTGTTATAAATGTAAATGTACGTTATAAATGTATGTAAATGTTCGTTATAAATGTACTTACCTAAGGAATGTACTATAACATAGTCAAAATCAACTGTCGGAATATCGAACTGTCGGAATATCGAACTGTCGGAATATCGAACTGTCGGAATATCGAACTGTCGGAATATCGAACTGTCGGAATATCGAACTGTAGGAATATCGAACTGTCGGAATATCGAACTGTCGGAATATCGAACGGACCCCCTTGGCTACAATCTGATATAGACCTCCCGAAAGCCCAGCTGCTACATTTGACAAAGCTGAACTAATTGTAATAATTATAGTTGACAGGAAAGAGCACCAGGGATTAATAATTCATATTGCTTTACAAGCTGATGTAAATGTAGGAGAAAAAGAACAGGAAAAATAGAAAAATACCAGGACTTTAAGACAGGGATCAAAATATTGTGGAAATTCGAATGTGTAGAAGTTGAGGCTGCAGTGACACTCTTGAAAGTATCACCAAAGAGTTTGATAGGTGGATTGAAAAATTAGGGATAATATGCAATGTTGGATTGATGCAAAAGGATCCTTTCTTGCTAACTGCCAGAACTTAAGTATATTGGACTTTTGAATTTTGAACTGAAATGAAAATAAATGAACAGCTCAGGCTCCACACCAAGGTAATGATTACATCTGAATTCATTCCATCATATACAGTACAAGTTTGTTAATGGTTAATGGATAGTCCACATTTTGGTAGTATAATCCAATCATATTCCTAGTGTGGTGCCATATTTGGCCAATTACAAAGAATTGTCCACCAATGCCAGGTTAATATGGGGAGCAATTGCAAAAAATAGCCTTTCTGAGCATCTCACATGGGCATAAGTCTTAGAAAGTGGTACAGCCAGGGTCATTTCTCTGGGGGGGGGGGAGGAAAAGAAGGAAAAGATGAAGGGGGCCCTGCAGTTGTAGTGCCAAATGCTTAGAAGGGAATTTCTGGAGACATGGGCCTGGCAGTTCTGCAGTCATTGGGTGGGGGTGTGGCTAACACTGCTACTGTTGGGAACTTACAGAGCAAACCATACATATTAATATCTAAAAAATATATAATACAGTAGATCATAGCCATGAAATGCAACGATTCTAACCTTGATCAGTTTTGAATACGATGACTGACGAAGAATGAACATTATGAATTCCCAAGTTCCGGTATATCTTCAGATCTATAGGCCAATTTCTACGATTCTTCAAAATGAAAGGATTGCTGGAGGTTTTACATTTTACCATTTCTGGAGGTCGGCTGGTGATGACCCTGGAATGCCGAGTCTCCGGCGGAATGCGGGAGACTTGGCAACTATGCTATGTCACATCTTAGTTGCATATTTTGTTGTCACTGCACTAAAGGGCGTGATACAAAAGGGTGTGGTCCGTCAAAGCCCCCCCACACAGTTTGTGATGATTCGCGCCACCCCTGTTCGGGACACGACAGTCCTATCAAGACGAGCTTATAGTGTGCAATTTTGATCACTTCATTTGAAAATGCGACTACCATCGGTCGGACAACGAATAAGCTGGTGAACATACCTGTGCTTTGCTCTTCATCGTTGGTTGGTAGAGGGCAAGAATACGATAGATATCCAATATGAGATAGTTTATTTAACAGATAAGGAAACTTGAACATTTTCTTCTGATAATTCCATGACTTGCAGCTGCTAATGCTTCGTTTCCAATAAATGTGTTCTCGAGCTCCAAGCAGTATCCTTTATAGTCGCTATCATTTGCTTCAAGGCGAGACTATTCTGAAACAGCCAGCATCAGCGCATTTTGCAGATATTTTGCTTATTATTGAGGAATTTATTCATAAAATATAAGTTTTTTCAAAAACAAGCATATAAGAAAACGAAGCTCAAAATGTCAAAATCTTAAGAGAATGTAAAGAAAATCACAAGTTTCAAAGTTCGTCTTTATCACGCGTAAGAAATGGATATTAGCCAATTAATGGCCATGGCCATGGCCATTGTTTCCAAGCTCCCTTACAAAAGTCAAACTACTCTTTGATAATCTTGGCAAATAAAAATCAAACTTTCTTAGCCAGTTTACTCCAGTAAAAATTTAGAAAATTCTTGAAAAACCTCAGCTTAAATTCCGGGAAAAGTGAAGAAAATTGAAGCTCAGGCAAAAGTGTTTTCGTATACAAAAAACGTGTAGCGCATTTTGATCGAAAGTATTCAGTGCGTATTCGTGGGAGATATGTAACTCTCTGTTTCTCAGGGAACCTCTTAACACACCTCAAGATACTTTGATTGTTTACAATAGTCAGCACAATGAAACACAAGATACTGAGAAGTTGTGATTGATCACTAACGGAGATTTCAATCAAATCGAATTTCATACAAGTATTACTTTTTTTGAAAATCGTAGGGTAGTCAGTGAATACCTTGAACACCCTGATGTTACGCAAGTATTGACTGGTCTATCTGCAATAGCAACTCGATGAAAAAACTGCACACAGCTCTACTCCTCCTCTGAAGACAATAGATTTACAGTATATGGACAAATCCATGATGTTTTTATGGCGCATTTCTAGTCCCTTCGAACCATGGCCTTTCTAAGCATCCCAAGCCAAAACAGTCATTTTCAATGCTTTTGCATCAGTGCATGTGGGAGAGATTGGATAAAAATGGATATCGGGGCTTTCTGCATGATTTATTATCCCTCCGCAAAAAATACACAATCAACGAGAGCTGATACTTTCCTTAGAACAAGAAGCAAACAAAGGATACCAATTTACCAGCAGGTTCTTATTGCTACGTATAAAATTGCACAAAATAACTTTAAAAATTGTACGAACTTGACAATAATCACTATAATACAACAGGAAAACCCTACACATAATATCAGGTTTCCTACTAAACCCATTGGAATATCATAATGGATGCTCCAGCATGACACTAATAGATGAATGGAAGACTTCAGTATAAAAGTGACCCTCAGGTATAGAATATTAATACGAAACTTGGTTTGCTATCGAAATATATAGAAATATACAGGTGCGCAACTAAGAACTTTCGAGGACAGTGGTCCAATCCACAAAATGGGATACTATAAAATTACCTTAAGTTTATACAGCTTGGAACAATATACTTCAGTTTCAGGAACGGCAGAAATATTATAGGAATATTCATGAATTCGTTACTATTATGCCCAATAACCAAAAGCAGATCTACTCAGCAAAAATGTAATTATAAGTTTCAAATTTTCCAAGATTATGGACGCTTTTATCTTTATGAGGAAAAAGGACGGGGTGCAGACGCCCAGAACCCCCATAGTTGCGCGCTTGATCTATAGTACTATGAATACTTAACCCAAGAGTGTAAACAGCCTTTCTAGTGATTGCTCTAATGCTAACTTTGATATAATTTTAGGCATAGGGGATAACATATTAATTTAAAAGAAAGTTTTGGGACATTTAAATAACAAACTAAAATACTAGTTCGGCAATGGTAATATATACCAATAGATGTGAATACATACATACATATATATATATATATATATATATATATATATATATATATATATATATATATATATATATATATAGTTATATTTATATATATATATAAATATAACTATATATATATATATATATATATATATATATATATATATATATATATATATATATATAGAGGTATTTTGAGAACTATTCTTGAGAACTATTGAGAACTTCTCCTACTTATTGGGTCTGTTGCATACCCTATTGATGGTACAGCAATGAGCCAATGTTCTTACAATGGGTTTTTTGAATGAAAAAGTTGGCTTAGGGGTCATTTGTGCCCAAAATGTATCAGTCCTACACTGCCGGACACTTGACTCGGGTGTCTTAAACTATTTTACTAACAAGTAAAACCCGGTTGTTAAGGCCCATAGACAGGCAAAATCGGGATATCAAACATGGCCTACTTCTAGGCAAGAAATATACGAAAATCGGCTATTGGGATGAGTAAATAACACATCGAATTGACCTATTTTCATTTAAATGTAGGGGAGCTTGAATGACCTTTCATCAGCATTAAATAGCACCTCAAATAACAGATACCCTATGTGGATTCATATGAACTTTGAAACTTACTGCCTCTTATCAAAATCACGGACAGATTTACTGTAAGTATGGAATCTACTAATAAGCTAAAATCGTGGATTAAAACTGAATAAATCAAGTCAACGTGCATTAAACACTTAACAATAAGACGTAACTTCAACCGTCAACCGTATTATCTCCATACAGTGCAAGGTGCTCAGATCATGCAACAATGAAATACAAACAAGAATTTACCTATAACAATTCAGGATGCACAGTCATAAATGAGGCCCATGAAAATACAAAAATATTACATCAATTATATAGACTGGTTCACCAACGATGAGCTTTGTCCTGATCTTCCACCCTGAGGGGGGGGGGAGTGGGGAATACAACCTGAGGGAGAAAGGCAGTAGTAAGGAACTGCAGCTATAGGAGTCGATAATCTAAAAGACCCTGGGGCGTATTTTCTTAAGAATGACAAGGATGCGAGAGGGTGCAACAATAATATATAGTATGTCAATAGAAGACATTAGCACCCCAACGACAATGGATTGTCAAAACATTAATTTCCCAGCAACTGCTTCCAGCCAACCAGCATTGCAGCTTCACTGCCAGCCCACATAGAGTTTCAAATATTTATAGGAACAATAAATTAGAAGAGTGTCACCAGCAAATAATAGCATCTATCTAAAATACCTTTCACGACTGTTTCAGGCACATAACCAATGATGACCCCCATGACCGGGGGGGGCGAGGAGGGCAGTTGGCTGCAGTATACCTTCAAGAATCGGCATCAATTTTAAAATTTTAAATGGGATTCCATTTTTGTACTTGTATCGAAGTAACCTCTCGCATTTCTGATCACCCCTGCTAGACCCTATAAATGTCTATAAACATACAGTATATGCAATAACATACATATAGTTACAATCTACCCACTTAATATAAACAATAATAACATTCTGCATCATTGTTTTCAATGCTACTCTTGCGATGCCCACAGAGCAAGGAGCTTCTGCAATAGGATCTTGAATACTTCAACTCAAAACAAAAGCTCACCGTTGATGACAAACATATGAACATGACCAAACAACTAATATACAGATACTAAATATATATATTTATATAGACTTATACTTAATGATTTACTTTCAACGGGAAATATAATATTAACTAGATAATTTGTTGAAGACAAAGAAATGAATTCATTATCACACATAAGAAGCAGCACATTGAATACCGTTACAATGAATCATTTGTCTACCACCGTCGATCACAGTACAATCTCCCAATAATATTCACGACAAACTTAACTTGTCAGTCTCAAAGCAATTTATGTCCTAGGCCCGATCGCCCTGTTCTTACAATATTCAATTACGAATACCTATATAAAAATGAAAGTACAGAGTGAAAATTTCTTAGGTATAAGCCTAAAAACTGAAACTACTTTAATACCTCCTCTACAAAAATGGCACGGTCTCAGTATAAAGCCTCTGCTTTCGCTTTTACTGCAAGCAGCTTGATACGGCATTAACAATAGATCTCTTCTACTGAAAAGCTACGCGTGTTCTCATACTAGTAGGAATATCATAGTGAAAAAGAGCACAATACCTAACATGAAAAATGAAGGCGTCTCTTTTCGTCGTCTTCAATTGTGGATAACTGATGCAATTATGGAAACCATATCTAGCGCGATGACAAAACACACGTGTGAATCAATAAAGAAATAACATTATCCTTTATCAAAGCCTACAAACGAGTGAAATCGTGAGGATATAATAGATGGATGCCATAATAGGGGCGGTGGAGCAACAGCTTTGGTGGGGGGATGGGGGCGGGAGTGGAGAGATTAACCTTTTAGGAATATATAGAAAGGCTGTAAAACGGGTACTAAACTACATTTGCTACAGAAAGTGGAGGGGCTATAGCCCCCAGCTCACCCCCCAGCTCCGTCGTCCATGCATATATGGCAATTTAGCTTTTAAGAAATTTCTATACTGAAAGAAAATGTAAAGCTACAAATTCCAAAGTAAACTTCCGAGAAGAACTGTTAAAATTTTACACTACATGCAATATCCTACAATCGTTGCTAAAAATACTGGAAAAACCATGTTTGCGATTAAACTGCAATACATTCATTCAAAGGGTACTCTTCATAGATGCGCTTTTAAAACAACTCTCCCCTCCCAAAAACAACTCTGGGATAGTAGATAAGATATCGCAAGAGGCGGAAGGGAAGCCAGGCAAGGAAGAGTGCGAGAATCTGCAGATTTCTCCAACTATTTTGGCAAAGATCTCGGCTTTTTAAATATTTATCATCTTCACAAAGTCGCAAATCTATCCCGCAAAAGGATTGCAAGGAATTGGACAAAAATACTGAAAAGGGAAGAAATCGCATCTACTGACTCGTTCAGAGGTTATTCGGAAATTCTGAAAATATTCCACTGGTGTCCATGCTCAAAATGCTCTTCCGACGATATGATACACAATAATATCCCTTTATCTGCGCTCTTGCAATACCAAAAGAACCTCATGAGAGGCATACTAACTGCTTTGGGCACTACTGGTAAGTATATAATACTCTTATATTTCTATCTTACACAAGTTTTTCATTCTGCATTTGGTAATCGGAGATATCAGATACTGAAGGACTTACCGGGAACTTAGCTAGTCCATGAAACCGGTACCCATTGAGGCTGAGTTTCGATGAAATTTGCCACCTGTAAGAGCTCCTCAAAAGCTTTCTCAAAGTTCTGGTTCACTATTTGATGGTCGAAGTAGTGACCATAATTAATATCCATTTCCCTTGCTCTCTCTATCAAGTCCATTAACTCATCGTCCTGCAACAAAAGAGAACACCTCAAGAAGGACTGTACTAAAATTCTTCATAACATTCCACATAGCTTCAAAATCAATACTGAGATACTGTTCAACGGGTTAGGTGGCCAACAGCAGAGGTGGAAAAAGCATCAAAAGTATCAGAACCTGGCAACCTAGTTCCCAGAAATTCTTTGGCTAGAAATGCTTGCAGAAGGTTTCACTGAAACAATTCTGAACTGATTAGATAAGTATGAAATGACATCATTCAAGTAAGCTTGCGAGAAAAAATCATTGACTCTCTTGACCTGACATTATATCATATACTAGTGACATAACAGCTAACCTAAAAATAAATAGAGAATTAGGAAAACAGGAAAAAACAGAAATTATGTAGTCCTACACCCGTAAACACATAACAGAAATTTTGAGGTCGATACTTAGGTTCCCAGAAAGGAAAAGATTTTTTTCCACTTCTGGCCAACAGGCAGGAAGCTATACAACTCTTGCACTGAACTGGTCATTTGACAGTCGGCATGTGAATAACAGTCAAACCTCAAGGCAGAACGCAGAATAGCAACAGGTCTCCGATCTCTACTTAGTCATTATAACCAAGCGCTGTCAGTATAACGGAGACCAAGTGTAAAGAATCAGTGTATGTTTGACAGGATGACAATTCATGTACTTGGACAGGCCCCATGTGTAACAATACTGTCAAATAATAGTTACAATAGTGAAAACAATCTACAGAAATGTGTTGCAGTCTAACAAGTTCCAGCACTGTTAGTTTATTCATCAGCTAGGCCCTAGTTAAGCGATTCAACATTTCGTACAACATTCATCTAACAAATGTAGGAAAATAGCTTCTATGGGGTAGTCAAACGAACCAACAAATGTTGGCTGATAATAATCCACGCTTGAGATAGGTAGGAAACAGACTCGAACACAACAAACTCCACACGAGCATCACATAATTGAGCTTAATAGTGTATTGCTATGTATCACTAAGTAGTGTACCTGTACAATGTTTTTGTAAATTGCATAATAGTACACAAAAAACAGTGACAAGATAATGAAAGAATGCAAATTTGCCGTAATTTTAACAAACTTAGAAAATTGAGAAGAGCATTGTATAGCAAATAGAGGAAAGATATGAAACTTGATTAGAAAGTTTCATATCTAGTACAGGGTGTCGTTCTTGCCTGTAGCGCGTGATCAAATAGCGCTCAACTTAAAATCGTGACTTATGCACATGCCCAAATTCAACAATATTTGATCCCTCTGCCAAACGATCCAACAGGATCCAACAACACCTCAGAATAATAGCAATTAAATGTTGGATCATCCATTATCTTGGAATATTTTCAAGCCCCATCCAGCATTTTTCGGCGCATACAAGTTGCTAAACGATTCAACATTGGCCAGCGAACAAGCTTAAGATGAATTTTGAATGAAAATTTGGATCATATGGTCCTGGAATTATGGTTTTGGAGTCAATAACAGCAAAAGGATACGGGTAACATGACTGGCTGGTCATGGGAAAGTCAGAAAGATTACATGTGTATAATTTTTGTACACACATAAAATGGAAAAATACGAATTGTAATCTACTTGGAATTCTTATTCTACAAGTTTGCATAGATCAAAGTACATTCTACTCAAAATTCTTGATTTGTAAAGATATGAAAACAGCTGAATGCGATTTGCTACACTTATCCGTCAAGACTTAAGTGGTGAATTGAACCAATGCATTAAATCTAGAAAGCTAATGCTAACAATTCCGTTCTCCTAAGCATTTATTCGACACTTAGGCCAACGATTTTTCAACAAGACATGACGCATGGTAATAATCTACATTGCTTGTAGAAAAATTATAGTAGCTATAGCCTATATGAAACATGAAGTAAGGAGGAAGTTTTCAGAGCCACGCCCATTAGATCTTAGGGAAACACATTTTCCAACTATAGAGACACACCGATTCTAAATGGAAAACAACAGAGGAAATTAGTGATGTACATGTGAAACATTTCCAAGGTATGTAACGTCTCCTTACGTTAAAACCAGTGAAAAAAGACGACATCGAGGCAAAGGACACTATAGGATGCAGTAACTAAGCTAAAGGAAAGAAAGCCGCAAAAATGAAATAGACCAAGAACGAAAGAGAGAAGGACAAGATGTCTGAATGATCAGATCATATTTAGCACAAAGTCAACAAGAAAGCGAGATTTAAGACTGAACATAGACCTACTACCAGAATTCGTTTTCCATGCAAACAAAATTTACTTGAATTTTTCCGCCCAAATTGCGACTGGGGGATGTAAAACCCACCAACCTCCTCCAGTTACGACGCCCCTGACATGCCAGTCATGTTCCTTGCATCCAATCGCAGCAAATGAGGGCAAAACTATAACATGTAAACTCAACCATAATGTCAATCTTGCAATTGTTCATACTGGAACAAGAAATTCAAGGCAAAACCGGTTACCCTTGAGGACAGTTGTCAAAAGGGACCACTACAAACGCAAAAGGGCGGGTGGTATCTAGACTGCAGTACGATGAACTGGATATCCCAGTAACAGATATATAAGTTAAACAATGAAAAAAGCAATCTGAGTAAAATACCTTCAATCTCGCATTTGGATTAAATGGCTCTCCCGTAGTTCCTCGAAGTCTTCTCAACTGGTCAAATGAAGGCAGTGTAACAAAGACCACGTAGGGTCGCAAATCTGTGTTCTTAAGCACCGGTAGAGCCTGCAATATTTAACAACTACTTTAAATTGGAGCTTAATCAATGAATATCAATTGACGAGATCCCTAAAGAACATATCACTATCTCACAACTTCTTATTTACTGAAACAAGAAAAAGAATGACAGCTCATTATTCTCTACATTTCTTGGACCCAGTGGGTTCGGCTTGAAAACAGACTGATTGATGCAAATTCTCACTGGTATAAACCATTAAACACAAAAAACGCTAACTTACCTGGCAATGTAAATTGAGAACGCAAACTTTGTTTTTCTTTATAACATTTCGTATTGCATCGATGCTCGTTCCAAAAAACTCTTCTTCGTATTGACCGTATTCAACAAATTTGTGCGCGTTTATATCGCTTTTGAACTCAGCTTGTGATATAAAGTAGAAGTCTTTCCCATGAACATCGCCTATCTTAGGTGGTCGGCTAGTGTCTAGAATGCACAAAAATACACTTCCTCATATACTTCACAAGCTATCTAACAGCTAAAAGTCCTCATGATACTTATCTACTCAAGACAATTGCGTTCACGAAACAAGGAACAGATGATCGAGACAGAATAGAGCTAAGAGCAGGCTTTCTCATTGCAGTATGGGACTACCGTTGCAATGTTTACTGATTAAATATGATTTCTATCGAATATATATCACAAGGCAAAAAAAGGCCAGCCTAAATAGTTTACAATTTACACTACGTCATAGAAATCACATCAATAATGCTGAAAAATGATAAGGACTAGCTAATGACAAAATGAGATACATCTAAAGCAAGTAACTAAAAGTATGTGAAGTAGGTCATTTTTAACATACTGACTATTGGGGAAAAGTCCCCAGTAGATCTAATGCTTTCCTCAGTATTGATCTACAAACAAAAGAATCTTTCCAGTTGTTTGAGCTCTCTCAAAGGCTAGCAGAACGAGAGAGTGGTACTCTTTAGAATTATTCTAGAATCATGTAAAAAGATAGCGTGCCGTTATCACAGGGCACGTGAAATATATGTTGTCTGCTATCTACCAATATGTCTACAGGGCGTGGTTATGACATTTCCCCCCCCCATCTTTGGGGTCTTTTCAGAAATTTCCCCACTAGTAGACATTCCTTAAAATGCGATGATCTGAAGGTATACCCAAGACTGATTGCCATCAAGAAACAACTTTTTGAAATGACAAAATATGTCCTCGTGTGATTTTACATTTAAGAGACAAATTGATGTTAGTTCAACTGTTTTTACATCTTTCTAGCAAAAGAGTATCCTAAGGAATTGTGATAGGGACTATGCATTTATGGGATCACACGAAAGTGCTAAAAACTTTACTCCTCCCTTGTACCACACTACACACATTTCCAAGTATAGAGTCCCACTTTCTGGACGTCCAATTCTTTCTACTCATCCCCTACCAAATCCAAAATTCAAATGGCATGGAAATAAGCTGAAATTATAACTGCAGAAAACTTCCCCCTTATCGAAAACCATATGCAACCTGTATCATGGGTGGCATTGTTGCCAAAAATGAACTTGATAAAGTAAAGGCCTAAATATTAAAAAAATTTATTCTCTTCAAAACAATGTGGCAAGGAAAGGGAAAAGGGACACAACTTCGAACAGATGTCAGCTCACAGTAAGTTTGCGACAGTATCAACTTACTGTGAGACTTCCAAGTCATCCACCAAGTCGTTAGTGTAGTCAATCTTATTGTCCATGCGTGGATTCAGGGGAAGCATCTTGAAAATACTTAGAACAAGAGGTCCAGTCTCATTGTATGCAACTTCCTTTTCAAAATGTGACACTTTCTCTTTGTTTTCAATTACTTCTGAAAAATTTTCAGCTTATTCAAGAAGTTCATCTGATTCATCTATAAATATGATGCACTTCTTCCGCGACAGGTGACATTCTGCTGCCTTCATACAGGTAAAATACGCAAATTCATGCTTGAAAGCAAAGCATTGACAAATGGTAAAACTGTAGATGTCAACGTTCTAGTGTTGGGGCCACCCTCAGCTATCACAGCATCATGCACAATTATCTGCTATTCAAGGTCAGTGTTATATATTATATATATATTTATATATATAGATAGATACCAGATATAGATTTAAGCTAGCAATAAAATCCAGAAGAGCGTAAACAAACTAAATGTTAAAGATAAAATTTATACTCACGAGGAATAGCTGGTGCGAATCTATTTGGTTCGGCTTTGATAAGTTTTTCCCTTAATTCTCGGCGACCAACTTTTGGAGGGCCTTAAAGAGGAAAGATGGTAGAAAGTCTTTGGCAAAAAACGTAATATGACTGTGACACCAAAAACAAACACAACCCAGGTAGTACGAACTGAGGCCAAGTGATATGCTACAAGCTGCACTCCTTCAATCCTCGGCGAAATTCTTCTGAACAAAGGTGCATGGAAAAGAAAACTTCATAAAAGATGGGTACAATATGCAGTCAGAATGGTAAAAGTTGGCTAGAATAAAAAGCAGTAAAATTTGCCATACAAATCCGAAAAAACCTAAGATAAAATTGTATGTTGGAGATAAATGTGCGAACGTCACAAAAATGTGTAAATACGAGAAGAAATTTGAAGCTAGTTAAAATCTGTGAATTTGGCAAATAGTTGTACATCTAAAAAAGTTGTGAAATTTGGAAAAATCTTAATGTTGAAACATAATATAAAACTTAAGTCCTTCCATACCAACAAGAATTATTGGTCTCTTCTTATCGGGGTCCGGCTGAACCTCAACCATCTGTTCATAAGTTAAGATCTCATCGATGGAAAAATCTGTAATTGGAAAAAGTTGACAGAGAAGGTCCATTCACAGTTAGCTGGTATCAACGAGTTTAATGTACGTGAATTATTGAAAAGTTAGAACAAGCATACAAATTAAAATAAAGAATAAAACTAGCGTGGAAATGCAAGCAGCTAGACTGCAGCCTCTGGTGGCCACAAATTTCAAACGGAACTGTCCAAAGCATGATAGAATTGACGACAAGTTAGACCACGAAAATAACAAGTAAATGAGGACGACAGAACGAAAAAGCAGAGAATACAGAATGGAAATACCAGAAGGATTACAAAGAGGACCTTGGTAGAAAATTCTACCGTAAGAAAAACTGTATGTAACCAAACATAAGGATATGCCAGCATTTCATGTTATCAGTGAGTAAAATATTAACTGAAATATTAAACTAGTACTAAGTCACACAAAATAAACAGGATACTAAATCATAATCATCATCAGTCATCATCATTTATCATGATCATTATTTTCAATTGTACGCAAATACCCCATCAGCATTTCAAAGTATAAGATACTATATATAAAATAACATTTTGAAACAGAAACTACAAAATAACTTATGATGCTCTACTTAGGAATCATGGTAAGTGGAATCTATTTACTATAAAGAGATACCATTAGGTTTTTTGAACGTCGAGATTGTAGGACTGTGCCGGCAGGGAAGTGGGATTTTATTCAGTGTTTTAGTCCTAGAGTAAACGAAACTTGTCTTTGAGTATTCCTGGTTCTCCATTGGGACATAAATATCAAGCTTTTCTGATAAAGTAACTGGACGCTTATGACCCAGTAACAAATATTCTTTCACGCTTGTGCCAACTATTTTTGGTTGCATGAGGCTACCTCCATGAAAATAAGAAGGCCAAAAAAGTAGAAAGCAAATATATGAATGGAAATCAACTGTGGAGAATATATTTAACTATATAATAATATATAATTGCGAATGATATCATGCAGAAAGATATCAAGAAGTCGAGGCATGAAATGCAAGAAATGTAACTCTAAGAATGTAAATACAATTACCATTGTCCTGGCTGTTTTCCAAGGCCTTCGCTTTCTTTTTCCTTCCAGGTAAGCAGAAGCATCTTTTCTCTGTAAAACGAACTTTACTGATAAGCAAAATAGTTTTCACTTCTGATAATCATAACTTCTGCCATTCAATTCAATTCATTCAATTCAAGCGTCTAATTCAACATCTGTGAAGTCTCTTTACTTCATGCAGTTTTCTAAAGCTACAGATTCGAGAAGTGAACCTGAATTTGGACCTATTTGCGATTAAAACAAGCTGAAAATTGTGTAACATGCACAACTTCAAACACTTACTTTGTTTTGTAGTCTCTGGCTCTTTCACCTCTCTTCCAGTAACTCGCGTTGAGCCTCGCCTATGGACGAATTACCGAGGTAAATAAACGGTGTAACGTAATTACTTGACCCTCATATAAGCATTAGCTTGGATATCAGTCGGTTACAAAGTCTATCGTGTGAAAATGGGTATTTGCAGCGAGATGAAACAGTAAGTTAGATGAGTCAAATAGTCCATTTGTACATGACGATAAGAAGATATTGATAAATGCACGGTTACGAATACAAGTAAACAGAGCTTACTGTTGCTGGAATGCTTTACTTGGAATCATGCCTGCCAATCCCTTAAATTCTGCGTCGACTTTTCTCGCCTACAAGAATAAGTGGGATATGCAAAATAACTAGTAAAAAGTACTGAATGCCCAGAAGATTGCACCTGCCTTTAAAGGTCTATCAAGATCGATAATTCTACCAACAATACTGTACAACATCAGGAAAACTTTCTTCTCAAAGTTATTCAAACTGAGCGATGAAACATGTATAGGAAAGGATTACCTGGGCGACTACTCAATGTATGTGCTAATCAATCTAAAGGTTTACAATGCTTGATAAAGACTACGGGTGGAGTACCACGACTGGAGATTTATGTAAACATCTATACGAAAAATGGGTACTCTCTCTTATTTAAAATGAACATTCTAAGACAATTAAAGAAAAGTATTGGCAATTGCAGAGGATTTCGCTGATAAAACACAAAAGTCGATAAAACGACTATTGTGTACATTACATGAGGTTCAGAATAACAGAGCGCAAAATGGTTATCTAAGCTACTACTGAGATCTATCTACTTGTGGTTATCAAAAAACGACTAATTGAAAGTTGAGGTTTAATCTTAAATAAAAGTTGCTAAAACTTGAATGATAATGGAATAAAAATGGCAAATGAAAAACGCAACTAAACCAACCACAAGCTTATCAATCAGAGAGTTTCGACTGACATTGTTAATTAATACGTATTTCTTTAGGTCCATTGTAAAATAATAGGTGTAAACTAGCTCTATTCTAAAAACTTTGTAAGTACCAGCTTCAAATTAATAGTTGATTTGATTTGACATCACGCCTGACCACACTTCTCTGTCTCTGGTCAGCTTTATAAAGTCACATGCTTCTGACAGCCCAGTTCATTGGGAATACTAGTTAATATCACCTCCCTATGTCTTCTTCTAGCCCTTTGCATACAAAGCTTATGAGGGCATTAACTACCAAATAAGCACGGGGAGGGATAGACAGCTACCAACAGTAATTGAATCACAACGAACACACGTACAAATGAAATAAAATCGCTAGAATCGATAGCAAATGCTCACCTGCCACCAGTTAGGATCTTCTTGATTCACAACTTCTAAGATCTCACCTTTTCTAAATGCAAGGCCCAATTCTCGACATGGCATGTAATTATCATCTTGAGGTTCGTAATCAAATTGCGCACGAAAGAAAATACTCCCTTCTCGTGAGGGAGCCCGCCTATAACTTTCACCTGGGACTAGCAAAAATTGTAGAGTTCCTTCAATTTCTCTAAGAATTTCGACCACCTCATTAACCGATCTGCCTTTGACAGGATTCCCATTAATCTCCAGGATTTCATCTCCTTCGTGCAACAAACCTGGGCAAATCAAATGAAACATGACACAATGTTGCAATATACACTAACAATATCACTAGCTATAAGTGCTACTGGTGACTAACAATTATCAATTGCGTATTACACGTACGCACGCATGCACACATATATATAAGCACGCACGCATGCACACACGTGCACGCGCGCACGCACGCACGCACACACGCACGCACACACACACACACACACACACACACACACACACACACACACACACACACACACACACACACACACATACACACACCATCCATACATCCATACATCCATACATCCATACATCCATACATCCATCCATCCATCCCATCCATCCATCCATCCATCCATCCATCCATCCATCCATCCATCCATCCATCCATCCATCCATCCATCCATCCATCCATCCATCCATCCATCCATACATACATCCATCCATCCATCCATACATACATACATACATACATACATACATACATATATACAATCAATGCCTTACCACTCTTCTCCGCAGCTCCCCCTTTGATAACTCTGCTGATAATGACTGCATCACCCTCATTCTTAACTGTCGCTCCAAGAGGGTCATTAGTCTTGTCAATATGGACGATTTTCTCTGTCCTTTGATCGTAACCTGAATAATCATCAATGACTCCATCGGAAATATCACCGTTAATGCTATCTTCATCGTCGCCAGAAACAGAGTTGAAAGATTCACGCATTGCCAGACGATCATGAGCTAACAAGAAGCTCTGCAAACAATTCAAAATCATCATGTCTCATAACTCAAACAACACAGAACAAATAGAGAGAAAGAGCCATGGTTTACAAGTATGACTCGATTCCTCGGTGGTAGAGCATTCCACCAACAAAGTTGAGGGTCCTGAGTCTGAAATTTGAGTCCCGCTTGGGCTAGTCATTTTCACGCACTTTCACTTTACAAAGAAAGAACTCAAGAAAAGAAAAGATGATGGGAATCAAAGAAAAAGAAAGTCCTCATTAAGTCACAAGGCGCTTCAAATACAAATGCATGAAAGCATTTTAGCAAAGAATACTCCGCTATCTTTTGACATGTGCAATATGAGTGGAAATGTGCAACATCTGAACAATACATACCTGAAAGGTTGGTTTGTTGATTATACGCAATAACTCCTCAGCGTCCAAGTTACCAGACAAACCCATAAGAATATGACGGATCTAAAGAAGGGAAATATTGATGGGTAGATCAGGCAAGTGGTGGCAGAACTAATCTGGAGTATGGGAGGTCAGCGGTTCGCGTCACTTGTCAAATAAAGGGGTGATGTTCCGAAGTTAACCACCAAGCAGCAAAGAGGTACAATTGGTGGCAACACTAGGGAGACAGAGGCCACGATAAGGGGAAATGATTTACACCTTACGAAGTGGAAGGCACATGATAATTGTTCTATCTAACAGGCACTCCGCAATATACTGATTTTATGTTGAACTTTTTTGTGTGTCGGATTTTTGTATCTTCTCTATTTATCTTTTGTTTCACTTAGCTTAAATTAATTGTATTCTATTAACATTAATTGAATATAGTTGTCTCAAACTAGCACTAACTCAGCAATAAACGATAACCACGATGACGATAATCGAATAAGACTGGATATTGCATCATGTGGCTAAGCGGTTAGAGCGCTTGACTGCTGAGCAAAACATTGATAGTTCGAGCCGAACCCTCGGATCATAGTTGGGATGCTCGCCCACTGTCCACCCAGCAGCAAATGGGTACCTGGTGGCAACACTGGGGAAGTTAAAGGCAGCGAGGAAAGGAACTGGCCACCCTACGTCACTATGCCGGCGGCTCAGGACAAGTGTCCTTCCAATGGGCACTCCCCCAACGTACGGAATCGTACATGGGACTCACCTTTACCTTCTTGCATTACACATATGCCGAATAATTATAGTAGCAAAAAGGCACATGCGTATAGGATCTGCTAACAAACAATAAGCGCTTCTAACTGCTAACATTTAGAAGACCTATGTGGTCATAACAGCAAAGAAGAAAATCAAATAGCAAACCCAAGAGTGCAAATTCTTTGCAATCGGATCCATGCTGTACATGACACTAGAGGTGCAAGAAAGTTGGAAGAAGGCTACCCGAGGAAACAGGGGGCGACGCAGTCTGATCTGACACCATTTTCCTCTAAGGGAAGGCTTCTACATCTAAACTAATTTAAACTATAAAATTTTGGTAAGAACTTATCATCTCCATCTCTTGCCATAACACAGGGACAGAGTCAAATAGTTGATGGAACAGCAAAAAAGATCTCCCTACCTCTGAAACGAGAAACTGTGAATTGGTTGCAACAGGCCTGAAATCCCTTGATATCCTCTGACTTTCCTGGATACGTGTCATTTTATTATGCGCCTGAAATAAACATTGTTGCTTTAATGATAGAAAAGGGTATCTGGGAAATTATGCAATCCCCATTGCAAAGACGTAAACAGACAGAAAATCGGGTAACTTCCACTTTACCAGAAGAAAATATATTTGCAATGATATGGGAGAATCACTCCTTCATTGATATCTGCTGGATCCTGATAATTCTAAACGTAAGGGGTAAATCATAAGTTATACAGCTGCTGTCAAGACTGTTCCTCGTCACTGTTACTATAGAGCACTATCTCATTGTGACAAATATATGCCTTAGTATACACATTCCATTCAGCACATCATACTATAGGAAATCTCCCAAAAGAAACATTTGCAAGAATAAAATATACACATACTCATTGCAAACTCAAAACAAAAAACAAATATAACTAACATGAAATAACCATTAATAGAAATAATACCAAAGGTTAAATGTCCTAGGAAAATTGATGAAAACGTCAAAATTAGGTCTTACTCTGACAGCCCATTGATAATCATCGCTAATAAAAAGGTCGCGCAGGAATTTGACGTCATCTTGCTCTGCAGGCTTTAATAATTTATTTTTCAAATGCTCAACCAGTGCTATGAATGTTGGAATAGCTAGACGAAAAGAAAGTGAAAAACCTTATCATCATCATCAAATCATATTTTTACACAGAAACCCTATCTATCAGCTAACTGAGATACAAAGAAAAGGAAATTAACATTAAATTGTAACTTCAGGTATAATGCTGGTCTTACTAGGGATCGTGCTTCGGGAGGGAATGCTAATTTTGCAGGTATTCCTTTAATTTCTTTTTGAACGTGGTAATCGTGGAACTCGTTCTTATCTGTATTGGGATTTTGTTCCACGTCTGTGCACCACAATAGAAAAAATTATTTTTGGAGAATTCTAAGTTTTGCCTTGGAATGTCTAAGTCAAGGTAATTTCTAGTTGAATAGTTTGATATTTGGGACCTAGTGGCAAGTCTTCCTTTCAAATTGTCGGGGCAGAGACCATTTACTATTTTATAGATCATAACTGCCCTGTCAAATTTTATCAAATTTGAGACAGAAAGCCAATTGCACCTCCACCCGTCCTATAATCTTGAGCCTTCTATTAGTGTGCGGGCTCTGTTAAACAATATGTTGGATTACTGTACAAAAACTACTTAAAATTGTCTTGTTTTCGAAGAAAAGCTGTTCAAGAAAACGAAAATTATACTGTCACAAAAACCCATCGTAAAGTAACTAGTGATCTATACTACAATGATAAAATACACTTGTAATTCAAGATACAAACAATTATATGCCCACTGAATATGCTCAGTACATAGTTCAAGCAAGTATGATGTAAGGCAGGGTAATTTTTCCCATATGGACATCATTCTCTCTCAAGTCAATTTCTCTCATGTCAAAATCAGCAGATCTCGCAGCTTGAAACACACTCGACCTAACTTGCAACAAAAAAAAATTGAATACTTACCCAAAGTTCCAGGTCTATTGGCATTAGGTTTGGCCATAGAGCTGTCAAGGTGCTCATCTGCGATATCATCTTTATCAAATGCAGGATTTACAAATGAAACTAGACCATCTTCCCCAATTATAGTTTTCCTGTTATATTCGTTTGCTACATCAATGCTCCTTTCCCGGGTGAAGCCCTCATTTTCCAGAGCACCCGATTCTACAAGAAAAGCAAAGACGTTTCAAACGCCTATAACTCTGGCCCAGAACGTACATTATGAATAATAAAAACTGCCCAATGTAATACCTGGAGAAGAGTTATATGAAACACATTTACAAACAACGCTTAAAAAATCAACATAAAGATAAAAAATTTGTCAAGGTTTCGCTTTCCACAAACATATATCTATAATTTGATATTTCACGCACTAATTTAAAAAAAGAAGTGAAATAAAAATCATTTCATCTGGAATAAAGATCCGCTGTTACAAACAATTTAATATGTCTATAGACGATTGATCATTCCATGACGATTCCAAATGTAGATAATGAATCTGTTGCCATATAAAACAATGGTTCCCAACCGTTTTACTGCTACACCACTAAAAATTATTGCACTGGCCTCGCACCCCAACAACAGATACTGTGCTCAAGACTACTGAAGTTCAACAAATAGATAAAGTTTCTGTCATTGAGAAGGACGCTTCTTGCACCCCTTGGAATGATGTCTCGCACTCCAAGGGGCTGCGGCCACCCCCGTTTGCAAATCCCTGCACCTTGAATATTGAAGGAAATAGTGGCTACCTCTTCATGCATACTGGAAGTACTTTCTTCGTCTGGCACTCATCAGAGTATGAAACGTAGGATAATAACCAATAGGTGAATGGTAAATATGGAGCTGTTCTTGAAAACACTATGAGTAAGAGTAGTTGATGGTTCAACTACGAGAAATTACCTAATGCATTATCAACAACATCCTCATCAAAGTATCTTCTAATTTTGAGGGTGATTGACTTCTTTTGGATGCACTGAAAGGAATGGCACATACATCAAATTTCAATAGGCACATACATCAAATTTCAATAAAACAATAAATAATACATAAGGGGGTTAAACACAATCAACAGTTTCCTGTGAGGTTATCTAGCCATTTCAAACAACACCAGTAGGTCAACAGCGGTGAGAACTGTTAAAAACATATAGAGGTAAATTGTTACGATCCAGGGAAAACAAAGGTACCATTCAAAGAGAATAAAAGTATATATATATATATATATATATATATATATATATATATATATATATATATATATATATATATATATATATATATATATATATATATATATATATATATATATATATATATATATATATATATACCAACTAATGCAGTTGATTGGTTTACACGGGATGTCGATACTGTTCCAACATTAGCAATAATATTAATATATAATACTAATACTAATACTAATACTAATACTAATACTAATACTAATACTAATACTAATACTAATACTAATACTAATATTAATACACTGGAATATACTAGGATAAATCTGTCGTTCCTTCAAGATTCAAAGATTACTAAGCAGGTTTGTTGCCAAATGGTGCTATAGTGAGATTCTCACTCGCTTAGTACAAAAATGTCACGTACAGCATTAAGTTGTCACAAAACTGATGGCCTATATTGATAGAAAAATTCAAGAAACAATGCCTATGTTATTACTTTGTGTATCTGCATGATAACATCAGCGTGTGTCGCTTCAGTGACAAGCATTCCATTGACCTCAAGGATCTCATCGTTGACTTGTAAGTCACTGCTATCAGCAGGAGAGTCTAAATAGACAAAAACGGGAATAAGTTGCATCAAAGTTAATAGAGAAGAGATTATCTTGACAGAGTCAAAGAACGTTTATTGAGATTCACGAGAAGGCATCAAGTAACTTATTCTACGATATCATATAGCGACGTGCTGAACAAAAAGACCTTTAAAGCGTGCAGCACGGAGTTAGAGAATTCACTTTTCTGCTTTATCTTCAGAGGGAATTAAATCTAGAGATTTCCCCATCTCCCTTAAAATTTGGCGATTCCCCATCCCCCTGGAAAAATCTGGTATTTCTCCCCACTCCCTTCCACCTTCCTTTGCAGAATTTTAGGCAATCTCGCTTCTCTCTCACCAGTGCTGGCCCCCCTCTCCCATTATCTTGAGGGCCAAATCAGTATGGAGCTAGTAATACTAAAGAATTCCAGCATTTCGGAATAGTATCATTTTATGTCTACAATATCACCTAAAGGTTCTTCGGATACTCACAAAACAATGATGAAAAACAAACTCCTCGCAATTTTTTCATCCTCGCGCTGTAAACGCACCTTCAGCCCCCTTGGAATGATGTTTCGTCTATGAGACACAGGAAGTTGTTGTGGCAGTGAAATTTCTTCACTATCGCGTGTACTTCTCCCAAAAAAGCAATACTGTTTTGGGGGGAGGAGGGGATGAAAGTTAAGTGCAGGATAGAAAAATGGAAAGTGTCCAAGGACTTTTGACGGTTATTGTAGCATAGTGTAAACGTCAGCCAAACAGAAATACAACAAACGAGAAGAACATTACCAACTAAAGATCTGTACACCAAGATGGCATCAAAATATAAACAAGACAATATGAACTCTACTACTATGCTACCAGGGCCATAGGAGAGGGAAGGTTGGGGGAGCTAAGTCCCTTCTACTTTCTAAAGTAGGACTGAGTCCCCTTTCTCTTTTTACTGGGTAATGCCAACATATGAATCAAGAAAATTGTATTGTATTCTATAAACATATTAGCTTTAATTCTCTTAGTATCTGTTTCTGTAATTATTGTATTTATTGTATATTTAGATGGAGGGCCCCTTGAAAAACATCTGTTGTTGAAGGGTCACCCTCCTAAATCTATTCAAATGAAATGATAGAATGCAGGCCTTTCAGTGAGTAAATTAGTTGCACGCTGCCAATCCCGCGCATGGGGTCATATGCGCGCTAAACATTCAATTATGATAGCTTTCCTTAGCACTTGGACGTATATTTTTGATAAAGCTGGCAAGAGCGGCAAATCGAGCGCGTAAATTGAGCTAGGTGCGTGCCTTCGCGCTTGTGCGCAATCGCGCGTGCCTCATTGAAAGGCCTGAGAATGGGGACTGTATAGAATCCAAATACAGCTGTTCTTTCAATTACTATTAACATACATTATTGTTCCACAAGTTTTTCACACAGTTGTGATGAGCTTTTAAAAACTATGAAGGGTATGACCTCACTAACATTTTGTTTCCAATGCCCTTCATTTTCATTTAATTTCATTTTACAATTTCTTTATACAGGGTAAGTTTCAAATTTCAATATATTTGATTTTCAAACTGCCCTGTTTACAAAAAAAGAATATAAATTAAGTACTTGTTTTCAATATTTTAAAAAGAATCTACTATAATATAAACATATTATAGAGAACCTTCACATGAGACAGTCCCCCTTGTACAAAATGCCACTTTGCACCATTGTATGTTACCTAGCAAAATACACCAACTAAACAGGACTACGTTTTATGAAAAACAACACAAGAAATTACCTTCTGATATTTCATCTATTCTAGCAGGAAATGGAAAATCAGATCCACCAACAACAGAAAACCCAAATCGTCTGTCTGATTGCTTCAACTTCAGGACAACAGTTTTGACTTCAACCTGATAATAAGTAACTTCTTCAGTTGAAAATATTCTGTAAATTCCTTTTCATTCTTCATACCCAGCTAAAGAAAGATCTGATGCTATACAAATTCTAATGCTTTCATTTACTTTATATAGTTCATTCATCCCATATTTGTCAATTATCAATATGCTATGCTATACATATATATGCTAACAAAGTGGGTTAATGACGTTGTTCATGGCTCATGTAAACAATAATTCACCTCTGTGATTGATTCCGTAGATGTGAATCCATTCAAATGAATTTTCTCTACAGATCCATTGGATTGCAATGATGTCTTTGATGTGCTTAACTTGTCAGGGCTACCAATTAGTCTCAAGTTTCCATTAAATTTTCCATGGTATTGGCCATCCTTTGTGCAAAATAACCACAATTAAATTCTTACATCAAATACAATAAAATGCTATAAGGTTCAGCCCTGATTCCTTACATAGCATGGAGCCTCCTTTGCAAATAGTCAACCAAATCCTCAAATTACCATAACAGTGATATTTTCTGGCCAAATTGACAAAGATGATCTAAGTGATCGATTCTTAAGGAACTCCTTGATAACCATATTGCACTACATTCTCAGCAATGACATAATCATTTGTAATGTACATTCAAACAGTATTGAAAAATGTCTCAAACAGCTAAAACAAATTTTAAATCTACCGAGACTTGTTATGAGCATCTTGGCACTGTCAAATTTACTCTCAAATTAAACTAAATAATACAGGACATTTAACTTAACAAATAACACCTTATTGACTAGACTAAAATGAAAGAATGCAACATATATTTGCTAAGCTAAATCATATTGGAAATTCAATTTGCCAGTTGACAATGTCTCAATTAAGTAAAAGTGAAATCATATTGGAAATTTAACATGCCAATTGACACTGTCTTAATTAAATAGAAATGAGCATGTGAATAGAGAAATAGAACATACATTGGCTAGGCTATCTGCTTCACCTCTTTGGACAGTCATCATTTTACTTTATCCAGTTGAAACCAAGTATTCCTGCAAAAGGATGAAACATGTCAAGAAAACAACATCATTACTAGTAATATATCAAAGAAATGGGAACAAGAAAACATCAATGCAAACTTTACACACAAATAATAGCTTACATGACAAGAACTAATAATGGTGGCAAGCCAAAACAGTAAAATTTATAGCCCTAAAAAGCAAAAAGTCATCAACCATAATGGTGCCAGTTTTCTAAATGGGTAATAGGGATCTATACCCCTAACTTTGCTAAATAATGAACTGTATGGGGGTATTTGGAATGCTTATTTCTGTGAAGCAATGTAAGTGAATTGTAAAATGTTGCTATGTACCTAAAAAAGATACCTCTAAGAGCTATTCTACAGAACCAAAAACCAAGCCATAACTGGTATGAATAGTTCAGTACTAATCTGAAAGTACCCATTTTGTCATATATTGGTTTCCAAATATTAGTTGAGCATTTTTCTATTGCTTGGGGCATTTCTGGACACCATGCACTATAAGCAGCTACTCTGACAAATTTAGATGGTAAAGTGCTGAAAGAGGCATCTAGAAATATCGAAAGGTCACTGCATTTGAATAGAAACCTAACTCTGCTATTGTATGAAAAAGAAAAAAACAAGTATCTAACTGGTTGTCTCAAAAAGCATCCCAAACAACAGTTGATACTTTATGCCCTATGTTGTATAGTAAAGTGGATGAATAATTCTAGCAGGCCTTGCCTGGAAAGGCACTCAGTCAAGCACAAGCACTAAAACCATGCCTAAAATTATGCATTGAGCATGATATGTTGAGCACCCAAATTCTTCAAGTGGAATGCATTCATCGAACCAGTGTAAAACAGAGTCCCTAAATTGTTCCAGGAGCTTGTCTATTAGAGCACTTTTGTCCTGCTTAAGGCAAGGCTTGATTCTACCAATAAAAATATGAAATGCTGTTTGTCCAAGTTAAAAACTACTAAAAATTTCCATCCAAGAAACAATTCAATCATGTAACAGTAATGTGTGGATCTAATGCATTGATTGCAAACAAAACAGACTCTAATGATAACCAGAATACTTCAAGGCAAATAGAAACAATAAAAGGAACTAGATTGTATCTTCAAAAGAAAATCAACAGTGATGAAAAAATATAACAATAACAAAGATATGAAAAAGCCCTCTTTGAATCATATATCTTTCCTACACAGAGATAGTGTTTGTAAAAATGACAAAAATAATAGTGATACTTTAAGTCCTTAACAATGACAACAAGTCTGCATAAGTATTCCACATTTAATTACTAATTATTGTATATTTGCTTTCCCAAATTTTTGCAGGGCAGTATAAATCCCCACATGAAACAGTCTACTTGTTCAAAGGTCAGGCTGAATAAGCTTCCTACTTAAATGAACTTAGATTATTCTGGGACATAAAGGTTCTTATCTTAAGGTACATTTAACTTTGCAGTATGAAAAAGAAGACTACCAAGTCTAGTGGCTTTTACAGGCATCTTAAGTCCTCACAAGTACAGTGGTCCCAAAAACTCTTAATTGGCAAAATGCAAAATGTGCTGAACATACAAAACTGACATTTTCTATAATCAGCAAGCCTTGTCTCTAAGAATCTGAGTCTTAAGCATAAAAAGTCAACTTTATTTACTTTTAGATTTTTGTCCAATCCCCCACTTATTGCCACCCCCCTTCTATTCCAGATTGGAGAGTATTTGCCCTATGCCTCACAATAACTCTTGGTAGCCTTGTAAGGGAGCCATACTGTAATGGCTTGAATAAGCAGAATCAGTTGCATGGCAAAATATTTGAAAACAAAAAGAAGAGATATACTTACATACTACATCACAGCAACTTTTGAAATTGATAAAATACAAACAAATATCTAGAAAAGAATAGTTTAAATGGTAAAAATTATGACTTCCACTAGAAATAACTTATGATTCAGCAGAAATAACAGATAAAGGAAAATGTACTGAGCATAAAAGCACAAAATTGATATGCACAATAGAGTAACTAGTAAAATATTTCTGAAGCACTGTACTACACACGTACCAAAATGATGAATTAGAAAGTGAATCAATCACTCAAAGCCACTACATCTATACTCAATATGAATTGAAAAAATACAACAGGTGGAAACCACATCTTGAATTCAGCACTAGATATTCATAAACACTATTGGCCACACAGTCAAAATCAAGTCCAAGAAACATTCACATGGACTATTGAATAAGTCTAAAAACTGGTCTAAGAAATTTGAACTCTAATTAGAAAAGATATCAAGAAAGAATCTAATAGTAGGAGTCATCCTTTCATTTACTCAGACCTGGATTGAGCTGTAGAGCCTAGTCTAGAAGATTTCAAGCAATGCTTGCAATCATTAACAACAGAGGTGTGTTACTGATATGAATGGTTTGCCAGTTAGAAATATTAATCTATAGTACCCTATAAAACAAATGGAAAACAAGGAAGGGAATATAAACTGATACTAATATCATATGGAAAGTGAAAAGGATAAAGCTTTGGCATAACACTGAGATTTTGGTTTCACAACACACAATAACTATCAAAGTATTGGAATTCAACATCAACCTAATGAAGCAAAGATATTTGACAATGTTTAAATAGTAGACCATAAATCAGAATCACACAATATTGATATATTGACAAAATCTACTAATCGACTAACACTACCATTTGATCTTCTATGTAATATATTGTCACTTTTACAAAAATGGATTTTGGAGACTTACACCTTTGTTGCTATGAGCAAATATAGTGAAAGAATATGGCATGTTCTAATAAAACATTACAGCAAGCAAACTATTGAGGAAAGTTCACAAAAGTCGACATTTTCCACACTTGAGCTCAATTATCTGATAAAATATTGATTCCAGATTGTGGGTATCTGTCAAAGATTGGGTAGAGGAAAAAGAAAGACTATGTTGCTAAGTATCTAATGAAATAGGAAGATTGCTTGGGCATGATTGAACAGAACAGCTTCTATGCTTGCAAGTAACTAGTACATACCACAATTATAAAAGCATTGTATACACAAAAAACAATAATTGTTCACTCCTCCTCATAATTTCCTAACTTCTCCCATATGACTTCCAATATACTGATTAGATGCAGGCAATTGTAACTAGCAGAACAGTAATAAACCTTAAACATTCTTAGGTTTACTGTGAAATTAGTCTTAACATCTGATAACCAATCGTTTCTCAAGGTTTGATACCAGTTGGTTTATTTTATTGCATAGAAATGCTAATTGTAAATGAATTATATTCATAAATATCAAGCTTAGCGACTCACTGACTCACTTACTTACAGACTTATTGGCTGATTTTAGCTGTAGCACTGAAACACATTAAATATTGAAAATCTCCAAAGAACAATCCTTCATAACAGCATGATATGCAAGAGAAGTTACAGAAAAGTTGTCAATAATCTCCAAAAAAGATGTGAAAACATTTCAAAGGTGGAAAACTAACCAAAGCACAATACATGCATAATAAACAGGATCTACACCACCAACATCTCTGTTCACATGACAAACCAGACTGTGGTCAATATGAGACCTAAAACCCAACCACTCATCTGACCTTCAGGTCTTGAGTATGATATTCAATATCAAAGTGAAACATTCCAAAACCACACATTGTAACAAGTTCACTTTATCCCTTGGCAGGTCCAATAGACTAAGTAAATGAAATATGAGCCCCCTGGTTGAATGTCCCCCTTCTAATTATGTAAATCTCTAAGATGCCACCAAACAATGAAGCATTATCCCCCTGAAATAGCATCTAACAATAGGTAATAAAAATGATTTATGGGTCAAAACTTTCCGTAAAATATTAGCAAATTATAGGCCTTTGTAGAACTAGCTGGTCCCTAAATCAAATAGCTATATATAAAGTATGCACTTTCTATAGTAATAGGAAAGATAGGAACAAATATAGGAATAAATATCTGCAAATAATTGATCAGAAAATATGCAGATAATCTCCATAAAGATATGATTACAAAATTGCCACAGTTATCAGAGAATTTATAATCATAGTGGTTTTAAAGGTTGAATTGTCAACTAACGGCTATGTGCATAGTAGAATCATATGCATTAACAGTAGCTCCTGGATGAGACTATTTAGAGAGTTTTCCTACAAATTGGGCTCCGCCAATGACTATGCCTAGTTGCATATAATTCCCCTTCATTATAGCCATCATGGTCACTAGTTTTGAAGTCTCACAAGTTTAACCTTAATTGATATCACACAGTTCTTATCACCAGAGTACCCAACCACATATGGACAAAATTTATAAAGAAAATCATGTTACACAAAACAATTTGCTTGAAATGTGCAAATCAATGAAAACAAATCAAGTACAATTCAAAGATAAATAGATATAAGTACAACCAGAACCCATAGCAAAGCAACACATTGAATGAAACAGAAACAGTTATATGAGAATATGCAAGCAACGAACTAAAGCATATGATGAAAATATAGAGGAAAGTAAGCTAGCACAACCTGTTTAATACGACAAAGCACTTGGAAGCAAACAGGGATAGAAAATAAGTAGATTACAGTTGTAAAATACTCCAGAGCATAGGTGCATGCTTGGCAAACTGTTCCCAGGCTTTAAGCACTCTGAGTAAGAGGTGTTCTAGCGTCTAATACTCATGTTATTCCCAAGGTGAAGCAATTGGAGACCGAAAAATGCGAAGACAATTGTTAATATACATCGCATCAATGCTTTCCTATTGATGGTATAACAAAAACCCCATCCATCACACTAACTGATACCAAAATACACTGACTAAATGAAGAAGCGCTCATTTTTCATCCATAATACTGGCAGTTTCTGTGACTTACCTAACTATCTGTATATGACTTGTAACAAAATCAATGTCACACAGAAATGATTGATAAATCTGGCAATTACAGAATTCATTTTAATCTTGCGGAAGCGAATATAAGTGCACCCCTTCTTACCGTACCTCTCAAAGTACTTTTGCTATTAATATTCACAGCAGCATAGGTACTACATTATGAATACCATTTATATTGTATCTTAAACACAAACTTACCGTGGTACGTCGAGGAGCACGGTATCGAAGGAAATTCTGCCTGATGCGACCTACTGTTGTCACACATAAACCCTATAAGTCATTGCTTACAAGGTGACAAAAATGATGATGGAACTGCTCTTTCTACTTTGGAAAAGAATCGCTCTTGTGCCAATATTATTTGGCATTATTTTTTAGCACGGTTCCAATACGCTTGCAAACATAACATAGTAATGCCCGTGACAATGCGAAGTACATAATTATTGTATGATACTGCGCTGCCATTGGCATATGTCATAACAAGACCTGGCGAGAGACAGGCTACCAATGCACTTTAGGCAAAACAACTGTGGAATGAATAGCAAGGATGGTTCCGATCAATACGACTCACCTAGTCCAGAGTAAGTGTCCTAAACTAACACATTGCTTCATATAAGTCCCACAGTGGAGGGTGAGCTCGCCGGGACTGGTATGACTTGTATGATTCATTGTCAATTGACAACAGTCTGGGCCTAGGCCAACTTGTACAGTAATGCCGTAATACTAGTCCAACCGCTCTACATAATTGAGACAGTGAACTTTTGAGAGACATATAATGGACACCAGAATGGAAACATGGGCACTGATAAAACGTAACTATATAGACAGCACCTTAGTCTGATGGTTAGTTAACACACTATATTGATCCTGACTTACAACACATAGCAGTTTGCGCTTCCTAACAAACAAAGACGTCGCACACCAATGTCTGATATTTTGGGCTCAGATGTAAGTCTAGAATCTACCTGCAATGATCTCACTCACCTAGTTGCGTGGCAAGCTGGGGAATACAGCAATTCCATACAAATAATGCGCTCAGTTATGAGTAGGTCATTCCGCCTATTTGTTGTTCGTATGATACCTTACTGCTTCCTTGGTATTTCGAGAATTTCTAATGAATCATATATACAACTCACCATCAGGATTGTTGTTGTAGAGAACATCCTTGCGGTCGACTGAGCTGATTGTGCGGGTGGAATCGCTTGTTTGCAAATGAAAGAATGGAATTGGTACTTTTTAGAAGGCAGTCTGTTTCTAACAATAAAAATCCTTCCCTATGACTTAGCACGTAATATAATTGCATCCAGATTAGCTTGTCTAGAGAAATGGGAAATACTGCGTTGTACTGTTATTGCAGGAGTTTCAATTCTGTTATGTATTGTAATCACTGCCACTTGTCTCATACGCTTGTTGAAGTGTTTTCACTTTCTCTTTGTACATTGAAACCAAGTACATTTATTTGATTGTCTCGTGTAATCTGATAAGAGTGACCTCAAACTTACGTAAACAAAATTTTACTCAAAATTCTACCCTTCTCACTGTAAAACTAAGTTCACCTTTAGGACCATTCGTGGTTGAGGAGAATCGGAGTAGCAATTGCCAAGAAAAAGACTACAAAGAGCTTTGGAACTGACAACATTTCTAGTTTTTTCCTGAAACCTGCCTTAACTTTGATTGGAAACTCTCTGGCTGCCCTTTTTAATACTACAGTTGAAACAAGCCACTTACCACATTTATGGAAGGTAGCTAGAGTCACTCCAGTTTGCAAAGAACGTGACAAGACTGAAGAATTCAACTATCACCCTATTTCAGCCTTATCTTTTTCGTTATATATCTTGGACCCAGAAAAAGTCATGGCTCCACGGTTCTGAGTCGGAGTAAGATTTTGCTTCCTATGTTGTATTTGTGGAAGGTTTAGTAATTTGTATCAACAATCCAGTTTTCATCAAAATTTTCGTTAATGCGACATTGGCTGTGAAAGTCACAGCCCTTCTACAGTAAAAGTTCTTTGAGACATACACAATGCAGAGTTCAAGAACTTTGGCGAGCTTTGATTGTCCTAAAAGAGGAAAGTTTATGATGAAGATTTGACAGCCGGAGGAAGGTTGCAACTTATTCTGGACTCTGCTTGGATCTATCTTAGGATTTCAGTTTCATTTATATCTTTTGTTTTTAACAGTATAGTGTATATTATTTTTGGTTAGGCACTGGCAACTGTTATTCTTATTGTATACATTAACTGAAGCCTCCAATATGTATAAATAATATGTATGTATTATTGATTATTAATTTTTTACCTGTCATTTGAAGGCTCTTTGAGAAACTTGTTTTTGATCAACTGTACCAGCACGTGAAAAGAACCACCTTTTCGCTTGATCAGTCTGGCTTCTAACACCTTCATTTTAAACGTATATGCTTACTCAAAAACCCTGATGACTGGTACAGTGGGCTGGACCTCGGTCAGTTAATGGAACTAATTCATTTAATTTTGTTCACTTTTTATTTATTATGATTCATCGACCCACTGTATATATTAATTAACTATCTACACATAGACTACAATGTGCAGTACGAATCACACAAAGCTGTGTATAAAATAGATTGATTTGAGCAGGAGCTGCCTAAGTAGATAAACTACTTCTAGAGACAACCCCCTCCCCCCTTTAAACGAAAAATTAAGCAGCATTATATAAGCACAACTACAACAGTATAGATGAACCAGAAGAGCCTCCTTATGATTGCTAATTAAACATACAGGTAAAAAAGATGGGCTTTTAATTTCAATCGAAACATGGTGGTCAAGTTCGCAACCCGTATGAAGAGTGGAAGTGTATACCATAATTTAGAGCCAAAATATTGTATTGTTTTGAGACCATAAAGAGATGTTCTTTTTAATGTGATGAATAGATCGCCTCTTGTTGCCTGACGAGCCCCAAACCTATGAACAAAGATTCTGGAGTGAAATAGTTGTGAAAAGAGATTGGACAGAGTTTACTAATAGCTTTATAGACGAAGGATATTAAGTGTTAGGTGCATCATGTCTTCAAGGTTTAGTATCTTCAATGAGTAAAATAAAGGTCCAAAGGGTGCAGTAGACGGCCTGAAATTTATACATCGAAGAATTGTCGTTTGAGGAAGAAAATGCTCAATTTTGCGACATCATCAGTTTCTAATGCCCCCTGATTTCATACTGTTCTAACTTACTTAAGAGAATGTTATGGTTTACGGTGCCAAACGATTGTTGTAGATCAATAAATATTCCACAGCCAAATCTATTATTGTCTAATGAAGATTTTATATTCTCAGTTAGGCTAATAAGTTCCTGATCAGTTGAATGTCCACTTCGAAATCCAAATTGCGAGTTGAACAATAAATCGCATACTTCTAGAAACCTGTAGAGACGACGATGCGATGCATACTTTTTTCAATTATTTTGCTGAAGATTAATAGAAGAGAAATTGGTCTATAATTTGTTACATTTGTGGTGAGATCCTTCTTATATATGGAATCACCTTCGCTATTCTAAGTCTGTTTGAAAAATCACAAGATCCAAATGAATCTTTGATCAGAGTGGATAGGTCAGCAGAAAGGTGAGGGTCTAGGATTTTCAGAAGTTTAATTGAGATGCTATATGCACCACTAGGTTTACCATTTTTTAAAGACTTGACGACATCTGATACCTCATCGGTAGTGCATGTAGACATACAGAACGAACTCTCATTAGAATTTTTCAAGTACGATAGAAGAGATCTTGGATTTCTTTGGATTTTCTTTGAGATGTCTTTAGCTGCACTTGCAAAGAAATTGTTAAATTGATTGGCTATTTGTACTGGATTTTTTATATCAGAATTAATTTTTTCTAATGGATGTGAGACAGCATCTGAGATATTGGATTTTAAACCAACAATATTCTTTATGCCTTTCCACAGCACTCTCGTGTTATTCATGTTTTCAATAGAATAATGATGATAGCAGTTCATCTTACTTGCTTTTAACTCATTTACAATATAATTTCAAAACTGTTTAAATGCCTTCAAGTCATTTGGTGAATCTTTAGCTTTATACTGTTGTAACAATCTATCCCTGACTTTCATCATTCGTAATATACGGTGGTTAATCCATCCTTTCTTAACTTCAGTTTCTTTTTGTTAAGCCTTTCTGGGGGCAATGTTTAGTAACAGTACGGTAAAGGCTACCTAAATATTTGTCAAATTTATTTAGATCAATGGTATTATTAATGAGTTAGAAAAAATCAATTCCTGCATAATCTGCAAGGACTCTATTAGATACAAAATGGCTGTAATCATAATAATACTGTGATGATCTTCTATAGTTCCACAAGAGTTCAAATTCTCTGAAAAAATTCCAAGTGTACGGTGCACAGCATCGTATGCTAGTATGGTTTAGGTCCTACCTATCCTGCTGGAAAAAATATTGTAGAGTTAATGGTGTTACCTCTGACATGGGACATAGGGCGTAGTGAGCATTCCTCAAGGCTCATGTCTTGGTCCTCTTCTATTCCTCATTTACATCAACGATCTCCAACAGGCCGTCCGGGGCTCTGCGGTTTCTATGTATGCGGACAACACCAGTCTGAGCCACGAGTCCCATGATCATGACATGACGCAGCTGAAAAAGGCTATCTACAAAGATCTAAAGAATTTGGGCAACAGGCTACAAGGCAGCAAGCTTTCCTTGAATGTTCCAAAAACAAACTCCATGCTTGTCACCACCAAACAGAAGTGTAACTCTCTTAAAGGTACTAACCTGAATTTGGAACTGAAAATACAAGAAAGTAGGACGGATGTTGCCAAAAGAGCAAAATACTTTGGTGTACAAATAAATAGTCACCTGGATTGGAAAGATCAAATCAAGGCTATTTCTGCTCAGGTCTCAAAAGCTATTGGTATTCTAAAAGATGCCAAGACTTTTCCACCAAGTGAAACTCTGAAAATTCTCTACACGGGTATTGTCGAGCCTAGCTTTCGGTACTACTGCTCTGTCTGGGGTTGCTTTGGTTCTACAGAAAAACCATTTGCAGAAGCTTAAAAACCATGCTGCTAGGATGATAACAAATAGCAGCTTTGATGCCACATGTAAACCATTTATTGAAGAACTGAGTTGGAGGACCATCGACTAACTTATTAGTAATGATACTAAAACAATTGTCTTCAAATCACTGAATGAGCTGGCTCCACAATACCTGTGCAGCCTTTCATAAAGCTCAGAATGGTCCTCCGGTACCGTCCATCATACCGCCACTGGCAGGAGGGCACCAAAACTGTGCCTCATATCGTGGAGCAAAATTGTGAAATAGCCTATCAGCTGGGTTAAGGCAGGCATCCTCTGAATATATTTGAAAAGTCCCTTTAAAGATGGAGCAATTTCTGACTATTTTCCTTAAATTATTTTTTCTTCTATTGTACATAATAATCAATGAAAATAATATCCATTAAAATTAATTTTTTAGCAATTTCTTCCTATTTTTATTTCTTTTATTTCAAAAAAACAATGAGAATGAAATCTACTTCTCGCCTCTTTTCGACACTTGCATTTTTCACAGAGCGAGAATGCAAACAGAAGTTCAGTTTTTGATCTCTCTTGCCCATATTGTAGTACTAAATGTTTGTTCGCGAAATTAAAAGTCATATAATACGTGATATGATTCTTGTTCACCAAAAGTTTGGAACGTGAAAAGCCTAGTTGACGTACAAATATAATTATTTACCACCCATTACTGATTCAAGGGCACCATCCAATACAGTCATGTCTAGGATGCAAATGTGAGTTTTAAGGCCTCACTATGAACACTCTTCAATATATCTTCAACACTACATCCCACAGCAACTTCCAGGGACTTCTTATCATTGACTGACAGTCTCTATAGATTTCAAAAGACATTTAAGCGCATCTAATATTGGCACCCATTAATGAGCCTTTGTATGATATTTATCGTTGCTATCTATGACGTCTGTAATGCCTCTGCTCCTCTATTATGAGCTATTGATCGCCAGTTGGAAAGCCATGTCGATTACATCTCTCTAGGCGAACAGGGCTGCTGCGCAATATTAGCACATTCCTACCACAAACGATGTTTTAGGAATTTCAACTCTGATTCTATGGCGCACGAGAGCTACGCTACAAATCAATTATACTGAGCACAAATTACACATCACAAAGAATACTTGACGCACAACCCACTTCAATGACAATACCCATGTGAGTCCAACAATTTTCGCAATGACCTTTGCTTTAGAAAGTCGTATTAGTATAAAAGTGATTATCCGACATCATTCCCCTTCAAAGTTCAACGAGCTTTGCTAAAAAGACAGTAGTTTACAAGAAAGTCACAATAAGTCTTTGTTCAGGTACATTTAAGTACCCGGGCATTATAAGTCTATCTATAGGTGCAGAAAGAAAAGAAAAACTAGCAATTAGGAAGCAGATCTCTGGAAAAACTGATAATAAGAGAGAAAAATTAGAGAATCAATGAGGAAGGTGAAGAAAGGTGTAAGGTAGTAGCGAATGGAAAGAATCGCGTTTGAAGTTATGCAAACTTTGGAAGATTTGGGGTTTAATAAGATCACTAGCATAGCCAGACATGTGTTTGACACCGAGATAGTTCGTGGGGAAATGCTTGAATATATAGATAGAATATCTTGTTTCACCGAATATGTAAGGACGATTGATTATAAAAAACATACAGCAATTGGTCCCCTAGTTTCATAACTCATGTAACCAAGACAGTCTTAAAAGCAATATTAAATGAAAGTAAGCACATCATCGCGAAAAGAGTATCTGAGAGGCAGTGCGGATATAGACCTGAAACGGGAACAAGAAATGTCATTATATGTCTTAGAACGCTAATAGCAACAGCCGTTGATAAGCAAAGGGACTTGTGTAAGTTATATCGCCTGTGCAAATACATTCAGTTGTGTTAAATATGACAAGCTGATAGAGCTACTAGAAAAGTTGGGGATAGATGGGAATGATCTAAGATTAATCAGGAAATTTGACTAGTAATCTGCCATCAGGATTCGAGGATAGAAGAATCAATATGTATGGAGTTCAACAGGGTTGTATTTTGTCACCAGACTTGTTCAACATTATATTAAACAAGACGGGGCGCACATTATAACAATGGAAGGCGAGAACACTGGCTTGATGATAATAATGATGATATCGAGCAAGATGACACTGGCCACAGAACGATGCGTGAATGGGATGCAAATAGAGCCCTACCTGTGACCTTCCCGCTTATGCTGTTCATGTTTGTTCCTCTGCTCTAGAACCCTACGGTGAGAGCAGAGCGATCTCTCTTGATTTGTGCGTTGGAACACTGAACTGTTTAATCCTCGGTAAATATGCGTTTAGTTAGAGCAGTAGTGATGAAGTGTGACGGAGTGACGGAAGTATGGATAGAGAGCGGAAGAGAGGAGAACGGGATAGATTGGATAGACCTGAACGAAAGTAACAGATAGAGAGTTGATTACTAACGCATGAAAAGAGACTATTATTGAAGACAGAGATGATTGAGTTAGAGTGGTGTAAGATTGTTTGGCTGTATTTTTGCTTGGCTGCTTTTGTTTTAGCTGCGTTACTTTATTAAGCATATGCGTGATTTGAGTTTGAGTTGATATTGTTGACTCCATTAGAGTGCAAAAATATCTTGTAACTAGGGAGAGATTGAATGTAGTAAACATTTCACTTACAAATTCAATTCATTTGGTGCCGTGAACCACGGGATATTTAGCAAAATGAACGTAGAAAAAACATCGAAACTCATGCATGCTTATCGGAAGGTCGCAGACGACATTGCAAAGGAAGTGGCGAAATTGATTGAGAACAGGCAAGTTTACCTCCAAGAAAATTAGAGATGTCAAGAATACAACTTTTTGAGACTTTCACTACAATTAAAAAGCTTGATAGTGAGATAGGAGCGCTGCTGTGTGAAAAAGAAGGAGATGTAGACTTTTTAGCACAGATAACGGAAACAAGAAAGATAAACGACAAATGTCACGAAGCATTGTTGCAATTAGATGAAGCACTGACGCCAAAAGTGACAGGAGCGCATGTGTACCTCACGGGTCTGTTACATCTCCTGGTCTATTCATCCTATTCAACACAATTTGCTTTCCACTACTTCTTTTATACTGTACTTTTTCACTGATGATTCTTACCAAAGCTCTTCATTTTGATCTGATTGACAACACCTAGCCTGCACCAACACTTCACTCTATCGTAGCACCTCAACTTGTCTTCTCACAAACAACTTAAGAAATATATGTGAGGCAATGACAGCCTTGATCAGTTCAATAAAGGAAAGACAACACAGGTTGTCAATTCACGTAAACGTCATAAAGTTTTTCAACTGTTTTAATGAACTAGACATTTAATATTCTTCCACTCATCTAGTTTCATCCAATCTCACATGGAAACTACAAATTCATTCCACAACCAAACATGCATCTCAAAAACTTGACTCCTTTCTAGAGCACGTAGCTTTTCTTACCTTCTCAGCTGTTCACTATTTACAAGCCCTAGATTCATCCTTCTCTGGAGTACAGCTGCCATGTTGGGGTGGTGCTCGCGGACATTCCTTCCTGGAAATCATGAACATTATTTCCATTCCAGTGAAACGTATTCGAATCTATCCCATAAATTATCATTCATTTCAAGAACTTGTCCACTAAACTCCCAAGAACTTGTAAGACTTTCTTCGCAAGAATGTCTGAGTTTACGAAACACTATAGTGTTACACAGACAGACAGGCACAACGCAAACATAACACTCCAATACATAAGTTACTACACGAAATTGATACAAATTAAGTAAAATCGATTATTGCCTTGAGAGAATATTGTAATTTTAAGGTGTATGACTTGTCAACTTTCCTATGTATCAGAAAACCAGTCATGAACTTTCGTAACTCTTGAGCATCCCGGTACAACTTTCTTATAAAGTACCTGCTTTCCTTTAAAAAGAAAGTGTATGTAACGTTCTGGTCTCCTGTCCCTTTCCTACAGTCCTACAACTTGTGTGTTATTTCAAATCTAACATCAACAAACTTGACCTCATCCTCTTTCTATTTAACAATTCTGTCTCTACCCGTTGTCGTCAGCTTTGCTACAGTCCTCAGGGCCTTTCCACGACATTAAACACTAAAACAAGCAGAAACATATGAATTTGTTAAAAAGATGGGTGCGCTCAAACATTAGGAGAAACGGGATAGGCTTTTTCATAGTGTTTCTGACAGGTAGCAGGGCATCAACACGTGGCTTCGATGAACGAAGTTACCAACATTTCCCGAACGGATGCGCTAACTAGCAAATATTTATTAAATTGTGGGATTTTAACATAAATACAGCAATTGATTGAGTTTTTTGTCCATTCGTAGAAACACGCCAATCTGGTGTAAACCAACTGTCAACGGTGCAATATTGAATTGGCTGCGAAACATAAACAAACATGATCTGTGATATACGCTCACACACAGTTTGCGGGACACTATCGATTATATGCATCATTGTTTTCAAGATTTATCTTGTGCACCTACGCCTGGTTTCCATACAGCCGTAAGGTGCCTGCGACTGCCTGCGATTGGTCTCTGCCATCTTCCATCTTCCATGCTCCCCGCATCACCGGCAATAAAGTTTTACAGAAACGCTTCCTACAGTACCACCGGATCAACTTTTCTACTGCTTGAATATAAACAACTACGGAGAAAAAATATGGAAACCACCGATCATTCACATTGCAGACTGCCCTATAAAGGTATTCTTTGTCTTGGAGCCACACTTCTCTAAAGTATGGTATTGCCCTTGTTCCTATCTTTGCTGCACAATTTTTCGCACCAAGAATCTGTTTTTGTTTGGTTGTTCTTTTTGTGCAAGAGCCAAAAACTTCTCAATATCACAGATAAATTTCAGAATTACATTCTCATCCATGTTGATCAAAGGAAATTGAAGAGCACACCACCAGGTCTTTCCCTATAAAATAGTCTTAGTTACCGGTATAACAACCGGTAGCATAGTCAATGGAAATGCCCAGCCTGTGGATTCCCAGGCTGTCACAGGCAATTGGTTTCCATTAAGTAACACTCTGCCTGCGACTTCCGCAGGCAAGATGCCTGGGAAAATCGCAGGTAAGTTACGGTTATATGGAAACCAGGCTTTACATGGAAACATGGCTACAGTGGTCCGGCGGAGCTACTACAACGGCAACAGCACATTTCAACAAATCGTTAGATTCAGGTAACCTTTCAAAGCCAATCAAATTGTAGCACAAACGCGCCAATTTGTTTAGGAATAGGACTAAGGCGAATAACCATGATTCAAACTTAATCGCACTGTTCCAATATGAATGTCCACAAATTAAAAACATGGAAGCAGTAGATGACATATTCTCTGTCGTCCTTCAGTTCCAAAAAGAATGTGAAATTGGCCATGTTGTTCACACTGACAAAGTATATCTCTAGCCCAAAATTTGCGTTTTCTCTTCACTTTAGTCCATAGTTGACGTCTCCAAATGCAAATTAGCAGGATAATAAGTTGACACTAAAGCAACAAAAATGTTGATTCACGGCAGCCATGTGGAATGAAGTAAATTAAAATGCCCAACTAATACTTCCCTAGGCCAGATTAAATTGCAAGAGATTCATCGCCAGTGAGTTGCCAGTGAGTCACTGGTGGCCCGCCAGCACCGCAAGGGAAGTTCAACTTCTCTATAACAGCAATAATGCCGGTGGGTTGCCGGTGGATGAAAGTCATATGGAAACCAGGCTTTACGGCAGCTTCCCGGTAGCAAACAGCAGCCTAACGGCAGTGTAACGGCACACCGAACAGCTGCCAACAGCACTGTAAGACAGCGTTTCCATTAAAACTTAAATGCCCTCGATGTCGAATGTATGGAAGATGGCAGATAGTAGAAAGCAAGTGCAGGCAAGTGCAGGCAATTGCAGGCAGTTGCAGGCAGTCGCAGACACCTTACGGCTATAAGGAAATCAGGATTTATACCGTTCTGCTTTGAGAACAAGTTGTGCTTTTGTGACTCTCAGTCTAACGAGAGTTTGGATTCGTTTGTCTGCACTAACAGGTTATGAGCCCAGACATTAGATGAATCTCGTTAAGTGAATCTTTCAACGATTCAAGTTTGGATTTTGCATGTGTTCAACTATGGTTTCAAGGGCTGATGATTCACATTCGCGCATTGATTTGATATGATTTCAAATTCTTTAGGCACGGTGGCCACGTCGAGACATTCGATGGTTAAAACTTTCACCTATGGAAATTCAAAATGCAAATGGTGCTGGAAGAAAAAGACTTGTGGAAAATCGTAACTGGGAAAAAAGTAGAGCCTTCTGGAGAAGAGGTTACAGTGGTTGATAAAGAGAAATTCCAGAAGCGCACAAGAAAAGCTTTGGCGATAGCTTATTATCTTTAGGTGATAGTCAGCTATTACTGGCATGTTCAGCTGGAACAGCAAAAGAAGCATGGGAAAGGCTAGGACACTATGAAACAACATCACCAGCAAATAAATTATTCCTTTGAAAGAGATATCTCACAGTGAAAATGCTGGAAAACAAACGGATGGTTGATCATATAAAAAACCGAGAAGTTTGGCAGAACAGCTGAACTCGGTGGGAGCCCGTGTCTGAAGATGATAAAGTGGTAACTCTATAGTGTAGTCTCCCAGATTGGTATGCAAATCTAATCGAGGCATTAGAATCACGCACTGACAGCCTGAATATGGAATTTGTTGTTGTTGGTGTTGTGGTTGTTGTTGTTTACTTTATTTTGAGTAGGCTGTTATATCTAGCATTTTCAGCTAATTCAAGCCTACTGTGCATACCGCATTCAGGCATGGGACCCCTAGTTTAACGTCCCTTCCGAAGGACGGAATCACGGCTGAGTCATGCAGAAAAAAGTGATTGGAAACATTATGCCAGCTGAGTGAGTCAAAGGAGAGCACACTCATTACAACAAAACACATGCCTAACAGACAGAAACAGAGCCCAAGACCTAAAGGCCGAAAAGGGAAATGTTATAATTGTTGGTTAAAAGGGCATTGAGCAAGACTGTTCTCGACCCAGGAAGACAAAAGAACTGCGCACGGAAAATGCTCAGATAGCAATGACAGATTCGTATTCACTATTTTTGATGACGTCAACCTCTGATGTAGAGGGAAGTTCGATTTGGTACATCGATTCAGGTGCGCCGCAGCATATGTCGTGTAAAAAGGACTGGATGCAGAATTATTCTGATTTTCCAACTCCAGAAAAGGTTCGGCTCGGTGATAACGGAACAGTAGATGCCTGTTTGGTTAAAAGTTAAGTTTGGTGATGTATATAAGCCTGTAGAATTTTCCGATGTGATTTATGTACCTAGCTTGGCAAACAATTATTTTCTGTCAGTGCATTAACCAAGAATTGATTTACTATGGTATTTGATGATAGGAAATGTGCTCTTCTCGACAGTGATGGGACATCAAAAGGTTATGGAATTACTGATGGGCTACGCTTGATTCATCTTTCATGAAGAATTCATTGCATGATGCTCACGGTGCTGCTAATGAGAATTATCTACAGCTATGGCATGAGAGATCTGGACATTTGGTATTTAAAAACCTGGAACTTTTGAATACTTAGAAGTTAGTTGATGGCTTAAATTTCAATAGTTCAGAAGATTCTGAACTTTGTGAGCATAGCACGAAAGGAAAGCAGAAAAGACGTTCAATTCTAAAGAATGAAACCACTAGAGACAAAGCTACAGATTGTGCATACTGATGTCCGTGTGCCAACAAAGAGTCTTGGTGTTAAAATCAGTAGATGAAAACCCCTTGATCTAACCGGAATGGCATATAGAAATTCAGGAAAAAGTAGTTTACCGCTACATCTTTGGAGCAAATCCCTTTAAAACCATTTGACATTTGAAATCAAAGGGCTAAGGCTTCGGACAAATACAAATTTCGTAAAAAAAGTTTCCACACTCCTGATATAATGCGTCGATAATTTTCATATAAAAAACCTTCAAGAACAGCTACCCTACGGAACAACTAAACCCCAAGTAATTTTTCGAATCGTTATTTTGTGACATTCATGGACAATAAGTCGCGACATACTGCTATCTACTTTATGAAGAGCAAGGACAAGGTCCTTTGGAAGTTCAAGGAATTTGAAGCAATGGCTACGAATATTACTGGAAACAGTATTAAACTACTTCGTTCTGATAATGGAGGAGAACTCCTGTCCAAAGAACTCAGCGATTTCCTGGTCCAGAAAGGTATTATGGTGCAGTTGACTATCTTACGAACGCCCGAACAAACAGGGTAGCGGAGAGGATGAACAGAACAATTCAAGAGAGTGCCAGATCCATGTTACAGACAGCTGGATTATCTAATAGCTTCTGGGCTGAAGCAGTATTGACTGCAGCAGTAGTTCCGAAGAACAAGTCCCACTGTTGAGAAAAAAGGTATAACTCCATACGAGGCTTTCATTATAAGTAAGCTTGATGTCTCAAGCTTAAAAGTTTTTGACCGTGATGCACATATACATATCCCTGGGGAAGTTAGGAAGAAATGGAACGCCAAGTCTGTTAAGTATCTTTATTTGATATAGTCTTGTACGTAAGGGCTTTAGATTGTGGAACCCACAAACAAAATCCAAGAGTCACGCTCAGTTGTATTCCTTGGAAACTCATTAGCAAATCGCATTCAAATGTCCAATGGGAAGAAAAGTGATTAATCCATTCATCAACGTTGGCTGCAGATCTTAAAGCTACTGAAATCGCACATGATGATAGTGAAGAGGATATAGATGAAGCTGAAAAGCTGAAGAGGAAGGAGAATGTCTTCAAGACATTGAATTGCTTCGCAGATCAACTTGACTAAGAAAGGTTCCTGACAGGGGTCCTGTGATCACGGGACTGGCGGAACTGTAAAAAGTCTTTGAACGATCGATGCAGCATTTAACTCACCTATGAAAGAAGAATAGCTAGCAGCACTGAATGATGAGTATTCCTCTGTAATGAAAAACTAAGTATGGACTCTTGTCGAATTACCTAAAGATCGTAGTACGGTTGGATGTCGTCGGGTATTTAAAATCTAGTACAACTCCGACAGAATAATAGAGAGATACATAGCTCGTCTGGTGACAAAGGGTATTCACAAGAGGCAGCTGTAGACTATGACAAAACTTATTCACCTGTTGCTAGGTACACATCAATTCGTGCGATATTCACAATTGCTAACCAGTTCGATTTAGAGTTACACCAAATGGATGTTCAAACAGCGTTCCTTAATGCGTTATTGGATGAAGAGATAGATGTGGCTCAACCAGAAGGTTAAATTGAAGATGGCAAATAACATTTGTTATGCAGGCTTAATAAGTCTGTATGGACTGAAAAATTCGTCCACACAATGGACAGCATTCTAAAGGACTCAGGATATGACCAATGCATTTAAGGCCCATGCCTATACATTAAGCGAGTGGGAGAAAAGTTATTGATCGTTGCACTATGTGTTGACGATATGCTGATGGCTTCAAATAGCAGATGCTACGTCCAGAGAAAGAAGCATTAAAGAAGAGATTTTCCATAAAAGACATGGGAGAGGTTCATTATTGACTAGGAACTCAAGTTCTACGAGACAGGGCCAATAAGGAAATGGCACTTCATCAAACAAGATACTTTGAGAATGCAAGACTGCAAAGCTGTAACAACTACACAGGAACTTGGTTCCAGATTAATGCAAAGTGAAAGTGGCTGCGCTGACAAACGGAAATACCAATCATTAATTGGCACCTTGTGCTAAACGTATAATGCGCTACATCAAAGGCACTCTTGAATGGGGTATATTGCTCTATGGAACTAAAGAAACAGGTTCAACGCAGAGGATTCACAAGTACTGATTGGGGGAGTAATCCTAACGGACGAAAGTCACGCTTCGGTTATGCCTTTACGTTGTGTGGTGGTACAATTAGCTGGCTAAGTAAGAAGCAAGCCACAATTGCTCTATCTTCTACTGAAGCAGAATACACTGCTGCAAGCATTGCTACGCAAGAAGCAATTTGACTAAGAGCTTTACTAACTGATTTAAAGGTCAATCAGAAAGCAGCAACTGTTGTCGAAGAAGACATACAAGGGGCCATTGCTGTAAAAATCCAACGTTCGTTGGACGCACAAAACGTGTGGATATTAGTTGTCATTTTATTCGAGACAAAGTTGAAAGCAAAGAAAGTGTTCTTAAACATTGTCCTACCAGAAATATGTTTGCTGATATGCTTACCGAAGCCTTACTAAAGAATCTGTTTGAAACGTTTCGAACAATGCTCTGCATGAATAACAAAGTTTAAGAAGAAACTGATGGACATTGGCTGTTTTAATTCTTAATCTTTATTAATTTTTCGAGTGGGAGTGCCAAAGATTCAGTATTGAATTGGACGCGAAACATACATAATCATGAACTCTGATTTCCGCTGACACACAGCTTAAGGAACACTATTGATTTTATAATATACCGCCGTTTTAAAGTTTCGTGTTGTTCAGTTATGCTTTGAGAACAAATTGTGCTTTTGTGACTCTCAGTCTAACGAGAATTTGGATTCGTTTATCTGCTAACTTTAATACTAACGTAAAAGAAACTTGCAAATGCCTACCGCTCATCATTTTCCCCATCCTTTAGGTAAAAACGGATGTAAAATGGACGGTGTACTCCTGCCTTTACATACCTGGCACTGATTCGTATCTTGCTCTGTTGCACACTCTGCTCTAAATCAAGTCGCTTGTACTACTCTAAACATTGTCATACGTTGATATCGTGTCACGACAGTCAATGGTAAGGTCTCCTTAATATTGTGATATCACTATTCCTCAGTTTTTCAAGGACTTCTCTCAAGATTCTTGCAGACTACAGGCTAAGTCTTCTGCAACTCCTCAGTGCTGCTCTCGGTTCCTGTTTCCTTTACTCTGCTTTTGCTATCTTTTCACAATGTTCTTAGTGTCCTGATAACTATGGGAACTTCTTCTACTTTCATACTCCATAATTTGTAGAAATACTTCTTTAAATCTCGATGTTCAGCAACTTTCTCTTTCTCCTTCTGTTCTGTCCGAATACTATTTGGGATGGCTACATCAGCAATTCAAGTAGGTAATATTCACTCTCCTTCAAACAAATTGATATGTCAAAAAATCTCACTAGTTCGCACGGGCATAACAAGAGGTTATCTTCCCACATTCAGTACGCAATTCCCGCACCAAAAAGCTGCTCAAGACCATGATATTTGATATGATGTCAAAGAGCTATACGCTAGTGAAAAATCCATGCTGGAACACAAAACCTAAGCTAAAAGCAAGCGTTAGTGAAGGCACAAATACTCAAAAAAAAATTTGAAGCTCAACTCCCGTTGAAAACTAGAGCTAAAGCCGGTTCATGCAAAGGCACTGGCACTGACAAAAAATATGAAGCTAAGGGCGATATATCACAAAAATTACATCTTTTCCTTACAATTTACTACAAATTCATGCAATCCCTAAATCTCTGATAAAAATCTAAACTCATCAAAATATTGTGAGCTAATACTAACCTATTCTAAAAGTCCTCTGCAAAAACCTCAGCTTTCTCTCCCTAAAATCTTGTTCGTCCACTGGGACATAGCTCTAAGCTTGTTGACAGTTACCTAATGTCTAAAACACATCCTGACTATGCCTTTACTGTCAAGAACTAAGGTGCCATAGAGGGGAGCTTAGAGGCAACAAGTGCACACCAGTTTGGTGCAGTCCTAACTTGGTAGCATGAACCTACTCTTCATTAAGACTTTGTGTATACTTTCCATCAGCTACGACTAGCCTTTGGATAACTCTGCATGTATTTAAAGTTGAACCGTCTGAATGAAATATTGGGTATGACCCAAGTCGTGATCTATGGAAGTAACCCGTAGGACAGTAGCGCTCTTAAAGTCTTCGGACGACATCCCCTATCCTGACTATATTATCAGACAAAATAAACACCGAATCTATTTAAATACTCTGCACTTTAACAAAACAGGGCACATATGCTCCACATGCTCAAAAAGCCAATTAGCCAATTAGTGTCATTATATCAAATGGACAACCTTTTAACTCCAGAAATGAAAGAACTTTTGGTGGTACATTTAAGATATGCGGTGGAATGTCCTATGCAAGAAATCAACAGCCTCTAGGCCTTTTCTCCACAAGCCAGTCATCTCTGTAAAGGTGTTGCTGCACATTTATGCCTTCCTGGGGCGCAGACATTAACACACCACAAAATTCAATCTGTGGCAGATTGCCCTCTATATACTTAGATGGGAAACTATGAAAGTTCCTATGATTGACGAAAAATACGTAAGATTCTATGCCCGTCCGTCGTATAGTGCCAGAGAAGTTCTTAAACAGGAACATATCTACTTGTGCCTTTCTCTTGAATATCTTGTACGAACCAGCCCATGGCCTGTAAATTATGCGAATCCCTCTCCTCTTAAATTCGTCGACAAATTCACCTTCATCTACTTGGTCCATCTCTTCTCTTCTAAGTAGTAAATCCACATCTTGGTCCCAAGGCAAAGGATTGTTGTATCTATATGCACCAAACAAGCTGAAATGAAAGCATAGCTTTTTGTTAGAATCAGCTTTGTCTAACTTCATTGACAACCACAATAAGATGAATTGCCAAATCCGACCGCAAAAAGAGAACTTCATCGCATTTTATCACTATTTCTAGTTCCCATTCCAAACGGAAACAGTTTACATACAATGCTTACAATAAACAAATACTGCAATTGCTAAACAATACAAAACTAGATAGAATCTAATTTGAGACCTCAGTCTAGTTTGTGCATAATAGAAAGTTCTAAGAAAGGAGCTCCAAAATAGTTCACAAGTTAGCAAGTAGAGAGCATAACTATTCTCTTTTTCAGCCAAAAGCACACTACTGATTGGTAAATGACTTAATTCAAAATCCGACACTAACCGCATTTCATCGACGTATGAAAGTAGGAGAAACCTGTGACACGAAATAGCAGGAACATTTCAAAAATACTCCCGCTATTTTGTGCTATAGTGAAGTTCTGTTGCACCAACAGACTACTGACGAATTTTCGGAAGAAATCTGTAAATAAAATCTCTAAGAACTTATTACACCTGAAATTTTGAAAGGTAACAAATAGGCTTCAAGTCATAATGGTCTTATAAAGTGTTCTTCGTAGCTTTACCCCTGTTTCACGTGGTCTGATTGCCTCCTCCCCCCCCCCCCAAATAAACAGGAAAGTGTCCAGCGCTTTTGTCACATGCTCCAACAATACGTAGCGCACAAAGCACATTGAAATCAAATATAATTTCGCAGAAGCTGCTTTGAATCTTTAATTCACAAATTTTTCTCGATACTTCAACTACTTTAGCTCTACATGAATATCTTTCTAACGGACTACAAATTTACGAACTATACGTACAACTCTACACTATAGTAGCGCTAGTTTCAACACGTTGTAAATGAGAAGCCCCTTGAAAAAAACAGTAAGACTAAAGGAGTACCTCTCTGCCATACTATGAAATGAAGTGAATTGGCACAAGACAGGGAAATACATCCCACGAACTGTGCAACGGATAAAATGGCTGCGGATGCTATGATGACCAAACCATTGCCTAAGATTCTAATATCGACCGGAGTTAATAATCTAACTTTTGCATTGATATTTGCCCATATACGTATAAAATAAAAGACAGTTTTTTGTCCAGTACTGAAACTTTTTAGGTTTTTAATAATTTCAGTATTGAAACTATCTTAAGATTTTCTTAAGAAGGATAGGAGAGTGTGCAAAACCCTACATTGCTACACAGACCGACAGGTACTACAAAAACATAACACTTTCCTCTATATCGGCTACCGCAAGAAATCTATACAAATTAAGTAAAAGCGACGGTTGTCTAGCGTGAATATTAGAATATTAAAACTATATGACTTATCGACTTTCTTAGGTTCTTAGGCTGAACTTTTTATACCTTTTTAGCAGTAGCTCGGAGCTCAGCTTTCCTATACACAAATGTTTTTACAAAAAAAAATGAGAATTTCATTGATGAATGAATCCAAGGTGATGAACCAAGATGGCAAACTTAACTTTAACTCTTACCAGTGCTTGCCTGTCTATATTAATATTAACCATATATATTGAACCATATTGATATTGACATTCCAAGGAGAAATCTAGAACTCTTAAAGGTAAGTTTCTTTTACTCTGGTGCCAAGACATGGAATGAAATTCCAAGTAACATCAGGACGAGCCCCACAATCTCTCTGTTCAAAGAAACTTGAAGGAATTCCTAAACAGTTAATAGATGTCCAAAGCACGATCCCTAGGTAGAACAGCAACGTTTTTGTTGACTATATTAATGTTTATTTATTGCAGTATCTATTATGCTGATAGGGTATTCCTGGATTAAGATTTATTATTACATTATTACATTACATTAGTCTACGCAATACCAGTGTTACAAGTTCAACATTTTTGTCAAAAAAGCTTTAGAAAATTTTAGTACCGATATCATGAAAAAGTTAGGTAAAATGCATGTGCTCACCCAGACTTAATGGAATATCTTGTACAATCGATTGTTCTCATTGATAAATCAACACCACAGAACTATTTCTTTCCCAAATAATGGTCGTATTTTTTCATATCAGAACCTTAATGAAAAGACTGTTTCCCACCACTCTATTCGCGCATTTTGACAATTCGATTATCAATGACCAAACATTCAAATCGATAAAGAATGACAAAAGGTCCCTATCGGGCAATAGGTGTGTCCTTAGAAATTGTACTGAAAACGTGCTAATAACATTAATGGTTGTGGAGATAATGCGCGGATGTCAATAGATTTATATTAAACTTGTCCTATATGAAAATTCATTTCGGTAGCGTAGACAAATACTCATAACACTATGGGAAAGTATTTCTATGTAGGACTAGATCCAAGCAAAACACGAGATTCCTATCACTTTTAATTTTCCATTCATCAATACTTAATGACAAGTCAGTGGCGAAAGCTTATCCAGCTAATTGACACCGTATCGACTCGAAGCTCCTCCTCCAGTACGGCACGACTGGACAGAGGTAGAGTTACAATTACAAAACCAAATGTCTATACGTGCCGAACTGACACATGCACACCACCAGGTTAGCTCAACAACAAAATGGTTGATAGATAACAACCGGTTCTTCACTGCAGCGCAGTTTCATACCAAACTAGTTGCCTCAAAAGATATAATCTGATGTCATGTTTGATCATTCAATTGCACTATTTATGATGAAGAAATTGAATACTCTAAGGTTCCCAATAAACGGGGGATCGGAAATATTTATAAAACCTAACAAACGGGGGTCTTAACAAACGTGAGGGTCGGGAATATTTCTAAACCACTATGGTAGTTGCACTGTCTATAGTCCTTCTGATAAACATCAAACGAAACAATCATTTAGTGAAACAAGGGGCCATTCACAAAATACGTCACGCAAATTTTGACAGACTCTGATCCCTCCCACCCCCATTGTCACGCACTGTCACAAAACAAGAATAAATTGACCCCCATCCCCGCGTGACGTCACAAAATTTTCATTTCGGAAATATAGAGTTTTACATTGATAGGGGTCACATTTTCAGATTCTTCTGTACCAACCGGAATACTTTGGAAGCCATAAAAGGGCCCAGTTGAAGAGGTAGTTAGGCTGATCAAAGTATACAGTATGCGGCAATTTTCGAAATTTTTATTTTTCCACCACCCTAAAACAAATATGGATAACTAGAAACAAACTCTGAAATGCCGGAAGATCGGGTTTTCAGAAAACTACGAACAATTTGAAGCAAGACAATATGTGGAACATAATTTTAAATAACGAACACAGACAGGAACAAAATGAAATTTTAAGTCCATTCCGTTTGGTAATTTAGTCATCGATGCTCTCCCATACGGGCGTTCGATCATCTGCTGCAATTATTTGCGGACCAGTAAAGAAATTTCGCTGCGTAGGCACTTCCAACCCTTCAATGTCAACATCGCACATATAGTCAAACATAGTTTGATAGTACTTGATAGAAGTTGAAACAGTGTCGCGAACGCGTTTAGTTAGGTTGCAACGACAATAAAACTCTCTAGGTTTTTGATTTTTTCATTAACACGTTTTTCTCTCCCACTCCGACCTCGCGACTCCTCCCAAGTCACGTGGTCTCAACTCAACAATGAACATAACATGAATTAACAAAACAAAAGAAACGAAAACCGGGGGTAGTGAACCTACTGAGTCTTCGCGTCACACTCCCCCCATTTAATGTCCAAACATTAAATGTTATTATCAGTCTTCAGGATTGTTCATCTTCATACAAAAAGGTTTGCTTCACATTGTCTTCTGCTATCTTGGCAGCCCTTCTTCTTGGGTTGAATTCCTTGGCCCTTGGATCCAGTGGAAGGTCCTTACACTGTGTGTCACTGTCCATACACTGTGTGTCACTGTCCATACACTGTGTGTCACCGTCCCTACACTGTGTGTCACCATCACATGAGAGTTCAAGTGGATAAAGTAATTGTATGGCCCTTTCAATTTCTGTCTTCTTTGTTCTCAGCTTCGCAACTCTAATAACTCCATCTCTTCCTTTCACCAGTTGTTCCACAATCCCCACATCCCATTTACCACGATTTCTTTCATCTCCCTTAATTAGTACAACATCGCCCTCGTTAACGGCGTTCTCTTTCCCCAGGTGCTTCATGTTATGCCTTTCCCTAAGCGACTTTAAGTATGTATCCGACCACCTCTTCCAGATATTATTCTTGCACTTTTCCAAATACTTTGCCCTCTTTCTAAGGTCCTTGCCATCAAGCGTGTGAACCTCTTCATCCAATAGCGCATTTTTCTTTCCGAGTATCATCAAGTTTGGGGTGAGCTCCTGCAATTCTATATCATCTTCCACGTAACTCAATGGTCTATTATTCAAAACGGTCTCTACATCCATTAGTACTTCCTTAAGCTCCTTCAACTTTAACAAGGCCCTTCCTGCAACTCTATATAATGATTGCTTGACAATGCCAATAAGCCTTTCATACTGACCTCCCCACCAAGGAGCTCTGCTCAAATTGAACTTCCACTTAATTTCATTTCTTGCCAGAAGGTCATTTAACTTTTCACTGTGCAGGATGCTTTTTATCCTACTAGCTGCTGCCTGAAAGGTCCTTGCGTTATCTGAATATATAACTTTTGGCCTGCCTCTTCTCGCTATGAATGCTTTCAATCTTGCCATGAACTCTTCCGTGGTCATCTCTGTCACAACATCTATATATATTCCTCTTGTAAGACTGCAGGCTATCAGTAGTATGTACGCCTTGCCTTGTGATTTTGGAGTAGCTCTATAGATTATAGGGCCCGCATAATCTACCCCGACAATTTCGAAGGGTCTTGCAACTTTTGTTCTATCTTCTGGAAGTAGCCCTGAGGGAGGTTGGCTGAACGCTTTAGTGTGAAATCTCTTGCACCCATGACATCGGTGTCTTATGCTCTTTACTCGTTGTCTAAGTTTTGGTACCCAATAATTTCGCCTGACTTCTGTCATAGTGATGCTAACTCCCCCGTGTAATGTTTGCAGATGGCAGTGTTCAACTATCTTGTCAGTGAGAAGTGACCTTTCTGGTAAGTACACCGGATAGTCTCCTTCGATCCTTCCCTTACAGATAAAAATCCCTTTGTCATTTTTCTGCAAATTCAATCTTTCTCTGTCACTTTTAAACCTCTCGTTATTTTCAAATCTTCGCTGTTCTCTCAAAATCACTAGTTCTATTTGAGATTGAATGTCTTGTGTTGTCAATTGGCCTAGTGTTCTCTCTCCTTTTCGGACTCGACAATTATGAATGAATCTTCCGATCCAGCCTAATATTCTCATTGCTTTCCAAAAGTTGTGTATCTCAAGAACCTGATCAATTTCGCATTTCTCCACGTTTGCTGTTCTCAAAAGTTCTTTGACTGGACTTACCTCCTTTTCAGTCTCTTCACTAGCTGTGATCTCTATTTCTTGTGGCCAGGTATCCTTGTTTAGTAACCACTTTGGCCCTTCAAACCAGCGAGTTGGTATTTTATTTGCCTTGCATCCCCTGCTCCCAATGTCAGCAGGGTTCTCTTCACTTGGTACATGTTTCCATTTAATAAAGCTTTTCTTTTGGATTGCCTTTACCCTATTGCCAACAAACTGCTTGTATTGTCCCTTGCCTTCTATCCAATACAGCGCGACAGAACTATCCAGCCATGCATAACTTCCAGAAATGTGTATACCCGCAAGTGCTGTAGTTGTAGATTCAAGCATATTTGCTACGAGATGGCCGGCAACGAGTTCTAATCTTGGGATAGACAGGTCCTTTTTTGCCAGTCTTGATTTTGCAACTAACAGCTCTACATTGCTCCCTGACTTCTGATGAACGATGGCATAAACTGCAGCTGAAATGCCATGTTTACTAGCATCACCAAATCCGTGCAAAACTATTGATTCAACTCTCTCCGAATACTTAGCTATGGATCTTGGTACTTCTATTTCATCTGGTAAGGAATTTTCCCAGCTCTTGAACTCATTTAACAATTCATTTGGTAGTTCTTGGTCCCATGGCACTTTTGCGTCACATGCCTTACGGTATATCAGTTTTCCTTCAAGTGTTACAGGCGACACTATGCCTAATGGATCATATATTGAGGCGACTCTTTGCAAAATAGCTCTTCTTGTGTACTTTGCTTGCTTTGCTGGAAATGTAATTGCTAAAGTGTCTCTGTACTTGTCCCATTTTAGGCCTAGTAATTTTGCCTCATACTTTTTGTCACCTAACTGTTGCTTTGCATAGCTCTCATCATCTGCTTTACTTAAGACATTTTCATTTTGCTGATCTTCCTCCAGTTCTTTCACATTACTGTGCCACTTGTGTAGCTGGAAGCCTGCTCGTTCAAATATCTTTACTGTTTCCATTTTCAGAATCTTGACTTCCGTAAGTGTGTCTCCCGAGAGAATGACATCATCAACATAAATACTTTTCCGAATTTCTTCTACTGCCTTTGAGTTTATCTTTTCTTCATTGCGCAAATGATGTTCTATTGTCCCTCCAAGTAAAAAGGGGGACTGGTTCAACCCAAAAATTACTCTTGTAAATCTATAAGTACCTATTTTACCCTTGTCCTTATCCTTGAGCCAATGAAAGCGTAATGCATCACGATCTGATTCTCGTATTCTTATTTGCAAAAATGCCTGCTTTAGATCTCCTGCTACTGTTATGGGTCGCAGCCTGTTTCTTGTCATTATGTCCCATATCATGTTCTGTAAAGGCGACCCAGTTTCTAGACATTCATTTAACGAACTTGCTTCATTGTTCTCTCTTGCAGAAGCATCATAAACTATTCTGATCTTTGTGGTCTCTGCCTTCTCTCTGATGACTGGTCTATGTGGTAAATAGAACACCTTCCCTTGCCCCTCACCATTCGCTTCCTCTATGATTCCTTCTGCTTCTTGGTCTTTCATGATCTTATCATAAGCACTGAACAGCTCTGGGTCCCTTTCTAGTTTTTGCACAAGCTTTCCTAATCTTGCTAAACTTCCTAATCTGTTGTTAGGTAGTTCAGTTTCTCCACTTTTCCACATCAAGCCTGTTTCATAGAATCCTTCTACTTTCCTTTCTAGCTGGTCATTGAATTCTTCAAAGATAGAGCTTTGGTTTTCATCATCAGCATCCTTCAGTCCTAAGACATCCAAGCTACACAACTTCTCATAGTCAACAGTACTTGATTTTGCAAAAAGGAACTTTCCGATCTCTATTTCCTCACCTGGAGAAATTATTGTCCATCCGAACTTTGTGTACTCTGCTACCGGTTCTCCTGGCTTACCCACACATGGGTTTGTGCTTGTTTTGATCCTTGCATATTCTGATGCTCCTAGGATAAGGTGAACAGGAAGCTCTGTTTTTTCACTTATATCATCCATCGTAACTGTATGAAGGTGCTTGTACTTCTTTACGACATGTTGGTACTTTGGGTTTTTCACTGATAATAGTTCTTCTCTATCAACTTTACTTGCTTCCACTTCCAGTTTGAAATCTCCTTGTAGATTTTGGATTTCTACTTGGTAAATTTCAATCTTCTTGTTGACTGTGCTTAACATCATATCTATCTGTCTGTTCTGCTTCAAAATTGGCCTTTTTCCAAGGATACTCACCAGCTTTTCCGAGATATATGAGCTACCCGCTCCCGTATCTAACAAGGCTCTGCATCTTACACCATTGACTGTAACGATGACAATGGGATATATTACCCTTTGCTCTCCTGAGGCTAACAAAAACTGGTCTTGTCTTTTATCACAAATAGATGTGTGATGTTTTGCCCCGCAACGTTGACAACCACTTCTTACTCTACATTCAGCAGCTCTGTGATTAGCTCCTGTACAATTAAAGCACAGCCTCCTTTTCTTAAGATGTTCCCTTCGATGGCATATTTCTGTTACCTTTCTGCACTCTGTTGATTTATGGTCATCTCCTTCACAATAGACACAACTCCTTTTTCTCCATTGTTGTCTTGCTTGAAAGAATTTTTCACGTTTCTGTATATTATGATTTGTTTCACGGAAATTCATAGCCCCCCTCTATCATCTTGAGAACTGGGATTCCGCTCGGTCCATTGTTTGAGAGCATTTACTAATTTGGGGAATCCCCACTCCTGCCAGTTATCATCAGTACGAACTAAATCTGCACGTATACCCTCGAGCTTGTCTAATGTTCCCCTCGTTGGACCTTTAATTTCACCTAATTTACCCATGGATTCTAGTGCCTGTACACTTATTAACAGTTTCTCATAGAATTCTTGAATTTTTGCTGCATTCCCCCCTTTGATCAACGGTAAGCTCGTGATGTTTTGTACATATGCGTTTATTATTTCACTTGATTTACCATATGTGGAATTTAAAATTTTCTTTGCTCTTTCGTAACCTTCTGTGGTAAGAGGAAGGCCGTCTATGCTAAGCCTCACTTTTGGCAAAAGTAACTCTTTCAAATAAGAAAATTTGGTTACGGAATCTATGCTTGCATTATCTATTTCAGCCTGGAACTGGTTCCAAAATCTGTACCAGTCCAAATGTGTACCTTGAAACTTGGAAATAACTAGTTTTGGAAGTTTAGCATTAGAATTTGCCTTACATTCACCTAGTTTTTTCTCAATTTTAATCATTTGCTCATACCTGGCTTTCTCCAGCTCTGTTTCCATCTCGTGCTGTCTTTGCTTTGATAACAGGAGTTCTCGTTCCTCTTCTTTCCTCTCGCTTGATTTGATCTCCTTGACGAACTGCTGTAGTTCTTCTATGATGGGATTAAATTTCTGTATTTCATTGTTGATTTCGCTACTCCACGCTTTGATTTCATCTAGCTCTTCTCCTTCTTCTAATTTCAGTTCTTGTAATTTGGTTTTCAGTTCAAAAACCTCCTCTATTTTCGATTCGTAAATTTTGATGTGTCTTTCTATTCCTTTACGATCTTTCGTATTTAGAGCGACTCGCGCTTCTTCTTCTATCAAAGTCAACAGGCCTAACTTCCCTGTGACTTTTTTCGATAAATTTTCCTTGTTTTCTGAATCTGCCATGGTCAGTCGGATGAATTCCAATCACGGTTGGTACTGTCTCCCATCTGGGGTGCCACTTTGTCGCGAACGCGTTTAGTTAGGTTGCAACGACAATAAAACTCTCTAGGTTTTTGATTTTTTCATTAACACGTTTTTCTCTCCCACTCCGACCTCGCGACTCCTCCCAAGTCACGTGGTCTCAACTCAACAATGAACATAACATGAATTAACAAAACAAAAGAAACGAAAACCGGGGGTAGTGAACCTACTGAGTCTTCGCGTCAACAGTATGACAATACTTTTTAATTTGAATACATTACTCGGATTAACTAAAATCCATCTTTACAAGCTTAAAACAAAGAATACACGTTAAAAACGGTTCTTGTTAGCGCAACGAGCTACTAACTTCATACCTCCATAAAGTATTCACTTTGAACTTATCAAAAGTGCACGGAACCATGAAAACAAAGTTGTTCGATTTCATAAATAGTTTGGAGGAATTTCAGAATTTCATAAATAATTATGAAGAAAGTAAGAATAAAGTTTTCAGGGGGATTGTCAATTATTGAAAGAAGAAATTTCTTTCCTGAAAGAAAAACCTCCAAACCATTTTTCATTTCTTGAAATTCAAAAAACGACGATTCCTAATAAGCTAGAAGGGTCGAGAAAAACATGAAAAATTAATAAGCATCCTCCTCGTTTATTAGGAAACTAAGAGTACAGTTCTTCGGGGCTTTAGTCGGCCATATATAATTGCGAAAAAATTTATAACGCTTACGCAGGAGAGGTTCAGTCTGGCATGGCATGACACGACACGGTATGACACGACACGACCGTATAAAACGACTCGACTTATAAAATAGCCCCTATTTAGTGGTAACGTCCTCCTTGTTCTTCCCAACAGTACTCTTCACATCGCATTTTATTACGAAGTTGGGGTTGTGATAGTGTATTAGTTAGTTGGGATAGTAATAGTGTATTATTGAGTTGGGATTGTGATAGTGTATTAGTTAGTTGGGATTGTAACAGTGTAGTTCTGAGTTGGGATTGTGATAGCGTATTAGTTAGTTGGGATTGTAATAGTGTATTACTTAGTTGGGATTGTGATAGTGTATTATTGAGTTTGGATTCTGATAGTGTATTAGTTAGTTGGGATAGTAATAGTGTATTATTGAGTTGGGATTGTGATAGTGTATTAGTTAGTTGGGATAGTAACAGTGTAGTTCTGAGTTGGGATTGTGATAGCGTATTAGTTAGTTGGGATTGTAATAGTGTATTACTTAGTTGGGATTGTGATAGTGTATTATTGAGTTTGGATTCTGATAGTGTATTATTGAGTAGGGATTGTAACATTGTATTATTGAGTTGGGATTGTGATAGTGTATTATTGAGTTGGGATTGTGAAAGTGTATTTATGAGTTGGAATTGTAATAGTGTATTATTGAGTTTGGATTCTGATAGTGTATTATTGAGTAGGGATTGTAACAGTGTATTTATGAGGTGGGATTGTGATAGTGTATTATTAAGTTGGGATTGTAACATTGTATTATTGAGTTGGGATTGTGATAGTGTATTATTGAGTTGGGATTGTAACATTATATTATTGAGTTGGGATTGTGATAGTGTATTATTGAGTTGGGATTGTAACATTATATTATTGAGTTGGGATTGTGATAGTGTATTATTGAGTATGGATTCTGATAGTGTATCATTGAGTAGGGATTGTAACAGTGCATTTATGAGGTGGGATTGTGATAGTGTATTAATGAGTTGGGATTGTGATAGTTGTTAAAAATCGGATAGAATGAAAGGGAAAACAGAAGAAAATAGGTTGTTTTTCTCAATAGATTCTTTGTTTCGCGGGCTTCGTTACACTATCATCTCTTTTACTGGCTTTGCGTAGATTTCTTGAGCCGATGTATATATTCACTATTTATGATTGTGTAGTGTCTGTCTGCATATGCAACACCGTGGCGCATGCACAAACTCTAAGATTCTCCAAAAGAAAGTCTAAAGAAAGATATCGTATGATTTAGTACTTAAATAATAAAAAAGAGAAGATGTTTAAGTACCGGGCAAAAAAATTCTGAAATAAAAAACTAGTGACCCAAGGCAAATGCAAACTACTCTGATAAATCTTTTTAAAAAAGATGAGATGAGTGAACTGGCTGACAGTCAAATAATTTAAACAAATAATTTGGCAGTAGCTATGAAGGCAAAGCACGTGCGTGCGCCAATCACTGTCATGCATATGTGCAAACGATCTAACATTTCAACCAAAAAGTCAGAAGAATGAAGCGTTACGTCAAATGTTTGGCCATGATCAGCCGTCGCCAAATAGTGTAAAATATAATGCTATGTGTCCTGACAAGGTGTGCAAACGGTCTAACACTTCAACTAACAAGTGGAGAAAAATCAAATTTTGCGCTAAAGCCTGGTGCACACTTGTCATAATTCCCGTAAGAGTAAGGGAAGTCGGCGACTATCCAGCCTCATACGCTCTTGCATTCAGTGTGTTCACACTTGTCATGAAAGTCGGCGACTTACATATTGCGCGCCAACCCAGGTCAGAAAAGCGCGGCAATTCAGAACGTAGTTAATCCTTCAAAATGGCGTAAGGGAACAATCGCATAATTCTACATGGTAGAATTCTGATGCTGATAGCCATCATCCGCTTACGGATAGTGCCGAACAAACGAAACAGTAAAGCGAAAAGAAAGCGGAGATTTTGGATACGACCTCATCTGAAGGAGAGAAAGAAACACGGACAGTTTCAGACCCTTTTTAAGGAACTAAGAATGTTTGACAGAGAATATTTTTCAGGTATCTAGGCCGAGTTTTTGCATCAAAAGTTTTGATCATTTTTTTAGTTTATAATCTTAAAAGGAAGCTTTGGGTCTTTGAATTTTTAACTTAGCATTCCATTTATACCCTCAACAAGAGGAAATATGAAGCCCTATAAGTCGGTGACTATAATGCACAGCGTTCACACTGGTCGTAATTCGCATAAGAGTCGTGGAAGTCGGGGACTTGCCTGCTTCAAATAGAATGCATTTCTATTTGGCAGCGAAGTCGGCGACTTCAGGAACAGCTTATGAAAACACATTCACACTGATCGTAAAACGCATAAGAAGCAAAATAGTCGCCGACTTTCCCGGTTCTTACGCAAATTACCGCAAATTACGACAAGTGTGAACCAGGCTTAAATGCTTGACCATGATCAAACATCACCCAGCATTGCAAAACACAATGTAAGGTGTCTTGACAAGGTGTGCAAACTAGACAGCATTTTGACTGACATAATGTTAGATCAATGCAATACTAAATACTACATCGTTTACACAGGCCTCAGTACTTACGTATTCTATATACTGGCCTGCGTTGATTTGGCTATGAAGTGAACCAAACCAATATGTCGCCGATAGCAATTTGCTGGCGTCAAAAATCTATTTTTTCTCTATTAAATTCTGAGGTTGAAGATAGAATCTTTCACTTCTTCAACCATACAATAACAGTCGAGCATTGGAACAGCTTTAAATATTGTGCATTACTGTCATAAGTACAAATTCAATCAGTAATTTTTATTCTTCGGATTGGTGCATAACACCATGAGTGCTCCTAGTTCAAATACTATTTGCTTAGCAATTGGAAGTTAACAAGTTGACTGATTCAATATTTTCTCCAGATCCCAGCGTTGTATTTATTTCACAGTACAGGTCTTCCGTGTCATTCTATGCAATGTGTGTTTTATAGGATGTCTGGTAAACAGTTATTCTTAAGTCTTTTAGCAGAATTTTGTGAAGAAAGAGCTTGTTCAAACTTAGCTTCAATGTGCAACTGAAATGGGTTGCAAATATTTTGTCTTTTGGGCAATAAAATGTGTCTAGAGCAAACTTCCGAAAACGACCGCTTCATATAGAACGGTTCGGAAAGACGGGGCCCAAAAAGATAATGAAGTCCTCTGCTAGTGTCTTCCCTTCCACTCGGGGGGTGAAGACTAGCTTTCTGACTTTAGCTTCGTCACTCGCACTATTTCAACAAGCAAACAACTCACAAATGGCAAAGTGATTTGATTTCACACGGGGTTTCATTTACCAGTGTGATGTATAGAGAGTCGGATTTCTGTTAATACTGATGTAAAGTTATGATTTCAAAACCGCCCAAAAATGGATATTTGCAATACTGAACGCTTGCTGTTAAAATTCAAAATTGACGGGCCATTCAGACGGTTGAGGAAATGCACCATCGTCCATGAACTTCAAAAATCAATTAAAAGAAAGGTACTTAAACGTTGCAATAATAATCATGGTTTACCTTAAGCTAGGACAAACCTGTGTGGCATTGACACTGTCAGGTTGGTTCGCCAAAAATTATGGCAGACCCTGCCAAATGAAATGAAATAGTCTCAAGCACTGGGGATTTTTAAAAGAAATATTCAGTCCGTAACTCTTGACTACAGCTGTAAAGTATGTAAAACTTTCACTGCAAATTTTGGTTTTTCATAATTAGACTGTTGGGTGCATTTTACATAGTTGGCTTTAATTAGCTTAACATTATTACTTTTGTCGATTTTAAGTAAATTGTTATTATTATCATCATTATTATATCATAACGCATACTGTCTATGTCAGTAGAGATCTTCCGTTATGTCACCCATCTAAGGCCTGCTCAACACGACAATTTCTGCGTACAGTCAGGCAGTCTGTCCAAAAATCATTCTAATCACAATGAGTTCGTAAAGCACTTTTTACTTCCTCTCATTTCATTCGGGCAATTTCCTCTGAAAGAAAACTAGCTTTTCCCGAAAAAGTTATAGTTCAATACGGCTAGATAACAATTCGTTCGGGCAACATATGAGTGATTTGGGCAGACAGTTTGCACCCCCCTAAATTTAAAGCCCCCCTACACCTATGGTTGGCAAGGCATGCGTGGTCCACATTAAAGAGATCAAACGAAATTACCCTCTTAACTGATATTTGCAATGAAGATAGAGATAAAGGTTCCATAATCTGGCCCCGCCTGGTTAAGCTTCATGTAACAAAATCTGCTATAAACCTGGTATTGCGTGTTACACTAAGCTTTGCCAGCTACATGATTATCAGGAGATCAGCCAGCTTTTAATATATTATGCCTTCCAATGCACTGTAATACGAATAAAACTAAGGATCTGCGAAACAGATGCTACGTCTGATAACTCATACAAAACATCTGTTACTGCACGAAATGAATATGCTAGATAAACCTCATCACAAAACATAGAACCAATCAATGTTTTTCATCATAACACAAACTCTCTCTTCATAAAGAGCCTACATGTATTCATAAAGAGCCCATGGGCATGCTGAAAGTGAAAATTTGCAATACTCAGCTCACTGCGAACAAAAATAAAAGCCCCTGTGCTATAACACTATTGCCTATAATCATCAGTCACAGTCCCATTTCTAAATCAAAATAAATTCGAAATCAAAATAAGCCCATTGGTTCGTTGAGTGAGGAAATTCTACTTTGAAAAATGCCAATAATCAGCGAGCAAAACAACGGGCTTGCTTCAGGGGTATAGGGTAATGCGAAATGTACAGCTAAAATTTGAGAGCTATTACCGAGTTATTAGTGCCAGAATTTGGCCACAAAGAAGTCCAAAAGTAAGGTACAGCTAACGTTTGAGAGCTATTACCGAGTTATTAGTGCCAGAATTTGGCCACAAAGAGGTCCAAAAGTAAGGAATTATAAGAACTAGGTTTTTCGCTGGATTTCAGAATAAAAAAACTTGTTATCAACTATTGCACTATGTTAAGTCAAACTGTCAAGAGATTCGTTGTCATTCTAGGAAAGTTCCTTGTGCACCCCTTAGACATCTGTGTGCTGCACAATGCTGTCACATTTATCTTCCAGCATGAAAGTTTACTCCCTCACAAAGCAATTTTTTACTACAATTTATCTGTATAACTGTCATAACGTGGCTTTTTCTCCCGTTACTCCCGTAACGCAGTCTTTGAAGCCTCTTCTACATCAGGCAAGAGCGGCACAGAATACACAAAACTTTAGTTGTAGGAATATAGGTGAACAACGTAAACTATTTACAAGGTAACGAATCTCCTGAATGGTGGCCCACTGCACTCACCTTAAAAAATGCAGTGTGAATTTTAGTTTCATTGTGAAAAATAAATAAATTTCATTTTGCAAACAACTTCCATTGATTTTGAACTCTAACTTAACTATTACTTTCAATTTTGAATTAACTTTCAATTCTGATCTAATTTGTAATTTTAAAAGTTGAAATTCAATCAAGAGAGTAGCGGACCAGCGCACTCAAATTTCCAAGACGAGGCAAGAGAAAGGCGCGATGTAAACGTGTGTGATATTGCTGATTATAGTAGATCATGTCGAACAACAAGAAGCTGACATGGGAAGAATACGAAAAGAAAATTGCAAGCCAACGGACAAGAGGAAAGTCTAATGTCAAAACGGTTAGAAAAGCCAGTGCTTTGCCATCTTGCATAATGGTGCATAGAATGAGTTCGGAACCGACTGGAAGAAGTAAAAAGTATGAGCCACTGGGGACAAGAGAGTTTGTAGACTGCTCTAATTTTGAAGAACTTACAATAGACAACATCAAGATGGCATGTGAGTCTCATTATAATGCTCCCCGTGGCTCTTGTGATGTGCTCTTGAGCGACCATGGATCCTCCTGCTTCTTAACAGAACAGATACAGCAGAAGTCGTACTTGGTTAGGTTCATCAATCCAGACGATGGCGTAATGAGGAAACAGGCAAAATTAATGCCGCAAATGGTAGGATCTTCATTAGGAAACAGAAGTGAATTCGAAAAGCCACAGAAAAGACGCCATACCTCCTCATTTTCTCTTAGCCAGTCACAAGTTCCTGAATCTACCTTTCCAAAGTCAGTATCTATAGGTGAAATACTGAAAGCAAGAAAACTGGTGATTCCTATTTCATAGTTAGCATTACAAATTAAATCAGAATTGAAAGTTAATTTAAAATTGAAAGTTAATAGTTAAATTAGAATTCAAAATCAATGGAAGTTATATGCAAAATGAAATTTATTAATTTTTTTTCACAATGAAACTAAAATTCACACCGCATTTTTAAGGTGAGCGCAGTGGGCCACCATACTCCTGTGAGACCCGGAATTATCGCGTAGCTGATCGCGTGGCAATAACCGAAGAGTAAATGAAAGTTAGAGAATATATTAGAAACTTCACGGAAATAAGAATTAAATCTAGCCAATCAAATGTCTAAGGATCTGAATCTAAGTTAGCACTATGTGATAAACAGGAAAGGTGTGTGTGAGAAAATATACAGAAGATCATTAGTTAGAATACAGTCAAAGCCTAAAAGAACAGGATGGAAAAATGTATTTGACATGCGCGAAAAATGCGCAGCGCCCTTCATGGATACGACAATCAACTTCACTTGACAACAGGCACCATATTGAAATAGACAACATTTTACAAGGCAGCATGGCCAGTTGCTCTATTCCGTTGCTTGAAAGTGGATTGTTAGAGCATATTACTGCTGTTAGCATTGTTGCTTTAGTAATACCTGCTTATCATTTTATAAATTGAACGCAGGACAGTTTAAAGAAGATTCCGTAGCAGGTTCACATTCGACGATACATTTAGAAATTTGGGTTCTTTCCTACAGTGGGGAGTATAACAGTGTTCAGGTTCAAAATACAAAGCGGCATGCAACCTCTCGTAGTATTTTATTTTATGACCACTCTATCAGGACTGAATTAGCGCCGATTCTGCTGGCCTCAAAAATATTGGGGTGGAGGGCAAGGCAGGGGATCCTATAGTATCATTGTCTAGGCTTAATCTGTTTTGGTAAAAAAACCGATAACTTCACAGCTGGTATCAATCCACTCCCTCACAAAAGTCCCAAACCTTATACTTCTATGCTTGTTTGTACGCTATTCAGGCCAATATTGTAGATGACGTCAAGTGAAATCATCAAACATACTTCTACTCTCCGTCCCTCCCTTAATAGTATTCCCCTCAACTCCAAAATTTTAAAAATATTGGAACCCATTTCCATTTATTAAAACCTCCTAAATAGACAAAACTTTCCATCCACTCCCATTTATTTAGACACCCCTCAAAAAAATAAATGAATAAAATGAAACTAGAAGTATTGAATACTTTTCAGTAACACAAGAAGTTTTTCTCAGAAATAGAACAAAATAATAATTATCAAAAATTAATCTTACCCCCCACCTATTGACAACCCCCTATTTAAGCACTGCATGACAAAATCCACCCATTTCTATTTATTCACACCCCCTACATTTATTTCTTCTTGGAAAATTGCCAGTCCCCTTTTTAACAAAACCCCCCTGCTATTAAGGAACAGAGAGTACTCAAAACTTTTAACAAATGTCACAAAAAGTTATGTCCAATGCCATCTTGTATAAGTGTTGCAACTTGAAAATGCTTTCAACATCAATCAAATCACACCTCTATTCAAATCACCTTCTGTCAGCACTATACAACATCTATGCAACTTTCACCTGACTTTAGATACAAATTGTAAAGTTTTGCAATTTTTCCCACACTTGCCACTATACATACAGTATAGTACAATGCTTGATAAAGCTAGCTATGATACTCTCTAAGTGTAGCCAATGTCAAAATTTCAAGTAAAATTTAATTTTCTGTTGCCACTATACAACCTCCATTCCATTATATTACATATTGAAAGTATTGCAAATTTGACCTAACTTTAGATACAAATTGTAAAGTTTTGCAATTTTTCCCACACTTGCCACTATACATACAGTATAGTACAATGCTTGATAAAGCTAGCTATAATACTCTCTAAGTGTAGCCAATGTCAAAATTTTAAGTAAAATTTAATTTTCTGTTGCCACTATACAACCTCCATTCCATTATATTACATATTGAAAATATTGCAAATTTGACCTAACTTTAGATACAAATTGTAAAGTTTTGCAATTTTTCCCACACTTGCCACTATACATACAGTATAGTACAATGCTTGATAAAGCTAGCTATAATACTCTCTAAGTGTAGCCAATGTCAAAATTTCAAGTAAAATTTAATTTTCTGTTGCCACTATACAACCTCCATTCCATTATATTACATATTGAAAGTATTGCAAATTTGACCTAACTTTAGATACAAATTGTAAAGTTTTGCAATTTTTCCCACACTTGCCACTATACATACAGTATAGTACAATGCTTGATAAAGCTAGCTATGATACTCTCTAAGTGTAGCCAATGTCAAAATTTTGAGTAAAATTTAATTTTCTGTTGCCACTATACAACCTCCATTCCATTATATTACATATTGAAAGTATTGCAAATTTGACCTAACTTTAGATACAAATTGTAAAGTTTTGCAATTTTTCCCACACTTGCCACTATACATACAGTAAAGTACAATGTTTGATAAAGCTTGCTATGATACTCCCTAAGTGTAGCCAATGTCAAAATTTTGAGTAAAATTTAATTTTCTGTTGCCACTATACAACCTCCATTCCATTATTGCAAATTTGACCTAACTTTAGATACAAATTGTAAAGTTTTGCAATTTTTCCCACACTTGCCACTATGCATACAGTTAAGTACAATGTATGAAAAAGCTAGCTATAATACTCCCTTAGTGTAGGCAATGTCAAAATTTTGAGTAAAATTATGTTTTATGAAGTCACCTCACACGTATCGAATAGGGCTTAATATGGTACAAACTGTGAGATGTGATGGTGATTGGAGTGGTAAGAATCAGTAAGATGATCAAGCGAGATCATCTACATCTATGTGTATATAGTTGCCTGCATGGTACGGGTTTGCACTGATCCTATTTCTGTAGGAAACAGAGATGTTGTCAGCCAGTGATCCGAAATGGAAATGGAATTAAGGTTCTGTGGAGTCGTACTAAGTAGCGTAACATGATGAAACAAGGTTGTACTGTTACCTATCATCGAGATCAGGGGTTAATTGACTCCTGTATGAATATGCGCGCAACATTGATCGCATTTTTTGTGCTAACGGTCGATATACGACCATCTAAACATAACCTTATAGCCGTACTATCGTGAGCTTACATCCAGCGTATTGGTCGTCACTTTACAGAGCGCCTTCGCAGTTACTACCGCCATTTTGAATTTAAACATTTTTCCATCCTGTTGCCTAAAAGTAATGTAAAATGAGTGAAAGAGAGGCATACTACGTAAATGAGCTTGAAAGAGAGACTAAACTCAATCTACGAGGAAATATGATTCATTAGTGAACAGAGCAAGAATGCTTTGACGTATTAAAAATAAAAGATGAACTAGCAGGAACGTGATATCGTGACATAACCGCAAGATCAGTTTCCTTCTATGGTCAGCACAGAGGCCCGACGTTAAGATGGTTGAAAACGTTTAGTTGTACACGAAAAACCAAATGAATGCTAAACCACGAAGTCCTCTACGAATCAGGCAACGACTCATTGAAATAGTTTTTGCATCCATTCCAAAGCGATTTTCGACCGTTGTCAGAGCAAGGGGTTACTCCAGAAAATATTAGTTCGAAAACTAACTAAAATTGTTAATTCAGAACTTTGTAAATCAAAAAAGTAATTTTAGTTATGGTTTCAGTGAGTCATTGGCGTCATCCGCCACTCATTGGCTTCAGAAGTGTTAATCTATTCTGTGGTAATACTATTGTTTCCTTAGAGTAGTTTTGCTTTGGAAGAAAAAGTATCAAAACCAAGAGATCCGATGCTGGTTCCATGAACACGTATAATCCAATGTGTAAGCTTGATGATTCAGGAAAAATTTCCGCCAAAATAGATAAAACCGAGCGTGCAGAGCTCTTTTAGAATGGGTGGTAAAAACGCTCTAAAACACGTGAAATTGGCCTAAATGTAGCTACGAGAGCCGTTTGCTTACGAAATCGTGGTCTCCTATTGGTGGAAAAGGTCATGAGAATTAGTTCTGCTAACCAATCAAGATTTGAACGCTATGCTGACGTAGATAGTTTACAGAAACTTGCGGATATGATACACAATAGGTCACATATCGACTAGACAGGCATTTTTTCGTGCTTCGCTACCCAACTGAACACTTCCGGCGTATTGAGGTTAAGTGTATCCTTTAAGTTGTAACACATTCCAAACAGTGAGCTAGGGGACGCTGTCCTTCGATTATAAACGTTGTTTCTATAAGAAAATGGTTTATAAGAAAGTAGTACTCAGATCCTCCAAAACTTAAGAAAGTTCAGTACTGGTTTCTTGGAGACCTAAGAAAGTCGATAGCTTCAATACATTTAAAATTCTGATTTTACCGTAAAGCTCATAATATCCTGTATTAAGTTGCATTTGTTTCTTGTACTATCATGACTGATTCAGCGCGCTAATTGTTTGTGCAATTGATGTTCTGTTCAGATTTCAGATTTCTTGCACATCTTTTCCTGTGCCAAGGAGCTATCAGTATTCAAGTGTACCAGCAAATTTACAATCTCTTGTAATGCGCATGCGCAGTATTGAATCGCAGCATTTAAACCTTTGCTAAGAAAGCCTTAAAGGGGAAGTTCGGGAAAAAACTAAAATTTGATATGTTGTAGAGAATGTCGCAAAACCCCTTGATCTGAAGTGTTTTTGCTCTTACTTGCGTACTTCCGCTGATATTCCCAGTTGTTTCTCGTCAAAATCCACCTCGAGCTAGGCCGCCATCCTCACCTTTTCGCTAGGCAGAAGTTGTTGTTGCACTGACGTCATCACGTGCAGAAAGACACTGAATCACTACCTTTGACTACAGAAGTTGGGACTATTATACCCATTTCTGTGACCTAAAAGCGGGCCAGTGGTATTGCAAAGGCACAAATACGTCAAAACAGAGCTGCAAATATATCTTCTACTATTCTGGAAGTTGCCTATGCTTCTAATAGCGACTTTCAGACAGTCAAGAAATTCCAGCTGCGAACTTATGCAGCATCCACTTTTTAGAATAATCGACAAACTCATAGGGGTCGTTAATTTCTCTGAATAATTGTTTTCGCACATATTCCGACAACATAAAACTTTTTCCAGTCCAGTACTAAATCGCTCTGAAGACTTTCTTAGCAAGAAGTTTTCGTTCCGATCTGTTGCACATAAGCATTGCTGGAAAGTAAAGAATCTCCATGTACCTTTTAAATAATGGTAAACCTTAGTCAATGACAGAAACTGCTTCTGAAGGGCAGCCGTTATAAAATATTCAGCATTTTATAAGCAGATAACCGAGTTTCAAATGCATATGAACTTATAGACTTTCTTGGGTCTCCAAAAATCCAGCCCTGACCATTCTTAACTTTTTGGACAACCGAATACAACTCCTAATAAACCACTTTTCTATAAAAAATCGTATACATGCTTTGTACAAAATGTCTTAGTAAAGTGACCCCTTATGAATCAATGTGTGGAGAAAATTCAAAAATGCCATGTTGAAAATGTTTAACAATAGGAACTATTACCTGTAAACGAATAATCAGATATCTCATTTGTATCTTGATAGTCCAAACTTTCTCCATAAATTTGCATTGACCGACATTTCTTTCCACATATACACTAGTTACTATTAGCAATTCCTTCTCGTTCAGTTTCACGAACACTGGCCCTCAAATCAATATCCCAATGTCCTGACTCGGTCCTCAAATCAGTATCCCAGTGCTCAAGTTTCTTCCCAGTTTCCATGTAAAACAACTTCAAACGAACACTGTCAGGCACTTCTGTCTATTTTGTTTCGCTACTTCAACACAACATTCTTTTGACGACCCCTTACTATATTCAGCCTCTGTTTTGACGTATTTGTGCCTTTGCAATACCACTGGCCCGCTTTTAGGTCACAGAAATGGGTATAATATTCCCAACTTCTGTAGTCAAAGGTAGTGATTCAGTGTCTTTCTGCACGTGATGACGTCAGTGCAACAACAACTTCTGCCTAGCGAAAAGGTGAGGATGGCGGCCTAGCTCGAGGTGGATTTTGACGAGAAACAACTGGGAATATCAGCGGAAGTACGCAAGTAAGAGCAAAAACACTTCAGATCATGGGGTTTTGCGACATTCTCTACAACATATCAAATTTTAGTTTTTTCCCGAACTTCCCCTTTAAGAAACTTTTGACACTGGAATCGTGAAAAAGTTAAGAAAGTTTCAAAAACTTTCCTATAAAAAATTTGAACTTGTTGTGTGAGCTCGTTATTCAAGTGACATTTTCCATGCGATTTATCTTGATTCTCTATATAGTAAATTCTATTAATCTTTAATATCAATGTATCAATTGTCTGAAATATTTATAATATTGTCCTATTTCCACGTAGTTTAAATAACTTGTTAGTGTAGTAAGTTGTAAGTATAAGTTTTTGACCTGTGCCTGTCTCAATCGCAACTATCAGGCATGAAAGAATGGCCTGAGGGCACAGGCTAGATTACCAACAAGGTGGTTCATAGACAAGAAATTAAACTATATGTAAAGAGGACTGTATATTAAATCGTTCCAAATGAGAAAGTAGATAAGAATAGTTCTAATAAAAAAAGGAATACAAAGAGTGGATGTCACCTCGGTTTTAGAGTATATACATATGATGTCTCTCAACTGTTGCAAGTACGTCCTTCAACGAATTTGATATGATTAAACGATACGAGTGTCCTTCAACAAAACGAGTGTTCTTCAACAAAACGAGTGTCCTTCAACTGTAGAATTTCCTCCAAACGAGATAAGTTGTTCCTTTAACGATATGAGCTATCCTTCGACAAATTGAGTTTCCTTTAAAACTATATCAGTTCGAAATGGCGCCTGAACGTAACGAGAATTCACTCCAACTGAGGTGACAAGAAATACTTAGCCAAAAGATAAAGAGAAAGAGGTCAGGGGCTTGGAGGCCAATGGGTCACGTTTTTCCACAGTAAGCAGTGCTATTTAAAATATATGAATTGAACTGAACTGAACTGAACTGAACTGACCTGACCTGACCTGACCTGACCTGACCTGACCTGGTCTGACCTTGCCTGACCTGAACTGATCCGACCTGGCATGAACTGACTTGAACTATACAGCCTTTCAGAGGATCCAGTCTGTTTGCTTGCCTTCGATAACCATAGCAACGTTTGATTGTGCGCCTAAGATCTATCATTAAAGAGCCTTCATTTTCTGGTATTCGGCTGAAAAGCCTCTTAAACTATAAAATTTAAGTATCTAACCAAGGATATTGGCTCGTGATACATAATTTTTTTCTGTTTAGTAAGCATTGAGAAATGGGCTTCCTATCTTGACAGGAAATTCAAAAATTTCTTGTTACACCAAAGTCAAAATTTACCAACTTGCTTACAACAACCTGTAACCTTCTCGAGTAAGGTCGGTTCTAATCTACATGGTCAAATCATGGATTCTCTAGGATAAAGGCTCTTTCTTAGCCTTAATATTTCTATAGACAATATTCGCATAAAAATTGTGTACTTTAGCATACGTAATACAGAGGGGGTACTTACTAGCTCTGGGTATTCTTCAAATTCCTGAAACTTTACTGGGGCCCGGATTTATTACTGGGCATGAGCAAGATAAAAGCTATATAATATATGAACAAATTGACATGGCAAGCATGTTCTAAACTGTGCATTCTAAATTTCCTCTTTAAAGTTCTAGGAATGGTTAAGTATTCTAACATTATATACCACTATACCCATTGACTACTTCAGTGATTTTAATAAAGCTTAGCAAAATTCTGACCCCTCGTTCAATAATACCCCCGAGTAGTTAGGAGATCTTAAAGATAGGCCCGAGCCCCATACTTTGAATATTAAGACTCGTGCAATAGTGTGCTTTCCTATCATTCCATTATCGCTATAATTCTCCTTTTCCATTGTAGCATCTTTCAGCATGTTGGCGCGCGAAGTTTAATTATCGCGTACTGCCCTCCTTCAGTGTAAATTCTCTTCCGTGTGGAGTTTTTGCATACTATACCTACAGGCTATAATTCTTTTATAGGAAATCTTGTTATAAGAATCACGAGGCTTAAATTGTCAAGCAGTAAGAACTTACGTAAGATTCACACCAGGCTCAAGATCACCAGATAGCACTCATGATATGATAAGTTATATATGATATCTGTACAAGTATAAAATAGTTTCATTTTTAAGTTAGGAATAATGCACTTATTAAGCGTAATTGAGTCAGATTATTATTCGAACAGTTAAGAATTTGCTGTTTAAGAATCATTGAGGCTGACAACAATAAGTACAAAAAGAGAATCATTGAAGAATAGTTGAGGCTCTTTTATAGCGTTCTTTAAAATCATGAGCCTCTCAGCAATGGCGGATCCAGAGTTTATTTTTTGGAGTGTCGTGTAGAGTGCTCAGTTCATTTATTTATATTCTTGTCTAGTTTATGTTTGTACGTCATTAATATCCATGTATGCGACATGAGAACTTTTGCATGCTAATTACACGAATACTCAAACCGCAACTAACAGCAAACCATGATGTCTGCATGGTGTGTCACAGCGTGTTCTACAGTTGAAACAATATAACAGGTGATATAGGTGTCAGCGAATTTAGCTTTGCAGGAGCTATGCAGGACGCAGACATGATCCACTAGTGCACCGGATCAATTAAAAAACTCAAAAATATCTATTCTAATGCTTTTGTTTGAGGGCCTAAAATAGGAAAGCATAGATCTATGAGAAGAAGAAATATAGTTGATGATCATACCCTATCACCGCGTTTCTCAAGCTCTGCGCAGCATACTTCGCGGAAGTGCAGAGGCCTACTGTAAACAGGATATTCGCAGCCTTCTGCCCGATATCGTATGGGACTGTCTGGGTTCATCCTTGCATATTAACAAGTGCATTGTTTCCATATCATATGATTGCTTCAAACGGGGCACGTGATATGTATACTAAAATTAAAGTTTTCCAAAGCTGCCTCTGAGACCTAAAAGGACTCGCTATTCTCCAGCAATTAGGCCTTAAGCTTCGGTTAGATGTGGATATTCCATTTGATCCTTTTGAACCTCTATCGCATGGGTGTAAGTCCATGCGGTGAGTTTCTGCCCTCTTCGACGTAACTCGTGTCCCACTAGGCCTTAGTTAGAAATAAAGCATGTTCGAGGAAATTATAAAAGTGCGCGAAAGCCGGCGTTAAACAATTGCAGGTGGCAGGAGTTCAAGAAAATCATTCAAAAAGGTGATGTAAAATCATCCTCAGCCAACAAACCTTCAGAATATCTCTTTCCATTGTTAAAACGATGCTTTCGCTGTTTCATCATCCATCCCTGAAACTGTCCTTCCTCCCATTCGGTAAAGAAAAGACATGCTTTCCCACAAACATACATGAATGCCTATGATAGTCAAATATCAGACTTCTTTAGTTCTATGTTATGGTCCTGTCATGTTTGAACAAGCACACCGATAGAGCAACAGGCAATTTATCAAGGACCCAATTCTTCACCCAAGTGGATCTCGTCAAAGATTGCTACATGCGACCCAGGCGCTATATCAGAAGGATCAGAAGAAGTTCTTCGCAAAGTTCCGTATCGAAGTGTTCCTGCTCGAAAAAGGCCACCGTGATTTGAATTCGCAAACAACACGCATACACGTTTTTTTTATAAGGAACCTACCTCAAGGCCTAGTTCTAAAAGTTCCTTATTTGTAGACCTCAAATCAGCAAATTGTAGTACCAAAAGTTACTTAATAGTTCCTTAATTTTCACTGTACATCAAGTGCCATAAAAATTGTACAGAAAAAGAAAAAACATAAAATTTTGAATTTTGGTGTTTTTACTACAATAAGCCTTAACACTTAAAAGAGGAGGGAGAAAGCATACGTATGTGGAAACTACTCAATGAAGCACTTGAAAGGAACCGGCGTTTTTTAGTTCTTGATGCTTGCAGTTATAAAAATCTTTCAAATTGAAAAGTTCCTTAGGGATTTCGTTTTTAGTAGTATAAGTTCTTTAAATATTTCGGTCTTCTACATGTAGGTTCCTTATATATCGGTTCCTTGTAAAAAAAAAGCGTGTACACTGATATGCCAAGTTGAAAGCAAATGCTTTTGTTCGCCGCCGTACACGGTAGCAAAGTGCCATTTTACGAATGATAAATATGTCAGTGATACCCACAATTGTGAATACTGTCCATACAAGGCCATATGTAATGGCAAAGAGTTTTACAGAATTATACTCATATTAATATTTAGGGCCTTTCACCGCTCCGCGACCCTGTCCCAAGAGATATTAGACAGCGTAGAGTTGGTTACACGCAATTTCAACTCCCGGGTTCTTCACATCCGCCCCATTGCCGCATATATATACATCAATAATTTAATGTTTCCTTCGTCTTTCTGCGTGTAATCATTGTTGCATGGCATAAATGTCACATTTGAAAAAATAGCTTTCGCATTTGAGTTTGTATTCAATAAACGGAAGGCAACCGCTTGGATTCTCAACATCTGCCTGCAGCTGAAAGTGATAAGCTTCTCATATTTTTGGGCTTTCTATCTGTGGGTTCATACTATAGCACCTCCTTACAAAAGAACCGGGCATAAAGGGCTATATACAAAGTAAGTATAAACTGCGCCTGATACAGACAAGCATGTAACGATCGTTATTGAGGTAACCTGTTATTGACGATAGCTACTCATTACGCAATTCCAAGGGCAGGGCTAGTCAAAGCTTGTCCGTCTGGCGCATCAAAAGACGTATACCCAGAAGTTGCTCTGTCGAGTTCATTAAAGGTATGCAGCAAAATCATACCAGATAAACGTAAACAGTTATTCATACCTTCCATAAAACGGCATATGAGTTAAATTGAACATGCTCAGTACCGAGTGTGCAGTTCTTGCCAGGTCCACCATGTCTTTCATTTCACTTTCAGGAAGAATGCATATTTGTCTGCTCGGCTTGTTATGTAGGTACCATGTCCACTGTGTATTGTTTAGAGCGTAATAAATGTAACAGCAAATGATCGACAGTGAAAGCCAAAAGGCCCTTCGAGCAAATCGACAGCCATTCATCGCAAGTCAAAAGTACTGCAAACCAACACCCATCGACCTTTGCCATTGTTCAGGGGGACACGCCTAAGCTGAAATTTCCTAATCTTATGAGCTTATGGGCAAATTATTTTGTAGAACGAATACACCCGTGCTATGACCTTAAACAGCTGTCTGTATATGATGTCACCAACCCCCGTCTTCTTGTATGTCAGCGAACTCATCGTGTTTGTGCATATCACATCTCGCAACACCACAAACCACAAATGTCACACATGCGTCCTTCAAAATGGCGCCTAGCATTTTCAACAAGAGAAGACGTGTTCACGGGGAAGAGCGCTTCAGCCAGGGGTGGATCCCAGTGGCGGATTCAGACTAAAATCTGACAGGGGCTGAACATCACGAGTGTGGGCGTGGTGGGCGTGGTCAGTTTTGAAGTAGGCTTTATGCAATGAAATTATAGAGCGAAATATTTGATGATCAATCATATTTATGTGCTATGAAGTTTATCAGCCCTGTCCTAACAATTCACCATAAGATCTGGACGATGTTCAGTACCTGAAGTGATGGTTCTGCTTATCTGTTCTCTGCTCAACATTCAGAATAGCAAATCCTTTTTACAACATTCTGTATCTAAATAGGCTTGAAATGTACATTGCCAATTCAATCAACCGAACGCACAGAACAACTAGATCTAAAAGCTCCAATTTATTTGCTACTGTAACGAAACATGTCGTGTAACAGTGGCGCAAAACACATCATGGCATCATTATCCTTAGAAGAATGGTCTATTTTGCTCGTATTTATCGCGCCTACACAGTAAACAGTGTTTAATGCTATCGACTTCCTGAGACTCATGGTGATTCTGTTAACACACTACGCATGGGTCATTGAAGGAAAAGGAAGCAAAGTACAACAAAGTGGCAGTCCTTATCCAAGACGGAGATTTAATTTATGTACCGTGCAGTTATGTCGAACCAAATCAATTCGCAGACTTTAGGCTTTTCAGATAAAGTACAAGTAACTGATTCGACTCAAGTAATCACGTCTAAACTAGTCCTGAGAGTCCCTCACTGCCAACAACAAAATGCAAACAGGGTCCTACAGATGCAAGCGGCTATCGAGTCATTCTGCCTAAACGCAGACACAATAGCTCTAACCAGAAGCCCCACGTATCAAAATTAACAGTTTAACAAAGTGCAATATTTATATACGTATTCCACCTCAAACATTCGTTTAAAGCTGGGTACGGCGCTACGGCGCTACAAATGGCTCACTACTGTTGTAGTCTGAGCACGTAATTCCTGTTACCTATATTCGCTTACCTTTTAAACTTTCTTCACCAATAATGCGTTCGGCTGCCTTCACATGTTACTCCGAAAGTATCTAACGATCCTTTCGAAATAGGAACATGGCACTGATTTCAGTAAACAACACGTATCTGATGAACTCGCATGAAATCTCCTGTATGTGGTTCTGGTTCTAGATGCCTGTTAGCACTTTTCTATCATCGAGTGCATTTTACTGGCCGGAATGCACCCAAAGACGCATCGGAGATCCAATAAAACCATGATTCAAAGACAAAAGATATTCCGAGCCCCCTTGGTCTATAGAATACTCAATTTGAACGGGGCTCAAAGCGTCCATGAGAAATTTACTGGCTGCACGTGACTACAGAAATCACTTAGTATCCAATCGTTTGTTAGTATCTTGATCACAAAACAATCAATATTCCGAGCCCCCCTCGCCCGTAGAATACACTGGTAAAACACATTGCATTTTACCTACCAGGGGGGCTCGGAATATTCATTGTCTTGTGATCAAGATACTTGCAAACGATTGGACACTGGATGGCTTGCTGCGTCAAGCGCAGTCAGTAAATTTTTCGACAACGCTTTGAGCCCCCGTGAAATCGAGTATTCCATAGACCAAGGGGGCTCGGAATATGCATTGTCTCTTGATGGAGATCCTGACAAAGGATTGGACACCTAATACATATTTCGGTCAATGGTAGTCAGCAAAATACATACAGACGCTCTGTTGACATTTGTTTTTCTACATGTTGCCATTTCTGCCGACCTAAAAGAGCTGCAATACTTGCAAAGTGTCCTCTATATATAGGAAGATTTGTTAAAGTGAAAGAATATTATATTCTTAGACCTAGAAATCTGACTGGGGCTCAAGCCCCCCTAGCCCCCCTCTGGATCCGCCACTGGATCCAGCAAATTTTCTGACATTCTCAAAGTTTCAAAGTATAAAACCACACCCAGAGACCATACCCAAACAACTACCATAGCCTTGACAACTATGGCAGGAACATCAAGGACTATTCAATGGCAGAATCAAAACTAACCTCTACCTCTATAAAAACTATTGCTGGAAAATTTCGTCTTGATAGGGCACCACTGTCCTACCACGTAAGTTGGAATCCCACACCAAGGAATTACCCATGTTCCAGAATTCCAAGTTTGCTACTTATCCCGGAGAAGAATTTCTTACAATAAAGAAATAATTGACATAGCAACAATGCCAACAATTTTCCGAAGAACCTGGGTCGCTAATTGTATGGGATTCACAACAAAGTGCCACAAACCACTCTGTGATTCTGTTAGAACAAGTGTCTCTATATCCAAGACGAACTATTATGAGCCTCTGCGGCGACAAGAATTTTAAGAAACACGTAAGAAACATTTAAGGCTGGACATGACAAGAAGCATCCAGGCTGAAGGGGGAATGTTTGCATCCTATACAACAAAGCGTATATTTCTTATTGAATAATCAAGTAGAAAAGGAAAATTGTCTTGAACAAAGATATATTCCATATGAGCTGCCAAAAGCAAGATATTTCTATCTGTCCATTTCATTTTATTTCATTTCATTTTTACATATTTTGGGAGGGTGGCTCTTCGGCTTAGCTGATTTTCGAGGGGCCCTCCATTAAAAGAATATAAAATTACAATCTAATACAATAAAATACTTATAATAATTGTAGAACAAAATAGAAATAAAAATTAAATATCAAAATAGTTCTAAGAAAGTCAATTGTCAATTCTTGTAAGTAAAATTAGAGGAAAAGAAAAACTGAAGATTTAAAATTACTTTAGGAGGGATTTGAAGACACGTAATGATCTTGTTTCTTTGCACTGAGTTGGGACTTGATAGCATTTTTAACACACAACCTTGCTTGACCTTAACCCTCCGCTTTGCAACCCTTTGTCCCTATAGAACATAAGTATTCGTACAACTCTGTGTATTGTTAAGCCTATCTTTTATGAAGGGGCTCAACTGTGAGTTCTTAGGGCAACAATTTCTTAAAAGTCTGTACGATATTTCAACGTTCTATTTACGAATAAGAATAAAACTTACGACCTGAAGGCTTGATACAGGAATCTATCGGCAAGGACCTTCTCTTGAATTCAACGGGTCAATCTTGATGTGCCCTACGCTATACTATCAGAGTTTTCTAAAAAATAATACCAGCTTGGCAGAACGTCTACTTCTCTCTAACCAAAAAGACTCTTATCTACCTCTAAAACTACGCCTTTTATAACTCACAGCTAATAGATTACGAAATGAAGTAAAAATAAGAATTAACAGTAAATTGTCCAATCTGGTTCTTCCTACGGGTTTCTGATGCAATTATTGCACCAGCAGTTGCGATTTAATTTTGAAATAGTTATAACGTCATTCCTCAATCTGTGCAAACTGGCGATGAGCCTCCTTTTCGTAACATGACTCCCCCCTTTTAGGACAAGCCTCCCGGCTTGAGCTGGGGACGGATGTCCATAGGCAGTTTATATAGCGCGAATTATGGCTGGCTGGAATCGATCTTCTGGACGCGTAATCGGCGGCTCTGAGTCTTCTGTATTGTCAACATTTAATGGAGTTGGAACCGAATTTCCCTCAGAGAGAGTGCTAGGAACATCTGGTAAGACTTCTGAGACAAAGCTATCCGACGGTAAATCTGACTCCTGGAGATCCGGTGTTATAAGGTCGTCATTCGGCGGTTCAATAGGGCGATCAGCCGGGTCATAATATGGCTTAAGACGATTTGCGTGCACTGGAACTGAAACTGGACGATTATCTAGAGTGCGTAATTTGAAATGAACGGGCGACAATTTAGCGACAATACGATATGGTCCGTGAAAATTGTGCTGGAGTTTTTTTTGATAAGCCCTTTTTTTTCTTCGGGGTGTATACCCATACGCGACTACCGACTTCGAAAGGAACAGGTGAAGCCTTCTTATCATAGTACGATTTCATTTTTTGTTGAGCCAGTTGCGTGTTCGAGAGAATAAGCTGTTGAGCACTTTCAATGTTTTCAACAATTTTAGCACGAAGCTGCGCAACTGATGTCGATACATTTGAATCGGGCAAAATAAGGGCCGCATCAATAGGTAGGCGTGGTTCTCGTCCGTATAATAAGTAGAATGGTGACTCACCTGTAGTGGCATTGAGAGAAACTCGGTATGCAAACAATACCAACGGTAAATGCTTATCCCAGTCCTTCTGATTCGTGCTAACGTACATAGATAGCGCTTCAGCTAGTGTGCCATTAAAACGTTCCACTAGGCCGTCCGTCTGCGGGTGATAAGCAGTGGTGTGTAAGCGCCGCGTGTTCAAAAGTTTACAGACTTCCTTTACGATAGATGCCATAAAATTAGGTCCTCGGTCCGATAACAAGGCGCGTGGGGCACCATGACGCGCTACAATTTCGTTTACGAGTAATTCAGCGATACGCGGAGCTTCGATAGATGGCAAAGCAAAAGCCTCCGGCCAGCGAGTATAGTAGTCTGAAAAAACGATGATATAGCGATTTCCATCGTGGGATGGCGGGAAAGGACCAAGAGCATCCATAGCAATACGATCAAACGCTCCTTGCACTGGAATTGGGAGGAGAGGAGCTTTATGTGCCCTCCTAGGAATCTTTTTCATTGCACAATCGACACATGAGTTGCACCAATGGGCAACATCCTTGTACATGTTGGGCCAATAATAACGCGCCCGAATTTTCTCATACGTTTTTGTGATTCCAAAATGACCACCAGTTGGATCGTCGTGGCAAGCAACAAGGATCTCGTGGCGCAAAGAGGCAGGTATGACAACTTGACTGGACAAGGACCGAGCTCTTCTTTTACCAGGGCTCCAAAGGTGACACAAAATTTCATTTTCATCTAAATAGAAGTCGTCGATAGATAGTAACAATGAACGGGCTTGTGAGTCGTCGGCTGGTAACTGAGTGGATTCTAGATATCTGATGATATCAGCGAGGTCCCTGTCCTCTCGCTGTAGCTTAGCTAGTGAGTCTGGTTGCGGGCAAGGATGCTCAATTACCGCGACAGGACGTGTTAAAGACGATGGAATAGATTCAGGCTTGATTAAATGTTGCGGGGGTGCATAAGAACGGCGAGAAAGGGCATCTGCATTACCATTAAGAGTACCGGCACGATGAATTATTTCAAAATCATACTGTTGTAATTGTAGTGCCCATCGAGCAAGCCTGCCAGTTGGATCCCGTACTTTCATCAGCCACGACAAACTCCCATGATCGGTGTGAACAAAAAACCTTTTTCCAGAAAGATATGGTTGATATCGTTTTATGCCATCAACTACTGCCAGCGCTTCACGTTCTGTTGTGCTATAACGTTTTTCTGTTACAGTAAGCTCACGTCCTCCATATGCCAGAACAACTTCTTTTCCATCTACTATCTGACCAAGAATGTAACCTAATGCAGTCTGGCTTGCATCCGTATAAAGATGAAATGGCGCAGAGAAATTTGGATATGCTAAAATTGGCGGCGAGCACAAGCGTTTTTTCAGCTCTGAAAAGGCAGTTTCGCAATCTGGAGTCCAAACAAACGAGATGTTTTTACGAGTTAAAGTATTTAACGGTGAGGCAATCTTCGAGAACCCTTCGACAAAACGACGATAATAATTACATAGGCCCAGAAAGCTGCGAACTTCTTTCACAGTTTTTGGCGTAGGAAAAGACTTAACAGCCTCGATTTTCTGCGGATCAGGGGCAATGCCCGACGAAGATACGATAAATCCAAGATAGTTCACTGAATCTTGAGCGAAATGACATTTTGATGGCTTTAATTTTAGGTTGGCAGCACGGAATCGATCGAAAACAGTTTTTAAACGAGATAAATGATCCGAAAAGGACGATGAAAATATGATGACGTCATCTATGTAAACGAGGCATATCTTCCATTCGAGGCCATGCAATATTCTGGACATAAGTCGTTGAAATTGTGGGGGAGCATTGGTTAAACCGAAACTAAGAACATTAAACTGGTACAATCCAGCATGTGAAATGAATGCAGTTTTCTCTTTAGAATCCGGATGCATAGCAACTTGGTGGTAACCCGATTGAAGATCTAAGGTTGAAAAATATTTGGCTCCAGCGAGAGAGTCTAAAGCATCATCGATTCTTGGGAGTGGATAACTGTCCTTACGGGTTACAGCGTTTAGTTTCCGATAATCAATGCAAAAACGGGTCCCCCCATCTTTCTTCTTGACAAGTACAACTGGAGAGCTCCATGGGCTAGAAGAAACCTCAATAATGCCTTGATCTAGCATTTCATTAATGTGCTTTTCAATAGAGGCCTTCTGGCTGTGCGAGACGCTATATGGTTGTTGTTTGATGGGCATAGCATTACCTGTATCAATCCCATGCTGAACTATAGTTGTGTGGCCTAAATCTAAGGTGGATTTAGCGAAAATATCAGAATATTGGTCTAACAATGTTTGTAGCTTATGATTTTCTTGAGAGGATAGATTTCGACTAGGCAAACAACTGAATTTCAGAGGAGTCATTCCTGATGCAGTATTAACATGGGAGTCCATGGCAGAAACAGAGGGGTCTGAATCAAGAGGAATAATGTCATCGGTGACTTTTGTCTCTTCAAATTTTGCAATGGTAGCACCTTTATGGATCAACACGGGAGAATCCGAAGGATTAATCAGCCGCAGGGTTACTTTACCGTCACTATCGGGCTGGCAAAGTGTAGATGCGCAAAGTAGATGATAACGATCAGAAAGTTTGGGTACTCCTTCTATTAAACCTACAGCAGGTTCAGAGGGAAATGATGTTAAGACAGCTGGAATAACAACTTCACTACTACCATCAATAACGAACGTTCTTGCTATTCTAACGTCAGCAGTCAGCGGGGGAGTATCACCGTTAGCAAAACATACACTATCATTTCCGGCAAACGTTACCTTTTCATTACCAACATCCACTACTGCGCGATATTTCTGTAAAAAATCTCTCCCTAGGACGACATTATACGACAAGTCCGGAACAACGACAGCATTACAATCATAATCACATTGTCCAATCGAAAGATCAAAAGATACGGCACCGGTTACAGGTACTGTGCCCCCATTTGCGGTTTTAATACTCTCAAAAAGCTGTTTCTGCGTCAAAGCATATTTACATCTCAAAACATCATGAAAAAATCCTTCACTAACGACTGTTACTGCGGCACCAGTATCTACCAATAGCTTAAAATGCTGCTTTAAAATAGTTCCCCAGATCAAGACATTAGATGGGGTCGATACAGCATGCAATGTTTTAGAATGTACTTGTAAAGATGGGCTGATTGTGTTTTTGACTTCACGTTCAATAGCAAAATTCTCGTCCGTAAAATCGGTTTGGGTTCCTTGGGAAAACTTTTGAACCTCTGAGATATCTCTGTTACTAGGCATTGATGAACTGACTTTTTTATTTCTTTGCGTAAAAGCTGGCGGGACTTTTTGGTTTCTCGGGAATGGCTGGTGGGCCCTCACTGTCCCCATTGAGAGGGCCCTGTGCCGTTTAAAGAAGCATCATTACGATTTTGCGGCTGCTGGTATTGGGACTGTGCATGTTGGCCTGCAAAACTACGGGAACCTCCACGGAACGGGGGCTGCTGAGTTCTTTGTGGAACATCCCAGCAATAACGGGCCACGTGACCTACGCGATTACACGCATTACAAATGGGCCGCCCATCGCTCGTGCGGATATTTCTACCCCTAGCAAAAGTGTTTGTTGCTTTCCAATTATGTTGATTGTTTCCATGGTTACTTCTTCGTGCCTCTTGTCTAAAACCTGTCTGAATGGCAGCTATTATTTCATGTCTCAGACCCTGGAAGTCACCGGAAGGATTAGCAGCTTGAGACGGGGTTACAATGGTATTGTTTGCACTTAGGGCATCTAACTGGGCAGCATCCTGATGGGGAGTTTTGTTTGCAAGGGAAAACAAGAGATTTACCTGGCCTTCAAGCTCTTTTATGCGCTGTTCCTGAGCTGGTACTGATGGAGGTGCTAGAGGAAAAGTATGAGCACTGGTTTTTGACACTGAATCACGTAAACGCGCAAGGTTTTCTGCCTCGGCAAATGTTTTTGGTTGGTTAAGGAGTACGTGAGTTTTATTAGCATCGTTTAGGCCGTTCACAAAAATGTTCATCATATCTTTATCGGACAAAGAAAGACGCTGAGATTTCTTAATGATGTCTTCCGTATACAGAGCAAGCGGTTCGTTTTGACCCTGTTTTCGAGAGTACAACTCTTGTCGAAAGAAAAATTCTAGATTCTGAGATCCAACTCGCGTTTTCAGTTCTCCCACTAATTCGTTAAAATCGGAAGTTGTCTCGTTAGGCAAAGTTTGAAACCAAGCCGACGCAGAACCTCCTAACAGCAAGGACAATGCATTTAACTTCTTAGAGTTGGACCATCCATAAAATTTGGAGTAGCGCTCGAACTGTAGAAGCCACTCGTTTACATCTTCCGTTGGAAACCCGTTAAACATTTTGGGCTTAAAAAGACTAGCTTGGGAATTACCTTCTAAAGCTGCTTGCATGGCTGACATTTGATTTTGCAATTCAAGTACTAATGGTTGCTGAGCTTGGTCAAGCGACATTTTGAATTAACACTTTTATGAAACTACAATTTCAAACAGTACGTGCGTCGGCAGGATTGCGTGTGATGATGCAATCGAAAGCAATCGAACTCGCAAAGAAATAAACTGTAAGTCTTAAACCAATTTGTAGCTTTCCGTAGATATTACACACAGTTTCTGATGAGTTACACGACTTTTCTTTTAAAATTCTCTATTTTCTACTCGCACGGTCTGTTCCCTTCTCTTCGGATGTGTCACTTGACGAACTTTCAAACACAGTTTACGTCTCTACATATACGTCAATATCAGCATAAAAACTATACAAATTGTCTATAACCATTCAATTTCTTCAGCTTTTATCCTCACACGGGGCACCACTTGTTAAGCCTATCTTTTATGAAGGGGCTCAACTGTGAGTTCTTAGGGCAACAATTTCTTAAAAGTCTGTACGATATTTCAACGTTCTATTTACGAATAAGAATAAAACTTACGACCTGAAGGCTTGATACAGGAATCTATCGGCAAGGACCTTCTCTTGAATTCAACGGGTCAATCTTGATGTGCCCTACGCTATACTATCAGAGTTTTCTAAAAAATAATACCAGCTTGGCAGAACGTCTACTTCTCTCTAACCAAAAAGACTCTTATCTACCTCTAAAACTACGCCTTTTATAACTCACAGCTAATAGATTACGAAATGAAGTAAAAATAAGAATTAACAGTAAATTGTCCAATCTGGTTCTTCCTACGGGTTTCTGATGCAATTATTGCACCAGCAGTTGCGATTTAATTTTGAAATAGTTATAACGTCATTCCTCAATCTGTGCAAACTGGCGATGAGCCTCCTTTTCGTAACAGTATACTCAATGTCAACTGACTTCGGCCAGACTCATATTCAACCAGCAATAAAGTAAACAATAATGGCATATGTTGAATACAGACCGCCGTGAGCGACTATTATGCCGTCAAAAAGGAAAAGATAACCAGGAAAAAGATATAATACTGGGTGGAAGGGGCAGTTTCTCATTTATCCACATTTAATCAATGGGCCGGGAATAGAGATTTTGCCTGCATGTCTGTCACAAAGCATGAGTATGCACTATTACCTGCGATCAAGCCATCCTGTGACAACTCGTACCTAGAGAAAGCTGGACGGATCTTAAGAGAACGGACCCCACCAAATGTTGATAAATTTTATATCAATCGATAAGTCTCGCCCTCCCAAGTAAGAATCTGCAATGATATTTGCGGAATACTGTAGCATTTAGAAGTTATGACGTTTTTCATAGTAGGGCCTAGCACATGTTTTCGCGAATATTTAAAACATTGCGAGTGAAATTTCTACGTAATTTATATACCATATGAAAACAATCATTATGTGCATCAAGGATATGCAATAAAGTCTGCCACTTTTAGGAAGGGGTGGGGACATATAGATGAATAGTCACTCACCCACGTTACTGCCTCCGCCATTACACAAACCACAGAGGGGTAAACTAGCATTCGTCCTTCGTACTGCCAACAATACGACGTAAAGAACAAGTGTTTCATAATTTGTAAACATCAGCTCTATCAAAATCATGGAATATGTCCTTTCTCCGCAGACATGAATTCTTTCGATGCCCTTCCAGAAGTTTACCTTTGGCGCCAACGTTTTGAAAAATCACCGCAGGCATCTTTCGGCATTTGTATTTACCCCCTAAATCTAGTTGTATCACTAAACACTTGCACCTTGACTAAAAGGAATAAGGGCGTTATATGATACAACTAGGTTAGGGGGTAAATACAAATGCCGAAAGATGCCTGCGGTGATTTTTCAAAACGTTGGCGCCAAAGGTAAACTTCTGGAAGGGCATCGAAAGAATTCATGTCTGTGGAGAAAGGACATATTCCACGATTTTGATAGAGCTGATATTTACAAATTATGAAACACTTGTTCTTTACGTCATATTGTTGGCAGTACGAAGGACGAATGCTAGTTTACCCCTCTGTGGTTTGTGTACAAGACAGCGTAAACATGATTGTAGTGAAATGGCGGAGGCAGTAACGTGGGTGAGTGACTATTCATCTATATTTCCCCACCCCTTCCTAAAAGTGGCAGACTTTATTGCATATCCTTGATGCACATAATGATTGTTTTCATATGGTATATAAATTACGTAGAAATTTCACTCGCAATGTTTTAAATATTCGCGAAAACATGTGCTAGGCCCTACTATGAAAAACGTCATAACTTCTAAATGCTACAGTATTCCGCAAATATTATTGCAGATTCTTATAGTCAGGTCGCCACCGGGAAAATACGCGTGCACAACTGCAAAATTTGCGGGCAATTAATTTTTTGCATGAAGACATTCTTTAGACCTTAGCGAACATAAATTTATCTGTTGGACATGCTGAATTTTCTTGAGAGGCCTTTCCATCAAGGTGTCAACTTGCAACGATCCTGCGTGCTTTCGGAACACCGTCGCCATTTTGAAATATGAGTCGTTTTCACGAAACCGAGGCTACTACGATATGCCGGCTGGAATGGGTGACCACGTGGGTGACAGGACAAGTGTTTGATCACTGCAATTAACCGTTAGAAATCCATTCGCGTTTCAACAATATAGTGCTATACAGATATGATTAACTTCTGCTCACCAAGCAAGCAGATACGATTTGCTTAGAATGACTTCAAGCTGGTCCTATGCCGTTCATTGAGACAAAAAGTCATCGAGAATTATTCAAGCTAGAAGATGTTGGTACGTGCTTCCACAGTACGGTGAGGGGTCTTTTCGACAGGGGGCAGCAGAAGCTGCAAACCCAAACCAAAATTTTCCAAAATCCCGAAGCAAAATTTGAAAAACCAAAGCTTTACTTTGAAGAAAGCTCTTCAATTTTTTGTTTTATCTCAGTCTATTGTAGAAAATGCATGATATTGGATACAAGAGGCAATCCAGATTTTGAACACGAAACTAAAATCCAAGAGCTAAATGTGGACAAGCCCCAACCTGTGGAAGCCCAAAGCCCCCTCTATAGTATTACATGGGATCCTTATCTTTTCTAGGAATTTACTTCTCCTGAAACCTGCCCAAAACTGTCATTCTCAAAGCCCCTCATTTTCCCCATCTCCATAACATCATCATCACTAAAATCGCTGGCACTACTTTGGAGGTCATCATCATCAAATTCATTCTCACATTTGCTGCAGTTACACATATCCATGCATTTCAATCCATGCGCAAAGCAATTATAGCTTTCTGATTGACACTTCGTCCTCTTGCACCTGCATGACACCATCTCAAGAATTGAGTCAGGGGCGGGTTTTTGTGCCATCCATTTTATTTCTAAGTCACCACTGCCATTGATTATCTAGTCATGTCCTGGAGGCGATGGAAACTTTACATTTAGCTCCAGGGCTTGCTTGAATATTACAGTGACGTATGATACCCGTTTACAGTGGTGCAATGGCTCATCTTTTGTTGGCGGGAGCTATTATGGCTCTGGCACTCTTACTTTTCTTGAGCAACGCTTTACATATCTTGCTTCGTTGTTTCATAGACGACATTTTTGGTGTTTGAACTCACCGTGTTGATTTACTACAGACTTTCTTTGAACATATGAACAGAACCCATCCCACTATACAATTTGAAATGTCATACTCAGTTAACGAGATATCATTCTTAAATATACTGATTCTCAACCGAGATAATGAACTTCATAGGACTTTGTACAAGAAAACAACTGATCTTCCGTCACTTCCACATTCATACTCTTTCTACTCCCCCCCCCCCCCCTACTTGCAAAGCAGGCATCATATACAGTCAAGCTCTGCAATACCGTCGCATTATCTCCAATGATGACGATTTGGATGTTCATTTACAACAACTATCTATCATACTTATCAAACGGGGCTATAATATTGGCCTTATTACTAAACTATTTTCCAAGGTGCACTCATTATCGCGAGATGATCTCTTACAACCCCATTCACAGGCCTCTTGTGACAAATTACCATTCATTATTCCATTTAATCTGGATACTGCACGGATCGGACAGATACTATATGAGCATTGGAAAATCATTCAAGAAGACGACTACCTGCACGACATAGCATCAGCCACACCCATTGTAGCATTTGAAAGGCACACAAACATTAAAAATTTAATAATTCACACAAAGTTCACCAGTCCAAATACATAATAGGATTCAATTATACTATGCATAGTGTTGTACCTTTTCAAGGTTTCATTCTATACCCTATTTTATCGGACACGGTGTCCGTATTACAATGCTGAATATACATCGCGGTTCGTTACTCGCTCATATTATCGTCATATTACCATTCATTTCTATGTTGTTCTCTGCACTGTACATTTTCTGATATTACTTTTGCTCCTCTTCTGGTACGATAGTGTCCCATTGGGATATTGGGGGGCTTGTGATCATAAAAGTGTACTATCATTAAACCCCCAAAACACTGATCTCAGGTTGATAGCTGATGAATGGTACCTATAGTCATATACATTATGCTTCTCTCATATACGATTACTATGCTACATCCCTAATCTATATTAAAACACGATCTTCATTCATATTCTTCTATGCACCGTGACTCACTGGTCTCACTCCCATTGCCATTCGTTGCTGGGATTACCCTTTATTTCTTGTTTTATATTTATTATTGTTTTAAATAAATATCACTGCGACAAAAATTGCAAGATGATCAGAGAGTTTTACATGATCCTTCTTATGCCCCCTTGGTCATCCACTCCAGCCAACATATTGCTATAGCCTCGGTTTCACGAAAACGCCTCCTATTTCAAAATGGCGACCGTGCTCGAAGAGCAAGAAGCAATGCAGCAAGATAACACATTGATGGATAGGCCTCTCAAGAAAATTCAGCATGTCCAACAGGCAAATTTATGTTTATCAATGTCTAAAGAACATTTTTATGCAAAAATTAAATTGCCCACAAATTTTGCAGGTGTTGAGAACCTCAGCGACCTGACTATTACTTGGGAGGGCGAGACCTATCGATTGATATAAAATTTATCAACATTTGGTGGGGTCCGTTCTCTTAAGATCGAACTGGGCTACTTTATCCAACGGACAACTCACATGGGTAGGTACTCGTTAAATTCCAAACAGTCATGTATACCCACCCCCTAAATTCTCTAGATTCTCAATGAGCTTTCTCCTCTGGAAGCGCAAGGAATTAGTTTTAAAATCGTCCAGGCCTACCTCATATAAGAGTACCTTGAAAAGGCCGTTGCTATGTATTTTGGGCTTCGTCTAACCAGCTCAGATCTACCATCTCAAGTGAACAAAAGTCAGTACTGTTTCGATGCGCACGCAGTAAGAAAATTGCGTAGCACATTCTCAAGATGCGACGGAACTTAAATTGGCATGGAAACTTTCGCAGCTGCCTAGATACCTTCAAGGATTATTGACACTTGTCAAGGCGATTTTATTACTTAATCACTATTGCTAGGTTACCACTTCGCAGAGATATACCAAGTGTGCAGCAAATATCATTGGGTACGGGGGGTCGGCAACCCTGAAAAATGAAGCTCGATTTGAGTTAAAGCCTTAAATAGGTCTTATTTTGAACTGCATATCATAAAAGTTATTGAATTGTAAATAGTTTTTGAATGTTTAAATAGTTATCGAATTGTAGATAGTTTTTTAATTGTTCAAAATTTTTATTGAATTGTTAAATAATTTTTTAATTGTTAATATTCCAAAATTATTCCAAAGTTATTCAAAAAATTATTTAAAAAAATTATTCAAAAATACCAAGAACACCCTCAATAGCAGACTGGACATGATAAAATAGAAGACTATATCTGATTTGCAATATTATAATATTTGACAAAAACCGCGGTAAGTATTTATATACATTTCATTTCATTCCATATATCATTACTATCAAACTATGGTTTTAATCGTCTGTTATAAAAGTCATTGAAGTTATCCAAGACTGTCATTGTAACCAACTGCATAAACAATTTAACCATAGGCATTTATGATTCTTCCCAAATTACTTTATTTCGGAAAATCTCCTCCATTACATTATTGATATTACGTGCACGGTTCCGCCCCTATCCGGACTCATCAATCAACACTTATGCTTATATTAGTCTTAGTTTGTTTTATTGTAAGTCAGTTGTCACTGAAAGAGAAAGACATAAAGATGCATGTTTTATGTTGAGTTATATTGTTGTACATAGTTATATAAATGTTTTGTATATACTTTGTAAGAAAACAACCAGTCTCATTGCTTCAACAACTCACGTGTACCAAGCTATTGTACACAACATATTACAAGATGCATGCGTTTTGCTAGCTTCTCAAAAATACTGTTTCTCAGAACTTCTGCCCATCTTATCTCAGAAGTGAAAGCTTTTACCATTCTTCGTTCTTTATCTGAATATTGTCTTCTTACATCATTGCTGTTGTTGTTGTTCACTAAATCAATAACGCATTCTATAATCTTGTATTCTACCATTTTTCCAAAAAGGTGTTGCAGCAACTAAACATAACCAGTGCTTACATTCATTTTGTATGTACTGTATGCGTGGTAAATTTTTTCGTACAATAACTATATTCTAGGCCCGTAGACACTAGGGGGGCAGGGGGGGCATTGCCCCCCCCCAATAATTCACCGAGGTTGTATATAGAAGTAAACTATACTGTACTTTTTAATAATTTTTGAACCTAGAAGCACCATAACTCAGATATATGGCATGCAGATATCTTGATTTTGTTGTACGACAAACTGTTAACCTCTTTTCAGTGACGACACGGGTGTTGTAAGAGTATCTAATAGTTTCTGCTTGTGTATATGGCAACCCTTTTAGGAAATAGGGCGTTGTTCCTTTTGAGTGCATTCCATGTAGCCCATGCCAGATATCTGAGGGTGAGAAATGTCTATTTGCAATGTGTTGGTAAGAGATAGTTTTGCCTCTATCATTCGTGTACATGCACGTAATACCAAAGAGAAAAGACGGTTTAGCTTTTTCCTTTGTCGTTTTGGATCTTCAAATTTCGATAAAACTAGGTTTACTCCTTTTTTATAAGAACAATTTTATAAGACCAACAGCCTCAAAATTGTTGGGAAATTAAGAACAAGCTAGGAACAAATTGAGGCTGAAGTACTATCGTAAAATGTATTTTTTGCACAAAGATGCATACACTGTCCAATAATATATTAACATGAAATGTCATTCCCTCGTAAAAATAATACCTGTTTCATACGCTTCTAATTTTGTCTTGCATATTGTTTAATGTCTAAATTGTCCACACCCCACAAATTTAAGAATAAATTTTATGAACAATTTAGCCTCAAACATTTAGAAAAAATTAAGAACAGCCAGCCTTAACCTCAGGTTTACTGGTTCGTATAAAAAAGAGTGCAAAGGAGCCAGTTTCTCCATCTTAGCATCACAATCAATGATGAGAAACTGCTATATTCTGTAATACTGCTAGTTTAGTTCATAGGTTTGTGTCAAAATGTTTGGATAGATTTTATAGAAACTAACACCTTGTTAACTAGGCCGAAGACAGAGTGGCTTGCGAAAGCACTCGTGTCTACATTCGTATTCCGCATTTAGTGTTGTTTATCGCACTTGGACTCTCAGTGCTTGGGAAAGACTGAGGAGTGCCATTTGGCGTTTATTGTATTAGTTGTTTCGTCGAGGCTCCATGGGGTAGAGCCAGTATTATTGCTAGTTTTAAGGTTAAGTTAGTTTACGAGATTAGGTTAGGACGCATATATCAATAATAGTATTTCATAGCATCGAGTTTAGGATTCAGTATTATTGCCGTTGCACTATGCATAAATATAGCCTTGTCATCATTCCGTTAGATTAGCTACATGACCGAGCATTACACAGCATTCTTATCTATTGTCTAAGGAAGTCTAGAAAGAGCCAGGATTACGCAATGCTTCTTTTGGATTGAAATCTGCATCGTAATCGTTAGTTGGTTAGCAGCAAAACTGCTGACACAACATTAGGTGTTAATAAGTATATATAGCCCTCGCGCATTAAGTTAAGAAAAAGAGTTGGAGAAAGAGTTGGAAGAGAGTTGGAATAGAGTTGAATAGAGTTGGGAATAGAGTTAGAGTTAGAAATGAGATGAGTACAACTTAGAGCCAATGGCGGGGACGTATGTCACCCAGCCGAGCCATGTATATAGATAGACATTAGTTTAAATAGTTCCATTAAATATGGTATACCAAAGCTGTCTACTCTCTGCAAGATGATTCTGATTCGACAACGACTTGAAGACCGCTCGCAGCCATCACAGAAGATCACATCGCCTTAGCTCAATATCTACAGTAGAGTTTGGTCCACAACGAGAATAATAATCATCATCACCGATTCCAAATCCATTTCGTTCACATTCACATTTTTTCATTTTTTCAATTTCACAATTCTATTCTGCAAAAGGGCGTTTTCCGACGTTCTGGAGAGCGTTACTTTGAGAAATTTTTTCTGCGGGCAGGCCCCCAGACCCCACATTTCTTAAGAAAGCCTATGAAAAACCACTATTTTGGCATATACTTACGTATAACAAGTAACGCCCCCCCCCGAAGGATTCTAACTTAACTTCTATATCTGGCCCCCCCCCCCAATCCGGTTCAGCTGTCTACGGGCCTGTATTCATATGATGGTACTCGGAATGCAAGAAGAACATGCGAATATTTCTCCGAGATATTGTAATACTGCTAGTTTAGTTTATAGGTTTTTGTCAAAATGTTTGGATAGATTTTATAGAAACTAACACCTTGTTAACTAGGCCGAAGACAGAGTGGCTTGCGAAAGCACTCGTGTCTACATTCGTATTTCGCATTTAGTGTTGTTTATCGCACTTGGACTCTCAGTGCTTGGGAAAGACTGAGGAGTGCCATTTGGCGTTTATTGTATTAGTTGTTTCGTCGAGGCTCCATGGGGTAGAGCCAGTATTATTGCTAGTTTTAAGGTTAAGTTAGTTTACGAGATTAGGTTAGGACGCATATATCAATAATAGTATTTCGTAGCATCGAGTTTAGGATTCAGTATTGTTGTCATTGCACTATGCACAAATATAGCCTTGTCATCATTCCGTTAGATTAGCTACATGACCGAGCATTACACAGCATTCTTATCTATTGTCTAAGGAAGTCTAGAAAGAGCCAGGATTACGCAATGCTTCTTTTGGATTGAAATCTGCATCGTAATCGTTAGTTGGTTAGCAGCAAAACTGCTGACACAATATTAGGTGTTAATAAGTATATATAGCCCTCATGTATTAAGTTAAAGAAGAAAGAGTAAGAGAAAGAGTTGGAAGAGAGTTGGAATAGAGTTAGAATTGAGTTGGGAAGAGAGTTACATAGAGATGGAATAGAAATGAGATGACTACAACTTAGAGCCAATGGCGGGGACGTATGTCACTCAGCCGAGCCATGTATATAGATAGACATTAGTTTAAATAGTTCCATTAAATATGGTATACCAAAGCTGTCTACTCTCTGCAAGATGATTCTGATTCGACAACGACTTGAAGACCGCTCGCAGCCATCACAGAAGATCACATCGCCTTAGCTCAACATCTACAGTAGAGTTTGATCCTCAACGAGAATAGTAATCATCATCACGATTCCAAATCATTTCGTTCACATTTCAACATTTTTCATTTTTACAATTTCACAATATTATTAACTAATGAATTTGAAAGATTTGTTATCAAAAGTCTAAAATCTGTTTTTGTAGTATTAGTAAATATTCTCTTCCATCTAAGTATCTCCACGTGATAACTCTGCTCTATTTGACACAACCTCAATAAGATGTGGTTGTCGCAAGACACGGTCGAACTCAATTAAATTGCAATTTAAGCACAATACTCTCTGTCTTTCCCTATTAATAACTATATAATAACTATGCACACAGCATTCTCAGTTTGTATTTAACCTAATCCTGGTAATAGCCAGGATAAATCAATAGATTTATTAAATGATTTCACGTTCAGATAATAGATTCGACTCTACATAAAATCCATTTTTTATGCTTCCTACCTCTATATATATAGCGTCCATGTTCATTAAATTGGTGGAAAAAATATTATAAATAGATGTTATTGTAATAATAAAACAATTAATCATGAATTCGTTTCTTGCCATAGCTGACTGTAATAAAGTGATTGTATGAACCTATTATGGACTGCCTGTGCAGCCAGTCTTATTGTTTTATTTTGATATATATGTAATGTTGTTGTTGTTAAAAGGGAGTATCGTTGTGTTATGTTGAGAAGTGAACGTGTCCTTACTGGAGCTATTACTAGACAAACGATAAATGAAATATAACATTGGCGACGAGTTGACAAAGTACTCATAGACGATGTCCGACGACGACGGACCTTCCTCAAGAAATCTGGTTCAACCTGTGCAGGTAGTCATGGCACAATCTGTCTCAATAAAACCTGTCCCTGAGTTTCACCCTGATGCGGAATTAGGCGCAAGCCTTGCCACGAGGTGGAAAGACTGGATGGCTGATTTTGACATGTTTATCCTTGCCAGTGGTATAACCGATGCCACACGAAAAAGAGCTCTCCTTCTCTATCAAGCAGGCCCAAGAGTTCGGGAAATTTTTCAGCAACTTCCTGACACGGGAACAGCGACGGATTACGAAGTTGCGAAAGCCAAGCTCCAAGAATACTTCGAGCCACAGAAAAATAGGCGATATGAAGTTTATCGTTTTCGTCAAGCTACACAACCGTGCCAGGAAACTTTAGATCAGTTTCACACGCGTTTACGAACATTAGCTCAAACTTGCGAATTTCAAGACACAACTTTTGAACTTGAAGAACAAATAATCATAGGGGGGACTTCCTCGAAAATACGAAAACGGGCTTTACGCGATCCGGGTTTTGATTTGAAGGCAATGTTGCTGGAAGGGAGACGTGACGAGCAAAGTGCATTTCAGGCCAAGGATATAGAATCGAAAGAGCCAATTGCTGCTGACGCAAATCGAATTGTTGTCAATGCCAATCGAACCGACACAAAGAAAAGTTCTAAATGCTATTCATGTGGAAGGGCGTACCCCCATAACGGCACATGTCCTGCGAAAGGCAAGGAATGTAACAACTGTGGTAAAATGAATCACTTTTCGAATGTTTGCAGGGATAAAAGCAAGCTGAACTACAAGCCAGCAAGACGAACAAAAGGTCGCAAGAAAGCTGTACACCCTCTCAACACCGCCGATGGCTCTGATTCAGCTGATGAAGATTATATTTATGCAGTGAAAAACACGGCTAACAACAGTCCATCAGTAAATGTCACTGTCTGTGGTCATATGTTCAAAACCACGGTGGATACAGGCGCAACGATAAACGTCATTGATCAAAATACGTATGCAAAGATGGAAAATGCCGAGTTGAAACACACGAAAATGAAGGCCTTTGCATACAATAATCCAGAACCTGTCAAGTTCCTTGGAAAATTTGATGCTGTTGTTGAAACAAAGAAGCGTGTTGCGCTAGGAACGTTTTATGTGACAAAAGGAATCGATAGTGGAAATCTCCTATCACTGTCAACAGCTCAGGATCTTGGTCTGGTCAGTTTACATTTGCAGAAATTGTCGACAATGGATGGCAGTATATCAAGCATAATTAATAAACATGCATCGGTGTTTACAGGACTTGGGAAATTGAAAGGTGCTAAAGTTACTTTGAGCATTGATGAAACAAAAACACCCAAAGCACAGCCGCAAAGGAGAATCCCCTACCATGTAAGGCAACAAGTGAAAATAGCCCTGACACAATTGGAAAAGGAGGACATTATAGAAAAAGTGCCGGAACATGAGGGGACCCCTTGGGTATCCCCAATTGTCGTCGTTCCTAAAAAGGATGGTGGAGTTCGGATATGTGTTGATATGAGAGCTGCAAACGAGGCTATAAAGCGTGTACGTCACCCTATACCGACCGTTGATGACGTCAGTTTTGAATTAAATGGTTCAAAATATTTTACGAAACTCGATTTATCTCAAGCATACCACCAATTAGAATTGGATGAAGATAGTCGACACATAACGACATTCAGCACGCACGTTGGATTATATCGTTATAAACGCTTGAACTACGGTACTAATGCAGCTGCTGAGATTTTTCAGTATGTGTTGCAGACACAACTACAAGGCCTCAAAGGAGTTAAAAATATCGCAGATGATATTATTGTATATGGTACAACACGCGAGGAACACGATGAAAATCTCGACAAATGTCTTACGCGTCTAAAGCAAAAAGGCCTAACTTTAAATCAGAACAAATGTAAGTTTCTAAGTAACACCCTTGAATTTTTCGGACAGATATTTTCTGATGAAGGTACAAGACCAGACCCGAAACGTGTTCACGATTTATTAAATGCGGAAGTTCCAAAGGATATTCGCGATGTACGCAGTTTACTAGGAATGGCAAATTACAGTAGCAAGTACATCGAAAATTTCGCCACTATTACTGCTCCACTACGAGAGCTGACGAAGAAGAACAATCGTTTTGAGTGGACCGAGGTTCATCAAGATGCATTTAATCAGCTTACCAACGCTTTGTCTACTGCTCCGTGTATGTCGTACTTTGATAAAAACAAGGATACGTATGTTCTTGTCGATGCCAGTCCAGTAGGACTGTGTGCTATTTTGTCTCAGAAATCAAAGGACGCCGACGATCAGAAAGTTGTAGCATATGCAAGTCGCGCGTTGACAGATGTAGAGAAACGGTACTCGCAGACCGAAAAAGAGGCCCTTGCCATCGTATGGTCAGTGGAACACTTTCACTTATTTTTGTATGGACATCCTTTTACGTTAATTACGGATCACAAGCCCCTCGAGGTAATTTATGGTCATCGACAATCTAAGCCTTCTGCTCGCATAGAACGCTGGGTGCTACGCCTCCAACCATATACTTTTCAAGTAGTTTACAAACCGGGTGAACAAAACCCCGCGGATTACCTCTCAAGACATCCTACCTCTACAAGTATACGAAAACAAGAAAAAATGACAGAGGAATATGTTAACTTCATTGCTGAACATAGCGTCCCGAAGACAATGACACTAAAGGAAATCGCAGATGAGACCAATAACGATCGGGATTTGCGAGCGTTACGCGCTGCAATTCGTTTAAATTCGTGGGAATTAGATAGTGTACGTCCGTACCGCAGTTTTAAAGCAGACTTGACAATTGGCAAACATAACACGATACTTCGTGGTTCGCGCATAATAATACCGAAATCATTACAAAAACGAGCCGTTGAAATCGCGCACGAGAGCCATCAAGGTTTGTCAAAAACTAAAGCACTACTACGAGAAAAAATTTGGTTCGTAGGAATAGACGAACTAGTACAAAAGACTATTGATTCGTGCTTAGCGTGCCAAGCTGTTGGTAAACCTGCACCACCAGAGCCTATAAAGCAAAATGAAATGCCTAAAGGACCATGGGAAACGTTACACATTGACTTTTGTGGACCACTGCCATCCAATGATTACTTACTTGTGCTAATCGATCGCTACTCTCGTTATCCAGAAGTGGAAATTGTACGCTCAACGAGGTCTGCCTGCGTAATACCGAAACTTGATAAGATATTTGCTGTTCACGGTATTCCCTACACGATAGTCTCAGACAATGGACCGCCGTTCAATAGCGATGAATTCAATAAATACATGAAAATACTAGGAATTGAACATCACCTTGTAACACCGTATTGGCCGCAAGCTAATGGTGAGGTTGAACGTTTTAATCAACCCCTCGAGAAAACTATACAAGCTGCAGTCGTTGAAGGGAAGGTATGGAGACAAGAACTGAACAAATTCTTATTGCAATATCGTACCACACCTCATTGTACAACCAATGTACCACCAAGTGAATTGTTATTCAATCGGAAAATACGGGGAAAATTACCATCGATTGAGAAAAAACTTGTCGTAAATAGGCATAAGGAAGCACGTGAAAATGAAAAGAAAAGCCAAGCATATCACAAGTCATATGCAGATAATCGCCGAAATGTCAAAGACAGCGACATTGAAGTTGGTGATACCGTTCTCGTTAAGCAGAAACGTAAAGACAAGTTTTCGTCTCGTTTTAGTAAAACACCATACGTAGTAATTTATCGTAGGGGAACGCAAATTATTGCAGAAAACGACCAGAAGCATCGAGTGAAAAGAAACGTGTCTCATTTTAAAAAGTTTGAGAAAACTGAAGAGCGCCCTGATGAAATTGAGAGTGAATTAGATGAGGACTTCATTGGAAACTATAATAACGAACTCGAGCGTGAATCAGAACAAGAAGAACAATCAGAACAAACAGTTAATCGTTGGCCCAAGCGAGAAAGAAGACCACCTGTACGTTATGGACATCCTATACATATCTAGCGTCCTTCCCTAAAGACATTATTTAAAAAGGGGAGTGATGTAATAAAGTGATTGTATGAACCTATTATGGACTGCCTGTGCAGCCAGTCTTATTGTTTTATTTTGATATATATGTAATGTTGTTGTTGTTAAAAGGGAGTATCGTTGTGTTATGTTGAGAAGTGAACGTGTCCTTACTGGAGCTATTACTAGACAAACGATAAATGAAATATAACACTGACATTTCCAATAATAGATTTTCACCTCAACTCAAATTAGATGGACATTGAGCGAGACGTTATTAACAAAGAGCGACTTTCCTATATTATCGGGGGAAAGAACTACATGGTCTGATCAGTATATAGTACTATCACAGATATTTATAGTGAGGATTAATTTTGATGGAATGGCGAGACGATCATTTGATGGAGAGGACAGAGAGGTTGACTTTTTAGAACCAGAAGATGTGGAATCAATCATAAAGCGAAGGAAGGCTCTTAAAAGCTACAAGAGCGGCCCAAAAGCATATATCATTCTATACTTTACTGCGTCTTGTATATTCCTTTTACTTCGTCTATAACGTACTTCGGATATAACGTACCAAATATCAGTTAGTTCCTTGAAGTACGTTATATCCGGATTATATATATATATATATATATATATATATATATATATATATATATATATATATATATATATATATATATATATATATATATATATATATATATATATATATATATATATATATATATATATATATATATATATATATATATATATAAACTGAAATACCGTAATGCTTCGATCAAACGCCCCCCTTCTTTTTAACGCCCCCTCGAATAAACGCCCCCTATTTTAAGTTTCTTTTTCAATAAACGCCTCCTTCTATTAAACGCCCCCTTCTAATAGACGCCCCTATATCATTACCAGTTGATAGTAGCAAAGATGAGATGATTCCCTGCTAAGAAGGCAACAAGGCAACAAGTGTTCTAATGGAACAGCTTCGCTGCAAGCACAAATTGTTGTAAATAGCGTAAGGATAATAGTTTTGTTAGTACGTGCACGTGATCAGGGAGCCATTTTGGTACTCGTGCCAGGTCTCTAGCTGATCACGTGCTCGGCCTATTCATTTGATACTTTTTCCGTTTCATTTTTCCTTTATAACCTTATATGGACAATTTTTGGATTGCTATCGTTCTATTGTTTTTCTTATGTAAAAATTGTAAGTAACTTCTGTCACAGTCAGTCGAAAAGTGAATCTGCCGAGATAAGACGCAATTTTCGGACGAAAGTTTAGACGTGGACGTGAAGCTAGAAGGTAAAAGCCCAAAAGCCGAGACGCTGTGACAAGTTACAAATTGCTGTTTAGTAATTCTTGCCGTTAGAGTTTTTCTTGTTCTTGCCGTTTGCAAAGTTGACGAAAGAAGCCGTGTATTCTCTGCGTCTGATGCTGCCGTTAAAAGTTTGAGGTCGTGAGTCTATTAGTTTAATTCATCTATCTACATCTTTGAACTTATTACTAGCCTTCGAACTCACATCTGTGATACCCCCTTGAAAGTGGTATTACACTGGTGCTTGCCCGTGTGAGGACTTAAAGATTTTAGCCTTTCTGTAGTTGAAGATTTTATAACTTTTTGTGACTTTGAAGAAGAAAGAAGACGTTACTTTGTCCATTGCTATTCATCATCACTTTTGACTTTGTATATCATAAGATATTTGGATATTCGAGACTTTTGGTAGTTGATATTAGCGGATATTGCGAACTACTTTTCTGTCGTGATTCATTCCTTTCTCAATATTGTTCGCAACCATGGCGGAAATCGGTGATCAAGTAATCGAGTTACAAACCCAAATGACTGCCGTTCAAGCTGCCCTAGAGGGAAATGCACAATCAGGACTATTTCGACAGCCCCCGTTTCATGGTTTCCCAAACGAAGATGTGAATGAATGGCTTCTTAAGTTTGAGCGTTTATCTAAATTTTATGGGTGGTCTAATGCAAAGAAACTTGGGGCTTTACCTTTGCTTCTGGGAGGAACCGCCCTTGCCTGGTTTCAGACTTTGCCAGCCGAATCCGTAGCTGACTTTAAAACCTTAACGGACGCACTAAAATCTCGTTTTGGTGCACAAAATCTAGAGTTTATCTTTCGCCAGGAACTTTATGCGAGAAAGCAAGGCCCTAATGAACCCCTTGCCTTATATACCGAGGATGTGATCAAAAAATGCCAGCGGTTATCGCTCTCTGAGAACGAAATGATGAACGTTTTTATTAATGGTTTGGTGGACGACCTAAGGAATCACGTAATTCTCGGCCAGCCAAAAACGTTCGCCGCGGCCGAAAACCTTGCTCGCCTACGAAGTGCGGTAAAACGTGCCTCAGGGGTGCCCAGCTCTCTAACTGCCTCACAGGATAAGAATGCCCTGCAGGAACAAAAAATAAAAGAGCTTGAGGGCCAAGTTAATCTCCTCATGTCCATTGCCGCCAAAAAGAATGAACATTGTGCCAGTTTGCCAAAACCCGTCCAAGCTCTCGAGGCAAATATGCCAATTGCCACAAAACGGCAAACAAACCCGTTTTTGCCTGACCCCCAGCCCTCAGTACCTTCAGCTAACGATTTTCTTTCACTGAAAACCGACATAATAGCTGCCGTCGATGCCCGTTTGAAAAATGCAAGCAACGTGCCAAAACGTTTCGCTTCAGGCACAAAACCTCGCCCTTCCCAATTTGTTCAGAATTTTGCTCGAGGCCGTAACCTTAGAACAACCGACGGCCAGCCGATTTGTAATTACTGTCAGCGTGTTGGCCATGTTTCAAAGTATTGCCATTTTCGGACACAACCCCAGCCGCCAATGCCTCAAAGCCAGTATCAGGAGCCGATGCAAAGCCATTCTAATTTCCGGCCATCTTACAGTCATCAGCCGCGGTCTCAAGACCAGCCTCAGCCTCAGTCTCAGTTTGGCGGCCAGTACCAGTACAATCATGCTTTAAACGCTCCCGGGTCTTCCCAATGGGGGAACTGAAGGCCCCAAGCTTTACTGACCGTACCCCCCTAAAACCGGAGGAAGACAACTTTGAGGAATGGACAAGGAAGCGTATGGGTAGGAGAAGTGATCCTGCTTGTGTAAAGAATGAACCCCTTCCCCCGAAAAACATTGACATTCCGTGTATTGAACTTAATCATGAATTTATGCCGTCCAACGTTTTGATTTGGGGAACTGCTTGTAAACAGCCCTGTAAGGTATTAGTAGACACTGGAGCTGCAATTACTGTTATTAGCGAACAGTTTTTTGTTAATGTTTTGCGCGCAAATTTTGCGATCCAAACATGCGAGAAGATCGAAAGCGTTAAAACTGCAAATGGGAGTAAAGTACCTGTCATTGGTGCAGTGAGTTTTCCGTTGTTACTAGGTGACAGTGAATATTCGTGTAAAGCAACAATTGTTCCAGGTTTAGCCTATAGCATTGTGTTAGGACGTGACTTTCTTCATAATAATGGCGCCGTGATCGATGTCAAAGGTTGTTTCGTGACTTTTAATGGTTCTAATGTTGTTGAGTTCTTAAAGGGTCATAGACCTCTTGTGTTTTCTGATATTACAACTATAACATCCTACGTCATTGATGCTAATTCGGAAACAATTATTCCAGCACGCCTTGAAAAATTTTTACCTGACCCTATTGTCGGATTAATTGAAGCCAGTACAAAACTCTCTAATCGTTATCAATTACATGTTGCAGCCTCTCTTTCGTTACCCGATTCAGATGGAATGGTATCACTTAGAATCCTGAATCCTACTGACGCCCCCGTTTTGCTACATAAAGGGACATCTGTTGGTTTATTTTCGGAAATGGCCCCCGATGACACAGTGTCATCCCTTGAACCCACAGATTACAAAGCTGTAGAAAATGCTCCAGGGCTTAGTAACCAGGATTGTGAAGAGACGTTGCTTTCTAAATTTAAATGTTTACCAAGCGATACCCTTTCTGCGGAGGAAAGCGGCCAGTTAAGTGAACTTCTATGCGAATATAAAGATATTTTTGCGAATTCAGGCTTAGATTTAGGCCGTACGTCGTTAGTTCAACATAAAATTGACACTGGTAGTGCCCAGCCCATTAAACAGTCCCCTTATCGAGTTTCACAGAGGCAACGTGCTGAAATAGATAATCATATTGCTAACATGCTAAATCAAGATATTATTGAAGTTTCGTCAAGTCCGTGGAGTTCCCCGGTAGTATTGGTCAAAAAGAAAGACGGAAGTACTCGCTTTTGTATTGACTATCGTAAATTAAACACAGTCACAAAGAAGGATAGCTACCCCCTGCCTCGTATTGATGATGCCCTCGATGCTCTGTCAGGATCCAAATATTTTAGCACTTTAGATTTGCAATCCGGTTATCACCAAGTTTTAATGCATCCGGATTCGAAGGAAAAGACTGCTTTTATTTCTCACGCCGGTCTCTACCAATTTCGTGTGCTCAGTTTTGGCTTGACAAATGCCCCTCCGCAGTTTCAGCGTTTGATGGCTAGAGTTCTCCATGGTCTTGAATGGAAGGTGTGTCTCATCTATATCGATGATATTATAATCTTTTCACGTACATTTGAAGAACATCTTTCGCGATTAAGCCTCGTTTTCGATCGTCTCCGTCAAGCTAATTTAAAACTGAAGCCTTCAAAGTGCCACTTTGCTCAATCATCTGTGAATTTCCTCGGATTTGTTGTGTCACCAAAAGGTATTCTACCAGACCCTGATAAAATCAGCGCAGTAAAATCTTTTCCTGTACCTAAATCTGTCAAAGATGTGCGCAGTTTCTTGGGACTCTGTAATTACTATCGTCGTTTCGTTAAAGATTTTGCAAAGATTGCTTCACCTTTAAATCGTTTGACAAGGAAAGATATTACATTTGCTTGGAGCCCTGAATGTGCAACTGCATTTAATTCCCTTAAAAACCGGTTGCGCTCCCCACCTATTCTTTCATACCCAGACTTTGAAAAGCCTTTCCATCTCTATACAGATGCCAGTCAGACAGCTTTAGGGTACATTTTAAGTCAAACAATTGAAGGTAGAGAACATGTTATTTCTTATGGTGGTCGTGAGCTAAACGTGGCAGAAAAACGTTATAGTACTACTGAGCGTGAAGCTCTTGCTGTTGTCGATGGAATTAAACGTTATCGGCCTTATCTGTTTGGTGCCAAGTTTGTTGTACACACAGACCACGGTAGTCTTTCATGGTTAATGAATGTTAAAGATCCTACAGGTCGATTGGCTCGATGGGCTTTGCAATTACAACAATACGATTTCGAAATTCTTCATCGCCCCGGTGCTGTTAACGGGAATGCTGACGCTTTATCTCGTAGAACGTATCTGAATGAGTCGATGGAGCCCTCCGCTGTCCCTGTATCGTCTGTCACTACTGCCAGTACTGTCCCTGTTTCTCTTCCTGTTACCCCTATCGCTGATTGTGTGTCTTCTGTTCAGCACTTGCATTTGTTACAACGCCAAGATAAAGATTTGTCTGACATAATCCAGTATCTTGAGTTTTCCACCTTGCCTATCAGTGATAATAAAGCTCGTTCATTGCTGCTTACTATTGATTCGTACTATTTAGACGAAAACGGAATCCTCTGTCACTTGTGGACACCAGGGAAACGTAGAGCCCAAACCCTCGTTACTCAAGTTGTTATTCCTGCCTCCCTTCGCCATGAAATACTTGTAGCCTGCCATGATGACCCCACTGCTGGTCACCTGAGTACATTGAAAACATATGAAAAAGTGCGCATGCGTTATTTCTGGAATGGAATGTTCAAGGATATTGAACACTGGTGCCATTCTTGCATTGATTGTGCCATGAAAAAGGTCCCTCGCGGTAAACGTAAAGCTCCTTTGTTGCCCATTCCAGTAGATGGTGCATTTGATCGTGTTGCTGTTGATGCACTAGGCCCGTTCCCTGCAACAAATGATGGCAATCGTTATATTTTGGTATTTTCGGATTACTATACTCGTTGGCCCGAAGCATTTGCTGTACCCTCAATTGAAGCCCCTCGTGTTGCCAACATATTAGTCAATGAGATTCTTGCGCGCCATGGTTCACCTCGTACCTTGCTATCGGATCGAGGCTCCAATTTTCTCTCATCAGTTGTGAAGGAAGTTTGTAAAATTATGGATACTCGAAAGACGCAAACAACCGCGTATCATCCCCAGACGGACGGACTTGTCGAGCGTTTCAACGGCACTCTTGCGGAAGGATTATCAATGTACGTCAGCACGCATCAAAAGGACTGGGACCAACACTTACCCATGATTCTATTCGCTTATCGGGTTTCACCCAACGCGACTACTCGTGAGTCCCCATTCTACCTGTTATATGGGCGCGAACCTCGTTTGCCTATTGATGTTTCGTTGTTAATGCCCTCTGCCAACCTTTCGGCATCCGTTTCAGTACATCGTGCTCGGATCGTGCAAAACCTTGAAGATGCGAAACGCATCATTCAATCGAACACACAGCTCGCGCAACAACGAATGAAGGAGCAATATGATAAATCCGCCGGACCTGTTCCTTTCGAAATCGGCATGAAAGTATGGGTGTATACTCCAAAGTCGCGCAAAGGCCTCTCCAAGAAACTGTCCCACAACTATCATGGGCCTTATCGAATTGTGTCAAAATTGTCGCCAGTACATTTTCGTTTACGTACCTTAGACAATCGCCCCGTCTCAGTACCGGTTCACGCCAACAGGCTGAAACTTTATTGCGACCCTTCGGAGCGGCCTGTTGAGCCCCCAGATGTGCGCCCTCCTTCGCCGGACCTCGCCGACTCGGACCTTCCGACAGACAGTTTTGTTGGTGATGACACTATGCGATCTAGGTCAAACTCTGACGTTATACCGGCAGCTGATCCGCCAGAACCAAAGATTACTCGCCCAGAGGACTCTTTTGAACCTATGATGATTCGTAACGCTTAGTACAAGACGGGAGTCTTGTCTTTAAAAAGGGGAGCCATGTTGTAAATAGCGTAAGGATAATAGTTTTGTTAGTACGTGCACGTGATCAGGGAGCCATTTTGGTACTCGTGCCAGGTCTCTAGCTGATCACGTGCTCGGCCTATTCATTTGATACTTTTTCCGTTTCATTTTTCCTTTATAACCTTATATGGACAATTTTTGGATTGCTATCGTTCTATTGTTTTTCTTATGTAAAAATTGTAAGTAACTTCTGTCACAGTCAGTCGAAAAGTGAATCTGCCGAGATAAGACGCAATTTTCGGACGAAAGTTTAGACGTGGACGTGAAGCTAGAAGGTAAAAGCCCAAAAGCCGAGACGCTGTGACAAGTTACAAATTGCTGTTTAGTAATTCTTGCCGTTAGAGTTTTTCTTGTTCTTGCCGTTTGCAAAGTTGACGAAAGAAGCCGTGTATTCTCTGCGTCTGATGCTGCCGTTAAAAGTTTGAGGTCGTGAGTCTATTAGTTTAATTCATCTATCTACATCTTTGAACTTATTACTAGCCTTCGAACTCACATCTGTGATACCCCCTTGAAAGTGGTATTACAAAATGCAATATCTCAACAAGGGAAGCTTACATGAAAACCCATTCAAAGTAATGGAAGAAGATGTAACCGAAGCTGCTCCTCCTTTTAACATCATCGAGGAAGATGATGTTGATGATGACTTTAACTAGATTTAGATGCTTTTGTAAACATACATATATATACATATATAAATATATATATTGCCTAGGCAGGAACAGGTATGAAAATTCAATAAACGCCTCCCTCTTTTAAACGCCCCCTCCGAGTAGACGCCTCCCTAAACTATCAAAAAAGTTAATAAACGCCCCGGGCGTTTAATCGAAGCATTACGGTAGTCACTGATGCTGATTTTAAGATAAGTCTATTTGCCGATGATTGTGCATTCTGTCGTGAAACAATATCATTAGAGGATGCTATTGCTTTGTAAAAAGATGTAGACAGGCTCTATAGATTGATCTGTGATTGGAATATGGACTTCAATGTTATTAAATGTTCTTCAATGACTGTCACGCTGAAAAGAATTATTATTGAAACTGGATATTATATTTCGGATGACCCTGTTGAAAAGGTACAGTCTTCTAAGTGGCGTATATATTTGCAATGACTTTCGTTGGAATAAAACAGTCGATTTGGAAGTTGGGAAAGCAAGCAGATCCCTCGGTTTATTACATAGAAATTTTTCCAGTTTTTCAGAGCAAATAAGAGAAAAACTTTATTTCGCGTTTGTGCGCCTCCATTTAGAATTGTTAGAGTACTAGTTCTGTACTTTATTTTGATTTCGTAACGTGTGCTTCATGTGTTCATATTAGTTCCCTTTTGTAATATGTCCACATTTAGTGTTTACGTCATGCCTCGTCATTGTCCCATTGTCCCATCCCATGTGAGTAGCTATTGCGTTTTGTCTATTCTTGGTGTATTGTCTCATTGCTTGCTGTCATCACTTTGTCTTGTGTAACACGTTGAATATAAATGTGGGTGTGCTGTGTGTCTGTAAGTTAAAGTCGTCGTGAGTTTGAGTACAGTCGTGTAAGTTGCCGTGAGTAAAGTCGTTTCAGTTGAAGTCGCCGAAAGTTACAGTTGCCATTGCCATTGCCGTTGCCGTTGCCGTTGCCGTTGCCGTTGCCGTTGCCGTTGCCGTTGCCGTTGCCGTTGCCGTTGCCGTTGCCGTTGCTGATTGAAGGCATTAAAGTTGGATGAACTTGGAACACTAATAACTATATGTACTTGCATTAATTTGTCATTTTGTTGTAGCTCCTTATTTTATTAATTGTTATTTATATATCTTTATTACCTGTAAAACTTGAGTTGTTTTACAGAATATACTTGTGAAATATGATCCTCGCATAGAGCTGAATTAAGGCATGGAATTGAGGCGGTACAAAGAAATGGAACCCTATTGGTAATGGGTGATTATCGCCAGCGGTCAAGTGTAACAAATGTATTGCTACATTTGACATGAGGCACACTCGAATCGTGTAGATTGTTGTTTCAGTTAAAATACGCTCACAAAATGCTTACAAATCAGGTTGCTTTAAACCCCTTTAAATATTTTCTATGGTATCTTATAGAACAACAAGACATTCTAACTCAAAAAAGATTTTGCCAAAATTTAGCAAAGTTGATGCTTTAAATTTTCATTCCTCTTTTCGATCATACCCACTTGGAATAGTTTGTAGCCAGCCTGATGAGATAGTAAGCCAATGCAACTCAGAATCCTTTACAGCCTAAATAGACTTCATATTGGCAAAGAGAGCGGTTATTTTTATGTGCAGATATTTCTACCGACCCGCAAATGTTGTAAAATGGCCTCTGAAGTCCGATTGGTGTGAATAGAACAGCTCGTTATTGTCAAAGTGCAAAAGTTGGTTAAGGATTGTCTTCTCAGAAAAATCCTGAAGGCGTCAAACATCCTGGAGCAAGGAAATAGATTTGTAGTTCGACCTATCTTCAGCAGGACCTTCTCTAAAAATAGGAACTAATCTAGCAAGTTCCCAGTTGCTTGGAAGTAAGCCTTCCAAAATCAATTTAGTAAAGATGTTATATAGAACTGGTGTGAGAGCAGGTAATAAGTATAAGTATAATATAATTGATTATACGGAGAATATCCTTCAGCTACATACCTACATAAAGACTATATTACAGTCGTATATATAATCTAGAACGAATAGTTATAACAATAAAAATATAGTATTGCGGATCTTCCAGAGTGCCATGTTAGTATTGGTTTTCAGTTCGATAAGCAATCTTTCAATCGCAATGCACAGTAGGAAGCTCCCTAACCTTAAAGGGATCTCTTTTCAAACTTTCAGATTATATAAGAAAGTCGTTTCTTCGAGTATTCAAGATTATACTTTGGTATTTGAAGATTCTTGCTAAACTTTGTACTCGTACCTAGTATACTGAGATCTTTGTTGAAATCTTTTCCAAAGGTTTCCAGGACATCATTTATTTATGATTAAAATCCCTCCTTTCTTTGGGATCTCTTCGAACGTAGGTCCACAAAATACAATCTCCGAATAAAGGATCTCGTCCAATTACCGAGTACGAAGACAGTGAGATGCGGATTAAATTCACTCAAATTCAAAGAAAGCATACTATGGAACACGCTTCCCGACATTATAAAATCTGCCAAAAATGACAAACAGTATAAAAACAGAGTCAAAAAGTGGACAGGATCCACGTGTTGTTGTATGGTGTGTAGATAAACACTGTGAATAAGATCAGTTGGCCTGTATTAGTTTTTAACTATTCCTTCTTTTTTTAGTCAACTTTAAATAAATGTATTATTATTATTTTATCATAATCATTATACGTCAATAGCCGATCGATCAAAATCAAGAAGTTGTTTAATTGTTAAGAAGTTTCTGGATCTATTGTTTTTTGCTCTAGCCTTTTCGATTACAGAATTGGGTCTCTCTTGAAGAGGCTGAAGAGATTCAATTTTTGAATTAGGATAGATTTCCCCATATGACATCAGCGGCAATATGATAAAAGTTGATTACTTGGGATTAGGAGACCATGTTTTTCAGAAGTTTTAATGCGGCAAGGTCTCCTTGCATCATCCTTACTTCAAGCAAATACGATACGGTCCATCTCAAAATTCTTTGATCCCTTAAGCTTCTTTTAACGCCTTTACACAGTCTGCGGGAGTTGCAACTTTAAACTGAAAACTTTTGCCATGGATTTTTTCAGATGATCTCTCGTTCTTGCTAACCATGTTAGTTCAGTAGTTTTCCAGGTGCAGCATTTTTCAGAAACTTTCTGACACTCTAAAGTTTCTTGTATCTTATTTGGCCATCTTTCATTATGATGATCTTTCACAATACTTTCTTGTGTACCGGAAAGATGGCGTAGTGTGGTCTTCTAAATGGTCCTTATACTAGGCACTGGATTTTAGAATTTTTGACTTTTAGCTAAAAGTTAAGAAATACATTGAAAAATGACCTTACTTGCCCAATACAGCCAACTGAATAAATGTTGGATGCAAACATAGGCAGTTGAATTCAGGCTTTTTATTAAGTAGCTAGCTATTTTACCAATCTGAGTGAAACCAATTTAACCGAGAAATCAGACTGGCGGCGCTAGCTGCAGTTTTCAAAGAGAACTCTTTTGTCAACGATGCACCCCACTGTAGATCTGTTTTTGGCATTCATGACCCAATATGTTTATCATTCTCAAATGGGAATCGGATTTAATAAATCAAATCATCACAAGTTCCAATACAATTATTAGTACTTTGTAAACCCATTATACCCAACAGTCGACGGCATGGAGTATGAAGAGGATTCTTTGTTGCTTTCTTCCTCATTAAATACGTAATGATATTACCTATTTATTGGACCATCACAAATACTACGGTCACATGACTAATTCCAAACCTGCAAATAAACATCTACTATACTTTGCGATGTTAAAATCTTTCAGATGGCACTAGTAAAATAATCTTTGCGATTATGAAGGCAAGAATTTTGAGGAAATACCATCTTATTAGCTGACTTTCCATAGGTTTGAAACTATCCAATATCAAACCTTTATAGAGAAGCTGCACTCGTAACAAAACTCAACTTCCTATTTAAAATAAATTCTGAGCTACTTAAGTAATCGCTATCTATTTGAAAAAAGAAGATGAAGATCAGAACTAAAGCAAAATATGTTCGGCATCCCACAATGCTCTATTCTCGGTCCTGTATTGCATATTATTAATACAACCAAATCCATGATTCTAAGCACAAAGAAAACACTGAATCCCTGCGTCCCATATTACTCCCCTTTAATAGCTATAGGTATAAACTGTTTTAAGCGCGTTTGCACATGTGAAATTGCCTATTTACTGAATACATATCCACAATGGCACTAGCTCATCTATCGAGTAACTTTGTGCTGCTACACTACAACTTCAGTTCTGAAAATTTCAGGAGCATAACGTCTTTCAACCTTTTTGATAGGGCTTGTATTGAGAGAATTGTTATCAGTTTAGGCTATCTGACAATAAGAGACCTTAGGCGATTCAACCTATTGACAACAACTGTCGAACGGAAAACTGAAGCAACAAACTTTGCTAATTTCATTTGAAAAGTTCCATTTTATCACTGAATAATCTGGCTGATCCGCTCTGGATTCATGTAATCGAAGTTGGAGTTGAACTTTCAGAAAGAAAAGCCTAAATCTCTGCACCAATTACTATATCTCAGTTGTTGGAGTTAACCTGTTTTCCAATATGACCAAAGGCATTAAAAACTGCTGAACATGTAATTTATTGAATTAATATCCAAATCTAGACTTCACTATCTTCACTTAGATTTTGATAATATAAAGTAATCTAGATTACCTAAAGTAACCTAGATTCATCTAGATTCTTAGATTGTTTACCATGTCAAATTTCCATACTGAATAATTTATAGCTATTTTGACAGAATCGATGTGGTGCATTGCATTGTGTTGTGTTGTATTTCGGTGTTATGTATTGCACCGTATTGTATTGTCTCGTCTGGTGTTGTATTGCATTGTGTTATGTTATATTCTAACTATTAATGTATTGTAACTATTATCATCACATAAGTTCGTATAGTTAGAAACCGCCAAGATGAAGGTTTATTGAATACATTTGTAACTAGCCAATTCCAATACTGTCCTTTGGTATGGGAGTTCCATGCCAGAAAGATGACTAGTAAAATCAATATGTTGAACGAGAGAGCCATGCAAATTGCGTATGAGGACTATATTACCAGCTTTGGAACTATATCAGGAACAGATAGATCAATAACACTGTACTGAATGATTGCGCAACATCTAATGACTAAGGTGTCCAGAACGATTAATCACTTAAGCTTAATTCTTAGACCAAATGTTCCTACAAAGAAGTGTTACCTTATACTCAAGAAATGCTAATACATTCTTACTTCATATGGTACATACCGCTGACTATGGAACTGATTATACGCTTTTTTCCGTTTCTCTGTCTTTCTATTTATTCTTTTAGCTTGTATTATATTGTAATTTTACATTTAATTAAAATAACTAGGTATTATTAGGTATTTTCTTTCACAGGGTCAATTGTAAAACAGGTTTCTATACTGAATTGTTACCCTGTATAAATAAGCTTAAAATGAGAAATGAAATGAAACAATTGGATATTGAGTATAGCTCAACTGAAATTTCATTTCATTTCATTCTTAAATATTTGTACACGGTTAGGCACCACGTAAGCGGACACGTCGCATCTATAGAGATGCAGGTAGTACACCAAATTTTCTGAAAAAATAGACTTCTGGCATTGTTACCCCTATAAAAAAACTCCATACTACATCCCCGCGACTTAGTATCTTTCTTTTACGCATGAATAGAACAAAAGCAAACAAATCCAACTGTCTAGACTGATTAATAACAGAAAACTTATTTAATAATTGGGTTCTCCTTGCCAACCTCGGTGGCTATTGCTGGAATCAAAAAGAGAGTTATTCAGTTCTCGCTAAATTACGCAACACAAGTCATGTGTACAAGGATATCTGCTGCGCAATCTATCGCACAATACACTAGAATTTTGACACAGATATTAACTAAAGTATTTCAAATTTGATCAAAATTACACAAAATACAAACCTCTAATTGGGCACGACGTAAGTGGACAAAGCTTTCTGCTTTATTATCAAAAATCCTTTTGAAGGAAATTCTAGGTTACCAACCTATGAAGAAGTTATTTTAAGTAAGGACGGAGCAACGTTTCACTTTCATTTCAATGCTAAATATTAATAAAAGGTGGCTCCTCAGATTTAACGCCTGTTCTATAGGGGACATGTTAAAAATTTGCAAAAAACTCTACCTACAAAATAGATAAATGAAAATAAATGAATTTTACACAATGTGTTGTGAATAGTTAAAGAAAATTGTTTAATCTCTAACCATAAACATGCTTTTTAATTTGATCTTGAATGAATCAAAAGTCCTAAAAGATTTTACTTCACTTGGTAATGGAGTTCCAGATTGGTGATCCTCTGTATGCAAAAATATTTTGCCTATGCCTAGATTTTAATATCGGAGGCCTTAAGCTCAAATTAGAGCTGCGTAAGTAGATCTGCTATTCGTAACAGTAGATACTTTATTATACTGCTCTGTAAAGCAAGAAGGTATCTCAGGATTTAATGCCTTATTCATCATGCATGAGGATTCTTGCTTGATCATATCAGAAATATTAGATAATTCTAGCTTTTAGCAGGGGCCCAACAGCCACATAGTATGCACTATTTGAAATAATAGGAATGTCCCTAATTTGCCATTTATCTAGGGCTTTTAATGCAGTGGTCACACAGGAGGCACAGATTAAGTAACGATATCTAAAATTGAAGTTCAACTAGTCCCAAATATAGCATCTTCAATAAGTTAGTTGGTAATACTTTTTTAGCGTATTTTAGCATCCCAATAGCCCTAATTGGCTCTCCGAAAATTTTTGAAATGTGCCTGTATTATGTAACTGTCGTTTTGATACAGTTTTCTCTTACTGCCTGTTATCATGATGCTTATTACCATGCAGCCATTTTCTTAAGTTTTCCAGCTCAGCATTCACGGACTTCGTTATATCATCTATGTTACTTGAAGCGTATACTAAACTATTATAATCCGCATACAGGGTAACTTTGGAGCCATTCAGTGAACATAGCATCTCATTAATAAATAATAGGAACAACAGAGGTCCTATTTAGGATCCTTGTGGTACACCATAATATAATATAATTTAGTATAATATAATATAAGATAATATAATATAATATAATATAATATAACATAATATAGTATAATATAAATAATATAATATAATATAATATAATATAATATAATATAATATAATATAATATAATATAATATAATATAATATAATATAATATAATATAGTACAATACAATATAATATAATATAAACATAATGTAATATGATATAATATAATGTAATATAATGTAATATAATATAGTATAATGTAATATAGTATAATATAATCCATTTATTTACAATAGACAGGAAAATATGGCTACTTAAAAAGGCCTAATTTAGGCCTACTTTAACTAGTCACGGCGCTCTGTTAATTTCTGGTACTTTTGATGCGTGTATTTTGTTATGTTTTTTATTCATAATATTTATACAGGTGAAGCATCCACGGGTTACCTTGCCCCTATGGTCCCCCCTTGGCTACGGGAAAGTGTCCCCACGGGCGTCAGCTGCGGCCCGTAAGAGTTAGTGGTTTTCATGCCTTGGTTACAGTTTGCTTGAAAGCGAGACCATTTAAAGATGCCACAGAAAACACATGATAAAAAAAGTTAATAGTCAATTAATTCCTTGCAATCCAAGCATTGATCGCTGGTGCTATTAGGTAAGTGATGGAAGAAGCGGATCAAATATTACACCCATGGAGTAGTTAGTATTGTAGATGGTAGCATTCTGGGTAATGCGCAGTGCTGTATAAATAACAGCCCCGGGTTCTCGGGGTTCGCCAACAAGTTGAATCGAAAGTTAAAACCAATGACAAGAAATTGACCATTTCATGTCTATCATCTTGTAGATCTACAAAGCACTCAAGGCAATATTTTGATATAGGGAGTACGATATTGTACTTTCCAATCAAATAAACCGAACGAGGCCACTTTAACTTGTGAAGGGACGCGTTTTAACAGGGGGTACAAGATCAGCAGAAATGTATAAATAAGGGATCTTAATACTGTCCAGGTTTCATAAAAGTCCAACGAGTTCCACCTGATTAGTAAGCACACAAGAGTATCTAGCAGAGTATCTAACCTGTTAACTGACTGGCTATCTAACCTAGTAGCTAACCAACTAGCTGCTTAGCTACCTACTTAACAAGCAAACTACCAACAAACTATCTGATAAGCAAGACATAAAGTCATACCAAGCTGCGGTAGTTGCCCAGCCATTTGTAGATACCTGACTTGAGATTTGTTTGACTTGTGCCTTTCATAAGTACTCTATGATATTTTTATTGCAAATGTAATGGAATGCTTACATCTCAACTTGTCTTCTTTTATAACTGCATTTATTCCAGGCTTAAGTGATAAAAGAAATCTGTAGAAGATGAGCTGGATGAGAACTATCATTGAAGCTTCTAATGTCCTGATCTTAGATGAAGTTTTGAAAAACAAAACAGGTATTTTTGCCAATAGTAATCAATTTGACTTCTGCCATTTGTTTGTGTAGTATATTGCCATGGGCAGTTTTGAATTGTTGGGGTATAGTAAAAGCAATCATAAATGTACTGTTTAGTTATTTAGTATCTAAGCCTCATTGGCCTTTTGTATAAATATATAAATGAAAGACTAAATAAAAAATATATACTTTTCTTTATTGTAGACATTTTGATATAATATCTTCATCTGTACTGAAAGTGTATATTTTGATTTAGTTTCTGAGTTAATTATATATGTGCATCTAAATATATAAATATATATATATATATATATATATATATATATATATATATATATATATATATATATATATATATATATATATATATATATATATATATATATATATATATGTATATATATATAGAGATATATATATATATATATAATATATATATATATATATATATATATATATATATATATATATATATATATATATATATATATATATATATATAATAATAGATTCTGATCGAAACGTTTACTTAAAGGATAGTATATTTGTGGTTTATTCTATATATATATATATATATATATATATATATATATATATATATATATATATATATATATATATATATATATATATATATATATATATATATAAATATATATCTTTACCTACAATATGTGCATATAAACTCACCAGCCTTTTCACAAATAGATCTTCATGCATGATTTATAGACAGAGAAAAGCGCCTCATTGACATTTCACTAGCAGCTTCTGAGAAACCTGTGAGCAAAACATCAATGATAATATTTTTCATTTTTCCTGAAGTTTATCATAGAAACATATTTTCTCTTTTATTAGATGTTATGATCAAGTTGAAGCAGAAGCTTGCTGCTTTTGCTGAAACATCTCAGGATGAGAATGAGAAGAGCAGGAGGTGTGTCAGTTTTATATTTGTTTGTTTACTAGGTTGCTTAGTGGTACAAAGTTAGAGTACAGTTTTTATGCATCAAGCGTGGTTCTATAAATTCAGTAATGTGAGAATGAGTTAATCCACAGTGCTTACTTGCAACTTATTTGGATTAGGAGTTCATTCTCTGATGAAGTGCCCTGTGCAATGTCTGATGTTTGCTAACTTGTGTTTGTGTTTTCTCATTTATTTTGTTGCTTTATCTTTCAAGCCTGCTTCCTGTCTATACTCATCCTATGTATATTTCATAAATTTTCATCATATATTATTCATTTAAATAATCTTATTAAGTTTGTCAGCTCCAGGTGTTTCTTGTGAAGTTTAATTTAAGTTTGTCTTAAAAACCATTTATTTAGATGCAGGTTATTAGAGGAATTTGCAGTTGCATGCTTAAAAGGTTTTGTAATGGAGAACTGGTCAGGCCCTTGCCTAGGAGAAGATATCCCAGATTGCATCAAAGAACTTTGCAGTGAGGTAGTATCACCCATTATGATGTATGATATAGAAGTTGATGCTATGATAAAAGCATAAAAAAGAGCTTTTTATATTAAGCACAGTATTGATCAGTATTCTAGGAAGATACATTGCATTTGAGTATTATGCTTCCTGGTAAAAGTTATTTTGCGTCTAAGGTTTATGCTGGCATGCTGCCAGGGGGTGGCCTGGGGCAAGGGCCCTCCTGGACTTCCAAAGAATGTGGTGGTGCCTCCCTTCAAAATAGAGTATTTGAGCATTTTTTGCATCTTTTTGTATTGTTTATCAGAATATGGCGCAAATCATGCATTTTGCATACACTTGGGAGCTATCAGGCTGTTCAGCTGATGTACTTGCTATAAACTCAAATTTACTGCCCCCAAACAAAATGATGCTGGCTATGGTGAGATTTATGATAGTACTTAGAAGCATTGTTGCCAGAGAGCCATGGAGGCCATTAACTTTGTATTGAGACATTTGTTGGATTTGTCAGATTTTTGCTGCCTACTAGTGCTATACTGAAGCATGATTAAAACAGATTTATCAGAAAATTATTCTCAATGGTCCCCTAAACCTGGAGACTTAAAATGCCTCTGGATTATGTTTCATTATTGAATAATATTTGCCAGCAATCTAATTCACTTTCATATTTGGTAGGAATTTGATGAGTTGGTATTGACAGAATTCATGCATTTATATGGTGAGGTATGCTACCATGCATGTTATTAATGTACTGTGCTTGTTAGCAATGGATTAAATTAGCAATAATAACTGTAACTGTGCCTATTTTGAGAAAAAATGCAAAAATGCACTCTGCTGTCATACACTTTGACCATACCCTGTATGACTTTTGTGACCACACCTTGGCACTCTCCAAAATTCTAGGTATTACTTTGGTTGTTTGACATTACACTAAATGGTGTTGAATGTTCTTCCTGACATAATATAAATGAAGGTCAAACAGGATAAAAGGTACTTTGGAGTTTTAAAAGCACCACTGTTATTTTCAAAGACCACACTAAAGTAGATACTTAACTGAAGGCTCCTAAATTACCATCCACAATTTTCTTGAGGCTTTGTATGGCACTAAGATTTTCACACACATATGTTCCAATTGCAAGTGAGATGCAGAAGTAATTTCAGCAAGATTGAGAGCTGACAGCTCACGCAAAACTATGCTTCATTCATTCAACCATAGTGACATCACTCCCTATATGTTTAATTCATGGAATGGCTATAAATTTTCTGCCTTTGCTTGGGCAGCAATGATTAAGTACAGTTACTGTATTTGCTGCAGATTATGCTGCCATATATTTATAGCTTATTTCCTTTCTTTGTTGTATCAGTTGGCTTATTTCCCTCCATTTCAAGTTATGTTTAGTGACCTGATCATTGTTGATGCATATTCAATCTTCTTCATCCTTTTCAACTTTACCTTACTCTGTTCATTTACAACCACCATTCATAACTTTTTTCTTTTCAATTTATCTTTAAGGGAATTCATACTCTCTGTAGAAGACTGGGACTCTTCTTCATAGCATATACTATTTTGGTTGAGATGTCAAAAGCAATGAGATTAAGAGTAAGTAGCTATTTTAAAAATCATTTTCAATTCAGACTGCAGTTGCCTCTTTGTCATAGCTGATGCTGTTTTTTAAAAGCAATGCCACACTAGTTTTTGCCCAATTCTTGACTATGTATGATATTTCTACATATTACCTGGTGAGACTGAATATAAGCTTTACCATTTAGGAGTATGTTATATGCAGAGCAAATTGAATTTGATAAAAGTTTTATTTGATAATTCTTGTTTTTCAGGTAGCAAAACTATGGAAGCTAAGATGTTTGGCTGTGTATCAAAGTATTTTGGAAGAAACTTCTCACTCTGCCCATGACGAGTTTCTTATAATTGCTGAACCAGGTATCGGTCGAGTATGAGCATTTTTGTGTGAATATCTTCATAGACCAAACTGTTTTTAAGATTGTGCTACAAGGAGTATTTTGATACAATGTAAGCAGATGTTGATATTTTGTAACTGAATGGAAAAATACTTGCAAATGCTGTTATTGACTGTAGATGACAGTTGCTTTTGATTTATGAAGCTCACCACTGTTTTATTCCCCGTTAGAAACAGAGGACGAGAACAGTTTAGGAATGGGCATGTAAGTGTCTTTGCCTTATTTCCATTTGGCATGTTAATGTTAAAGATGACCCATTGATGTGAGAAATGTTCAGTTGTGCAGTCCTTTTCGTGAGCAAGATTCGACACGTATGGTAAATTAGCACTTGTAATTAGTTTTGCGCGTACGATTGCCGATCAGATCAGTAGACAATACAAATGAACTGAAACATTACAATAAAGTCCACCAGAAAAATTTTTCCAGAAGACAAAAAAGTTTTAGGAGATAAATTTTAAGTGCTTTCTTGTTTCGTTATGGGCTTATCTCTGGCATCAGAACCATATGTTTAATTATCACCAGAATCTTCTCTTAGAATCTTTATCATGAGAGTACTTTTATGTTTTAAGGTATCATTCTTTTGCATCAGAAGGCATTTGATCTATCAAAATGAGCACATGGAGACTTGATGTTAACAGCATCCCATCAACTACATCTGTTTGCAAGTTGAATGAAATGCACGCGCAATTTGATTTGCCCGCGTGTGAGTGTGCGCGCATACGATCGTACGCACTAAACGACAAGGATTGGTAATGTTAAAGCTGTTCGGTTCATTGATGTGAAAAACGTTCGGTGATTTCTCAAGGCCCAACTCCACTTCATTTGGATTTCGGAAATTGCAAACGAGCACCGAATTCCGAATACGGAATCTGATACACAGTTAAAATGCTGCTTGGACAAATTTCAATGTTATTGTAAGCCAATGAGATAAGACTAGTGGTTTTGACGCAATCTGCCAGATAATGTGGCGCACTTGTCCGACTTGTATACAGTTGAATTGAAGACTACTGCTTTTGATCGTCAAAGAAAATTTTTGCTCTTGTTCATTGCTAGCAGATGATAGGAGCAAAAGAAACATATATTTAGAAAGAGCTTTGTAGGTCCGCCAGTCCTCTGGAAAAGACTAATGCAATATCTAAAAATGGATATCCAAGCCCCTTTTGTAATTTTTAGCTCAAGATTCCCATTTTCTTTCAAACTATAATACATTATGTCATGGATCATTTAGTTGTCCATAATGACAATACATAATAGGAAAGCTCCGTTAGGGTGTGGTGTCAATTCTAACTTCAAACGTGTTTCATGATAGTTCCAAAGGGCTATGTGTTCAGTGTTTATTTGGTCAAGATGGCTTTGATCCTCAACTGCAAATCTGATGAGAACTAGATAAGAGGCTATAACTTGAAGTAACATTTAGCTTCTGTCTTATAGCTGATGGCTGACAGTTGTGAGCCAAGTTGACACTATAAATTTGCATTTTAGTGAGGCCAGAGTGCAGTTTCATCTTGAATGTGCTCATGTCTACCTGAAGTATTATGGATATAAAAAGGCCAAGGTATATTTTTGTTGTTTATTACGTATGTCCTACTATGCAGCATATATCTTCTATGTCATATCTCCAGCTGTGTACTAATAGGGCGAAAAAAATGGACAGCTAGTACTTGGATATAGTTTTGTGGTCTTGTAAGAATATGATAAGCTATAGATAATTTTTTAGTCCGCTGAAATACACCCTTCAGTATTTTATAGTATCTATATAGAGTCTTTACAAACCGAAAGGAGGATATTGAATGAATTAAGTAAGATTGCCGTTCTTACATAGGTTCAAATGTTAGGAAGTTTAAACTTCTATTACACTAAAATCTTTGAGAAGGTACAAAGTATCCTCCACTTAGTTGCACATTGTTGACATCTGTTAGCATTGTATTGATTGAAATTATAACTCAAGAGAACAGTAGATGTTACCTGAAAAATGTTTCTTCACCAAATTGTTGACGTTTGGCAATACACAAGTCAGTGGATCTTGACGTACCCTGGAATGTGAATTTGTGGGCCAGTCAGAGTCATTCAGCCAACAGCGAATAGCAGCTTCTTAGCAAATCAATATTGTGTAGTGTAATTTCATGTCAACTGTCTTCAAGTTGATGAAAACTAGTGGCATTATACTAAATACTTGAAACAAAAGCTTGAACTTAAGTATCTTTTAGGATTTTACAGTTTTCAGTGTTGTCTTAATTTTCAAGTTATAGTTTACTTCAACAGTGGTGATGTTGGCACATCAATCAGACTGCAGACCTGGTCAAACGCATCGAGCATTTTCACCAACATACTCAAAACTAATTTTGGCGAATTGTTTTTGTTTGTTTTTGAATTGTTGGATGCGTTTAGTCACCTCATCGACCACTTCATCTAACACGTCATTTCTTTTTGGGCATGCGCGTAGAAAGCTGTAAAAGATTACTTAAGCATTTCGCTGCATAGGCATTATCAGATGATGCAAATGTTGGATGAAATATTAGATGAAATGTTGGGTGCGTTTGACCACCGCTCATTATTATCATGGACGTACTTTGAAATATTTTGGAGTTAATTGTTTTATGAAGTTTTGGATGCGTTTGAATAAAGCCTTGGATTACAGAAAGTACATTTGCTGTTGGAAGATATTGGCTAATTCTCATTGCTGTATGATTGAAATCCTTACCCAGCCTATTTCTGTTAACTCGTGCGATCACACATGCACTCAATAATATAATTGGTTTGTTGATAAATCTGTCCTTTGATGGATTCATGATCCCATTTTCAATAACATATATGTTCATATATGAGTATGAACATATTGGCTAGTATCCAAGAATGACAGGCAAAGATGAAGGAGATTCAAAAAAATTCCAAGGGGGAGGATAGTAGTGACGAGATTCGGCATACAATAGCATTGAAATCGAGAATACTAGTGCTTGTGAACCATGGGGAGTTTGAATCGACCATGGAACCCAAATATTGTGCTTATATTTTTTCTACTGACACTTTTCTAATGATCATCACAGTTATTAATAAATCCTAGCATTTATCAATAACTGTGATGATCATTACCAAATATGTATATATTGTTGACCGACGTTTCGTTATCTTGGTAGTATTATTTTCTAGCTAAATAGGAAATGACGTTGTAGATATACATTTCAAAAAACAAGCAATAGGAACGAGAGACCACGTGATATTAGAAATGTTTGGGTGATAGGCTTTAGATTCCACCGAAATGACGTAGACACGTCGCTGAACAGAATTATTAACGTTAGAATTTATTAATAAGTGCTGTAAATGGGAAATCTTTATTGGTAGATTAATATTTTCCATTTTGGAGTATTTACACGTTATTATCTTTCAGTGTGTCTACAAGTAAGAATAGTCGCATCATTGAAAAAAATGCTCAAGATTCATAACTCACAGCATATTATGCATGGATTGGACTGATGTTTAATTCATGAACACGTGAATTGGATTCTTCAATAACATATAAGTGTACAATTATGTAGTAGAATATTGCTGTAATATGTTTAAGACAAGTTAATGAACGGTTGGTTTGCTTTCCTAGGAACATTTGGATAAGGCTGGAGATATTCTTGGAATTATTGTTAACTTATCTGGTAGGTTTCAACAATTGACTACTGTCTTGGAATCACCGAATATTACCTTGTTGGAACTGTCTCACCTTGAATTTTAGATATAGTTCTTCTTAGTTTCTTCTCTGTTTCTTTTTTGTCATACTTCAGATATACTTAATTAATTCTATCTTAAGGTTAGAATTAAGTCTCTGTCCGAAATGCGAGAAAAAGGAAACTGGGAGGAACTACTTCTAAAAATATGTATTTGCAAATATGCATGACTAAGTAAAACATTTACAATTCATAGAGGACTTTGGAATATTGTAGAATTACCCATATCAATGGATTTCCATTAACCTGTTGTAGGAGCGCCGGGGAAAAGGACAAAATTTCAAGAAAGGGAACTCGCACAACTTAGAATTTCAGTTGCATTCACCAAAGACCGAGGTAAAGCAGATAGTAGGGAATCATATTAACTCTCCTCATTGTTCCATTTGGCTCCCTGGTGGATTATTGCATGTATTCCCGGTCAGTCTTCATGTCTCCAATTCTTTGGATGAAATATCACAGACCTTTCAGAATATGACTTTTCTCTTCTTTTGATTTTCTTCCTTCTTGTACTTACCCTGCTTTGTGACATTAATCCCTTGTCGTGATTGTTTTGCTTAGATGAACCCTTGACTTTCAGTAGTTGATTTTTTCTAGCAAAGTTTGTTGGCTTTGACTTCAACGGACATAGATCAATCATATGTGTTCTATTTATATCCTTGTATTGTGCATCAACCCAGATACCGATTCGATGCAACTAAATTGATAATTTACTCTGATCTCAATGTTCATGAAATGTTTGACATGCCCTAGTAACGTAATAAGCACATATCCTTCAGCAACTCATGCGGAGACGCCAGATGAAGAGAAGAGGAAGAATCTTCCAATGGTAAAGTGTTTATAACATTTTTTGCATTTTGTTTTCCTCTCGGCAAGATCCTTTTGCTACCTGTGCATTAAACTCTAACTTAAATTAGTGACACTTAAGTGTGGAGTTAGGAAGAAATTGAATGAGGATCATTCAGGATGATAGTGGCAGATGGAAACAGCTAGTAGCTTCTTTGTGGCATTGAAAATGAATATTCTGCTAGCTATGGAAATATACTTCTCTTTATCAATGGGTTTTGCACATTTTTGACATTACAAGCTTTGAACCGAATTCATAGAATTTTCACCACCAAACGTTTCTTGGTCGTAATGATTGGCCAATATCCAGGTTAGGGGGCAGCCTCATTATGAGAAATTTACCCCAACATCTTTATAGCATTTAGCAGTTAAAAGCAGTTACTTGCTATTTAAGAAAAATTTTATTCCGTCATTAGGTCAATCTTTTTGTGCTGTTTAACTAGACAGGATTGAGTTTAGTCTTATACCTTATAATAGTTTTTACATGTGAATAGACACTGATATCGATCTGTAACTAGGAAGAGGCATAATCTTTCCTGTGCCAGATTCTAGCATAAAAACATAACAGAATGTTTTTGACTAGTTTCTTTGCTCTACTAAGTATGACAGTTACCTCTACTTTATCAGGTGTTCTTTTTTAAGCAGCACTATTCTGTACAGTAAGCTTATTGTCATTTTTCTCAAGGATGTTCTTCTTGACGATGATACACTCTTGCCACAAGTAAATTATACAACAGATGAAGAGATCCCATACTTGCAACCGATAGAACAAGCCTACATCCTTTCCCTATGGTGCTTATTCACATGTATTATTTGGTTTGCTACTGAGATGTTGAACATTATTTTTGACGTCATTATATTGAGACGCATCTGCAGAAATAGAACATCGATTGCTATAGTGGTGTTTTAGCAAGTGAAATTTCCTGTGACTGTTTCTCAATGATTTTGTTAGATTCCTTGTTTTTTCGTCTGAGACTTTTGTGCAGTGGGTATTGCTATTTGTGTTAGCTTATCTTCAACTATGTAGTAGCAGTACTTTACCGGTAAAACTTATCACAATTATTTTATGAAAATCAGACATGAAAGAGAAGGCCAAAGATCAGGATCCCTAGAGAAAATTCATCATGGGAGTTACCAGGAACGGCTTGGGGGTCGATGGAATTTGATTATGATTTCATGACGCTGAAATACGATAAATGATTAGGTACATGAAGTGGTCTTAGTTTTTTGGCACTTTAGACTATTGTAACAATAGCTTACGATTTTCTATAGTTTTCTTGCTTTGCTTTGTGTGGATGATTTTCATATTTATGCTGTTATTTTGCCTTAAAGTTTATACTACCAGAAATCCAAGCCAAAAGACAATCTATTGGTTGAGGAACTTCTCCCGTATGTCCAGGTATAGTACTGTTCATGTTTGTTATCTATAACTCGTGGTGCCATACAACTTCGGCTGCTTGCTTGCTGTAGCCTGGGTATGCCATTGTACATGAAAAGCCTTTTACTTACAAAATTATAAAGTGGGTGAGCAAACGTAGAAAGCTGGTCTAATTTAGTATTCTGTAATATAAATGGCATTGGTATGTTGCAGGTGTATAACTTACAGGTGTGTAACTTCCATAAAACGTCAATTGTATTAACGTTTTTTGCAAGCCCAGCAAATGGCCTTAAACTGTTTTGTCATATTTTATCAATGTATGAAGCTACCTAGTATTCGTAGGGCCCTCATTCCAAGTGTCAAGAGTTGTGCAAGAAATCTCCTTCTGCAACAGTTTGCATTTTCAGATCTTCATTAGGAATTGTTTGCTATATTGCAGGTTGTTTTGAAAGATCCACAGGTATGGTCAGTGCAAGCCAAAGCATTACACATGCGCTCAATGTTAGAATCACAGAAGCGAAGAACAGTTGAAAGATCTATGCTTCAGATGGAGGTATTGTCAATAGAATTAAATATTTACTTACTACATCTGCTGCTTCCGTTAAGATCTTTTGTACATTGTACCGGTGCAACTTTTGATCTTTAGGGACTGGTTGTTAATTTTTCCAGGGGAGGGAGTGGAAGACATCTAGGAGGGAGGACCAAAATTCTGCGCACTCTAAGGGAGGATGAAAAATAAAGAGCATTTTTAAAAGAAGGAGTATGGAGTTTCTTCTGAAGTCCTAGAGTGGGGACCAAAATTTTTACATAAATCTGAGAGGGGGAATAAAAATTCCATCAAATATATGAGAATGTCTTCCTCTCCCTCCCCACAAGTAATTAGTGACCCGTCCCTTAACATAATTTGTTACTGTTCGAAAGCGTTTACATTGTTCAGGCGAAGAAACAATACTAGATACCCTTGCTGTTTGCTCTTGATTAGATCGCTTTTGTTATGTTTTAGTATGAGCGTGCGCAATACTGCATTATTCTGGATGAAAAATGCATATCACATGCTCGGAGTGCCATGTCATGCACTTGTTAAACGACATGTTATTGGACTATGTGACGTTATATTCTTGTTTCTTTGCCCTTCTTGCCTGGAAATGCTTTTAGTGTCAATACTGGAGACAACTATGTTGTATATTAATTTAGAGCTAACTCTTATATCATTTACTGTACGCAACTTTCTCATCAATGTCAATCTTAGCCGAATGAAGACATTGTGCTGTAAGCTTAATCCTAAGAAGTCATTATGCCGACATATGTAGTGCATTCTTTGTTGTAGTGATTAGCTCATAGGTAGAAAAGCTGCATGACATTAAGGTGTTTCATGATCATATATTATTTCTAAATTGTTCATTAATAACTTAACTGAAGGCAACAATGGACAGAAAGAAATGAAATGAAAGTGCAAGCGCATTCGACGTACAATGTTGAGGCCCAAGAGTTTGATTCCTGTTCGGGTCTGACATTTCCTCGTACTTTCATTCCATTTAATAGCTTTGCCCAATAAAACAAGTTATTGGGATGTAAATTCTTTTTGGCATAGTAATATTCAGTTTATATATTTTGCTAGATACCTTTACCTTATATTAAAATGCTTTTCTTAACTTGCTAGAAATTAATATCAGACTATCGCACTGGTACACCGCAGGTGAGTTTCTGACAGACTTTTTGTTCCTAACAATTGATAATTGAACCATCATCAAATTTTGCCAAGATTCTTTGAGAAATTCACAGGTTCTAGCAATATGGTCAACCATGTATATAGAATTTCTGATCCCCCCCCCCTGCACGTACACTAATTCAGTTGTTTATCTTCTTCATACACGTAATGACTCAAGTTTGAATCGAAATGTCTATATAACTTGGATATGACACTTCGGTCTTGTGTCAATTTTTCGTGATATCACGTACTAATATTTCAAACAAATGCCCAGTCTTATTTTCGTCGTCCATGTATATATAAATAAATATGTAAATATATCGGTGATCACTGATGAAGCCATAAAGCCCTTACAGGCGAAACGTCTGATGTAAAGAATCAATAATTTGCCTTAAAAAGTATTCTGATTGTTTTATATTCATATATATACATACATACATACATATGAAGAGATTTAAGGAAAATAAAATGTAGCGTACTCAATTACTCAATTTCTGTTCTTTTTCGCTTACGCAATTTAGTGTGTTACATTTTATTTTCTTTTAATTTCTTCATATGTTCATATGTATTTGCTCCACCATTGTGTTGAGCACTTTTAGCTAAGTAGGAAAAGCAACTTCCATGTATACACTATATATATATATATATATAAATATATATATATATATATATATATATATATATATATATATATATATATATATATATATATATATATATATGTGGAAAGTCTGTTGGTACTACAGAACTTCACTATAGCTCGAAAAAGCGGGAACATTGCTTCTATTACTAAGCAATGTTCCCGCTTTTTCGTGCTATAGTGAAGATATATATATATATATATATATATATATATATAAATATACTGTATTCCTACTTACTTTATGCCTTCCTTCTTTTCAAGGATGAGAGTAAATTGTGTTTGTTACATTCTGTTGACATTTCCCCACGATGGATAAATGAGGTAACTGTATTCCTGTCTTTATAGATCTATTTAGGACCCGGCATTGGGAACATTTCATGCTGCAAAATATTAAGCGCATTTGCTGTTTAGCATTGACTTTAACTTTGCTTCATAAAGTATGCAGAGAAAGGGTGCACTTTGGAGTTGATATTCTGAGGAATTGTCAATTGGCCTAGTTCTTGGCATGTTTAGAAATATGATGATTGTTATTAGCTCTTATGTAATGTTTCAAATGATTTGAAATATGACAGTTTATTATGGTTGAATTTCTATTACTAAATCAAATTAGTTAATACTAAACTGCATTTATGTAACACTAAACAACTTTGCGTCTATATGTGTTATCTCTTATTGGAAGACAACATTACAGATCTTTTGAATGATAATTTACTTTAGGAAGGTTTTAGGACTTGAAGTCATTGATAATTTAGCGTCTATGTTGACAGCCTTGTGTTTTGCACATTGCAAGATTGAGGCCCGGTTCACTTAACTGTATTTTTGGATAAAAACGGATATAGTTAGCTTTTTTGTAGCTTTTCGTTCATATTACAGAGCCTCAAATGCGGAGCTAATTAAAATGATGATAAAAATGAAGTTAAATTAAAATTGAGCCAAACAGAAAGGCACCTTTCTTATGTAAACAACAAAAACGGAGGATTTTAAATACGGCATCGACAGCCCCAATCCAAAAGAAACCTCCAATCAAGCTCGACCGCACCAGGAAAACAACCCAGCTTGACCTCGGATTTATGTAACTTGGGTAAAATTGATTGAACTGTAAAACTTTTTGAGGACAATATGAACTTGATTTGGCAGATGTTCTTTTTTGCCTCGAAGCGGAATAGCGTGAACAGAAAAGAAAAACAGCTCCATGTATAGGAGTAGAAACAAATCAAATGAAAACGGAGTAATATTAGCATGGTCTGAATCTCAATAAAGCTAAGATCTATGCCTTAGGTGTCAAACTCATTTTCACCGATGGCCTCATCAGCCTTATGGCTAGCTTGAAACGACAATATGAACAGAAACTACACCTTACTATATTGTTAGATAATTTTTTCTGTACTTCGTAAGTATTAAGGTCAATGGAGAGGGGGAATGTGGCAAAACCAACAAATGGCAAGCATCGGTTTACAAAAGAATGAGATAATATTGCTTATCCTTGAGCAAACACAAGTAGAGGTGTCCTCATACTTAGGATGCTTCCTCGCAAATCCTCATTCAAAGATCATATTGCACATTATCATGACGCATCATCAGAATCATGCACAAGCCCTCGCGGGTCACATCAGATGAAGTGGCGGGCCATATTTGGCTCGCGAGCCTTGAACTTTGACACATGTGATCTATACTATTAATTATTCTTTTTGAAATAGACGCGCAAATCAATACTCTGCAAGTTAATGTTCCAGCTCATGGTTTTTTTATTCCAGGCATGCTTTGCTCGTATTTTGGTTCTTCTCGGTTGCACTAAAGCAGCACTAGAGATCTTTGAGAGGATTGAGTTATGGGATGATGTTATAGACTGTTATCAAAAACTTGGCAGATTAGAGAAGGTTTGCGTAGATTTCTCTTACAGTTTCTTTCCCTAAAAATTATAAGTTGTATTTTATTTTAGGTTTGTTTGAGACGAATTATCCTTCTGAAGAAGGATTCGCCAGAGTATCGACGTAATATGTTTGTTGCAAATGTATTGACAAAATATTATTACAGTGTAGTTACTTCAAATATATCGATAGGGTATCGACCGAATATGTTTGTTTCCAATGTATTGGTAGAATGTCTACAGATTGCCTCTGTCGTGGTTTGTTGAACGGGATCCTTTGTCCCAAGAAGCTCGCAGCTACTTTGTAGAAGTTTGAGACAGCTGAAAGTTATAGTTTTAGTCCTCTTTTACATTGTTTATACGCAGGAATTGTGTTCTACTGATTGACGTTTTTGACTCATTTTGATGTGAAGTTTATTTTGGTTTTTAGCCTACGAGTCATTTCCCTTTTTCAAAATTCAGCAAAACGTAGTCGTATAGTTAGTATCAAGCGCAGTTTTGTTTTACTTTTTATTTTGCTTGGGCTTCGTCAGTTGTATGTCCCATTGCTGTACAAAATACGTTGACCTTTTTATTTTAGGATGCCATTTGAGCCTTGTTACCTTGGAAAATGCGTTATCACGAATTATTTGGGATAGATATATGTCTTGAATATTGTCTACTACACGATTTTATATATATAAGAAGTATACACGAAACAAGAGTTTCAGGGCAGAAAAAATTAGGAAGCATTTAAGAAATACGGGCAGTCTGAACTCTAAATTTACAGTTGAAAAACTCATTCTCATCCGAGAATTCACTTTGTATACACTCTATCAATGAACGCTGAGCTCATTACATCATTTCAGACAGTGAAATTTCGATTTAAATTATTCGAAGTTCAAACCCAGTTCGAAAGTCAATTGCATAAATACTTTACATAACCTGAACATTTAACTCTGGTTTCACAGTTGTGCCATCTAAGTTGCCGGTGTTGAGTGTAAATTTTAGAAAGAATTAAGACTGGATCTGATATAGTACTAAGGAACAGTTAGGGTGAAGGCGGAAAGCTAGTTTCTTGTCAAAAAATCCTGTAATGATGTTGAGGCTTAGAGTTGATTTTTTGTAAGGAATTTGTAATAGTGCTGAAGCTGAAAGCTGGTTTCTTATAAAACATCCTGTAATGATTATGAGGCTTAGAGTTGGGTTCTTGTAAGGAATTTGTAATAGTGCCGAAGCTTAAAGTTGATTTCTTATAAAAAATCCTGTAATGATGTTGAGGCTGAGAATTAGTTTCTTATCAAAAAACCTGTAATCATGTTGAGAGGTAGAAATATTAATTTACCATGGTGAAGTAATCGATTGTGTTTTAACAGGCTGAAAATATAATAAGAAGAGAACTGGAAAGACGCGAGACACCAAAGCTATGGTGCTTGCTAGGTGATGTAACAGGGGTATGTTTGATAATTAGTTCTTTCTCACTACACCCTTTGACTGCCGACTTTTAGGACACGTTTAATGATTTATTATTTTTACGATTTTCCATGATTGCACTTGTAAGGAGCAACTACGCTGGATTATCTTTGTTACGATATGACCTAGCTGCAGTTTTCATTATCTGCAATCTTATTGGTAGATTTTTTCACTTTCTATTCAAATTCAAGAGCCGTTTTCGTCGTATTGTGCTTATACGCGGCCTGTGTTATTCATATAGACTTTTTCGCTTGCAATATGTTGTATTCTGCATATTACTCTCTACATCGAGACTGTTGTAACTACTGTTTCTCTAGTCAAGCTCAGAAAAGGTCGTGCTTTATGATTTTTTGGCAACTAATTGCTCATCCCGTGTCTGCAGTGGTGCCCCTATATCGCTTCTCTACGTTCTCGACATAGTTTGCCAAAATCCATCCATCTCACCTACTTTCCGAACCTCACTAAATCTCTCAAATCTTTTTCTCCTCGACGTTTGGTTGCAGAGTTTCTCTCTTCCATTTATACGTATGTCTCCGGGCATTCCACCCAGGAAATCAGGACTTTTATGCCTGATTCACTAAGACGTGTCAGAGCCACATCCTTTCATATCCTTCCGAAAACTTCTTGTAATCTATGGAACGTCATGGCATCATCTTCCTTCCAGGATAGTAAGGCGTGTCTTCTTTTTAATCTCTTTTCTCAAATATTGCATACAAAGACAGAGCTGAAGACTGTTTAATAGATGCTTCAGTTTTTTCCGATTTCTATTTTCAGCTTTTTCTCAATTTTGATTTTTAGAGCATTGTGTATTATGAGAAGGCCTGGAAATTCTCTAACAATCGCAATGCCAGGTCTCAAAGGTCGCTTGGATTCCATTATTTAAGGGCTGGAAAAGTAAGTATTTATTTTCGTTTCACTTATATGTATTTCTTTGTTGTCTAATCTTCAACTTTTTTAGATTTATTTATATGTAAAGATAGTGTAATTGTTCTGGCAAGCTACTGAGTTCATATATATATATATATATATATATATATATATATATATATATATATATATATATATATATATATATATATATATATATATATATATATATATATATATATATATATATATATATATATATATATATATATATTTCTGTATAATTAATTACTGCGCGGGTGCACGGTTGAAAGCTCTAATTACTAAGAAATCTTTAAAATCATATATAGAGAGCAAGAAAGAACTTCAACTGTATTAAGCGTTGTGAGCTGCGTCATCATCAGTATATGATTATGAGGGTCACAAGCGCTGGTCCATCCCGCAGCACATTATTATATTTTGATGTGTATATATCATATATTTACTGCAATTTGAGATACCTAATCGGTATACGCGTATTGCAGAGCAAATGCCTACAGTTATTTTTTTAAGAAAAAATAAGAATCGTCAAATTCATTTTTCTTATGCAATTCATAGTTTTGCTTTGTTGTTGAATTTCAGCTTCAAGAATGTATTCCGTGTTTTCAAGCATCCTTGGAAGTTAGTTCGTTACAGGTATCTTGTTCCTACGTCTTTATTTGTTCCTATTATACCTCAACAGTACATTTATCTCCAACTTGTATGTTTGTACGTAGCTCAATACTTATTCAATGCTATATAGAGTTTTGCCTCGAATTCATGGGAATTAGTTCTCGAGCCTAATGGCCCTGTTTTTAGGGTTTATTGAATATGCGATGTTCTGTAAGCGAACATAAATCATGTAACATTAGTGTGGGTTGGTACATAGTCTTCTAGCCAACATACAGATCCGTTTTCCAATTTAATAGCGTATGTACTCCAACTTTTTATGAATTTCATATCCCTAGTTACTGCTGTAACCCACTCCTATGGGCTTTGTTTTCAGTGCTTTATTTACAATCCTTGATACCTTTAAGAGTAACTGTTTTGACTCCCTTCATTTCCTAATAAAGATGAGTCTCTGATACGCTTAGAGCATTTGTGCATTTACTCCACGACTTTTTGTTAAGTAGATAGCGTTTTTTGCCCTCTTCAATTGCCAAATCTTTAAGAGCAAAGCCGTTCTCAAGCGATCAATTTCATTTGTCAATATTATTCACTTAATTTATGCACAGCCGCAAGTTTGGTTTTCCCTCGGATGTGCATCAATGGCAACTGGTCAACTTGAACTGGCACAGACGGCATTTCAGCGATTTGTAACGATAGAACCAGATGCAAGTATTGGCATGAGCCATTATTTTACTTTAAAATGAGTATCTGAGCAGAGCTGACTCATTAGAAGTTAAGCTTGCATTCTATGGCGTTGGCAACCTAGAGCCATTTTTTGTGCCTGCCATAGGAGGAAAAACTGATGTACTATTTTGAGTGTGGAATCACCTCTCTTTTGTGTAGACAATTTAACTATCTTCTGAAAAATCAATCTATGAAGGGATGGTTAAGGAACGACCTCCTTTTCGCAATCATCATGGAGTCATCCATTAAAAATTCGTGTACGCATGCAAGTATTTCAAAGTTTGTGTGCAAATTTTCTGCGCAGATGTGCAACAGGTATCCTTGATGCATTAAATCATAACCTTTTGTTTGCAGACCTACAATCTCGGTTTGTATGTAGGTTTCACTCGCCATCGTGTACAGATACTGCAAAGATGTTGATCTTCCCATCTGAAGTTCTACGCTGTCTTATCGAGCTATTTGTGTGGTTGACAGTCGAACTTGCACAACGCACACACCCTGTTATTCTTTTCCATTATTGTTTAAATATGTATTTCATCATATATTGTTTTGTAGAGTTATGAAGCTTGGACGAACCTTGCAAACGTATTTATAAGAACAAACCAGAAGTATGATATTCTTTCCCACGTATATGTTTTAGTGTGTTACCTGGAAGAAACTTGTTCTTTCAATTAATATTAAGTAATGATGATAATGTGCTTTGCATTATAATTGAAATAGATCTTCTTCTTCTTTCCTTTTTCCTGCATCATCTGGTCTTCTTCTTCGTCCTTGCTGGTTTCGTTCAGTTTTTCCTTATTCTCTTACTTCTTCTTCTCCGCCTCCTCCTCCATCTACTCCTCATCCTGTTGCGCCTTCTTCTGAAGTAAGATCCACTGTCATGGGGTCACCTGTGCGGCTTTATCTTCGCCATACTGCTCTATAGAAAGCCTCATTATCCTTCTCAATATCAAATGTTTTCACACTTCTTTTATACAGTCCCCACCTTGTTTTGGCTCTACCTGACTTTGTTTTCCCCATTGCCAGTCTTCACATCCCCTTTCCAACATGTCAACCCCATCCCTCCTTACTGTTTACCAAACCATAGCAATCTGGTTCCGTTCAGTTTTCCTCAGCTTGCCCACGCCAAGTTTCCATCATAACTACTTTATTCTACATCACGTTCATCCTGATCTTTCCTGAAGAATACTTTAATATTTTAATTCCTGCCACTCCCATCTTTTCCTCTTGTTTCCTAGTATTATCAGTGTCTCCAAACCATGCCACATAGCTGGTCTTGCCGATGTCTTAGATATTCTTCCCTTTACCCGTGCTAGTACTTTTGGGTCGAATATTATTCCAGTTATCTTTCTACACAGCCTACCTACAGCCAGCTTATTTTCTTAATAATTGAATGAACGAATTTTATATTCAATGAATTAAATGATCCAACTGGTTGGCTTAATGGATCAACAGACGAATTAATGAATTAAACATATAGTTATGATGTATTGTGCTCTGACCCATCATTTACTATCACGTTCTCATCAATTTCATTCGAAGTATTCTTACATGTAACTTCTCGGCCTGGTTTTCCATTTTTTCACTTATTTATTAAATATTTTCGCCTATTTTATAAGCGAGTCCAGTATGTTGGTAAGAATATTTTAACAACTGTATTTTATGAGATTTCTGGACAATTTCTGTTAGGTTTTCCGAAAATTTTTAAAGGTTGAATCTCGTGTTAGATGTCATGTTTCTGGTGCAGAACTGCGTTTAAACTTACCGTTTTAGGCAAAAGGCCTTCAAGGCTCTAAAGGAGGCGTTGAAATCCAATCATGGAAGCTGGCAAGTGTGGGAAAATTACTTATTGGTAAGTTCCATATCTAGTTATTTCAATTATGATTGTCTATCAGCTTGGAATTGATGCGCAATCAATTTGTGTAGGAAACTCTTTAGTTTCAGTGGTGAACAAAAATTACCACTTGAAACTTCTCAAGGTTAGTGAATAGACTAACTTCTTTAGACATCAGATACGATATCAAACACATAATGCTTACACTTACCAGCATAACCGCTAATTGTTTTTATTGGTTAAGAGCTCTGATCAAGTCTGTTCTCATCCAGCCTTATTGACCAATCACCATGAAGATGGGCACGAGTTTAGCGGTGGAACACACATGTGACCAAAGCCCTGCTTAATGATTGGTCAAATAGGTTGGGATAAAATAGGCCTGATCAGAGCTCTCAACCAATCAAATATTTGGCAGCTATTCTACCCGTAGCTATGATGTGTATTTTTGTTAGTCCTGATTCTTTCACTGCCGAATCAACAATAGAACGTGAATGTGTCCTTGGTAATATTTAAAAAGCCTGTATGTTTGAGACTTTTTGTATGTTTAGGCTGCCTTTTTCGTTTATCTCTAAGTAGCTAGCTAGTTTATCGATATAACCGCCCTATAGAGATGGTTCTAAGCAATTTTTCTATCATGTTGTGGTAGTGCCCGATTCGTGAAACTATCGTTTGATTGTGTCCTGAAGAAGTCGTTTTCATGTTTCTAGGCGTCATTTGTTAATGAATATCTTAATACTTAATGAAGTGTTGGCTACCCAGAATTTTCATCTGTTGCATAAACAATCCATGGGTTGCATCATTTCTCGAGTTGCAGATAGATACCTGCCTCTGGTATAGCCAGCAGGAGATGGTAATAGCTCTGAGAGAAATTCGATTATGATAGCAGCTTGTCAGCTTGTCATATTTGGAAATGTTGGTTTCTTTAGCATGGGATGCTTATAAAAAGCACTGTTACCTTTCCTTTTGCCAGCCTACAATCACTGCCAGAAGCCACTGGGCACCCACTGAATATTGCATCTTATTTGGCAATAGTGAGTTTCCTGTATAGCTGAAATGATCCCTTTTTCCCTCTAAACAATATTGAGCTGAAGGCTTGGTTGCCTTAGTGCTATTTCAGAGCAATTCGACTTGTTTGTTGGGAACAATAAGTGTTTTAGTCAACGTTGTTCTGTGGGAGTGTAGCGGAGTGGGAAGATTTCCTCTATTTATGATAAAGTAGTGTAATTACTACAAGATATTTGGCAAGCATTGTAGGTCACTCTTATCGAAGTGAAGCAAGCCCCCGGTTTGTAGTTCAGTTTTCCTACAAAGCTAGCTCTAATTTTCAATTTAATTTCCTATTTAGGTGACTGTTGACATTGGCGAATTCAAAGAGACTATCAGATGTTTTCATAATCTTCTAGACCTTAAAAGAAAGGAAATCGATGTTGAAGTATGATGGAAGTTGTCTTTCACTATCTTATTGTGGCCACATCTTAATCGATTTTCATATTATTACACGTTTATTTAATAAGAAACAAGTTTATATGAAACTTCAGGCTAAAGTCAGGGTAAAATTAAGAGACATTTAAGAAACACAGGCAGGCTGAGTTTCGAAAGTACGCTCGAAATATCTGTTTTTGAGCGAGAATTTTTTATTAAACTGGAAATATAATACAAACAAGACTGTCTCTCAAATGTTTTTATCTAAAATTTGTATTTCTCGTATTACAGTTGCTGGTTATAAGAAATTTAAAGAATTTTAGGAACTCTTAAGAAGCATCTAAAACTGGGTTTGGCAGAATACTTAGAATATCGAGACTGAAGGGAGAAAGTTTGTTTCTTATAAAAAAGCGTGTATACATTATTTGATTGTTGGTATTAGTATCCGTTATATGATCGCTACGTATAGGCATACAGCTTTTGTTTTTAGTTGAGAAGAAATTCAGTTTGTAAATGAAATCATCCGCGAAAGTAAATTGGCGGGAAAAATTAGAACATCAATGGGAAATTGACGATGGAAATGCTTTGGACATTAATGGATAGTAAACAAATATCTACCGTAAATCCTTGAATTGGCCTCCCTTGGAAAAGCCCTTCCTGAATAGGCTTGAACTTCAAATTGTTAATTAGCCCCCACCCCTCGAATAAGCCCCCAACCCTCAAATAAGACCCTACCCCTCGAATAAGACCCAACCGACGGAGGATAATGAAGACCTTGATATAAACTGACGTATTAATTTAGATTTTCCTTTTACTATTGTGGAGAACAGGAGTTTTGACAATGAGCTTTTTTATTCATATTTCAATTTAATAAGTCCACCTCGAATGGGCCCTCCCCTCGAATAAACCCCAGGTGCGCAACTATGGGGTGGGTCATGGGGGTTTAGACCCCTGCCCATGATTTCAAGATACATTCTCTCCGAAAACTGTTAATTGTGCCTTTTTTGTCGGTAAGATCCATGCACTAAAAAATTCCTAATTGCGCACGTGAACCCTCACCCATAAAGTTCCAAAAATAAATAATCGTCCGGGGGGGGGGCTAATTCGAGGATTAGCGGTATCTAGTTTTCCTTCCCCTGAAAATAAATCGACCATGGATGATAAGTTTGGATCGTTCATTTGACTGTAGTTTGTTCCAGCTTCGAAAGTAAGCCTGCAGGAAAGGTCGAAAAAAGTTGCCCACAAGAATAAATCCACCCTAGAATTATTCCACTTGAGCAGGACATTTTTGAATGAATTGCAACGTAGAAAATAACTGTAATTATATGACAGTGTATTATGAAGAAATAACAAACTGCAATCGTATTGTTGTAATTTTGTAGTTAAATAATCTAAAACAGTCATTGTGAAGTATGCATCATATGTTCTTATGGACCGTGTTGTCAATGTATTCTAGGTTTTACAGATTTTGGTTGGAGCTGTCATCGCAGATACACCAGATTCCAATGGAGTTCCTGGTATATATCTATATTCCGATTCGTTTTGTGGCGGAGGAAGAGCGAAATAGAATCCCTAAGAATTCCTCTATACACTTCTGCCGGTTCATTTTCTATGCAACTGGGTTCATTTCTGTGAACTTCTCCCATTCAAATGGACAATATTAAACATATCTATGCATTTTCTCTAAGAAGATATCTGCTTTTTAAGTGTTTATAACTTCTTCCTTTTTGCAGCATCATCTTTCAAATCAAACTTGAAAGAATTATTCGGTAGAATTTGTTCCCAGGTTCGTATTCGCATTGTTGTTTCATGTTAGAGATGTGTGTCTTAATTTCTGTTCATTTCTTGGGCGTGGCCTGTGAACACTAGCTTGCGCTTTATTCTGGGAGAAGAAGACAGTTAGAAGTGGAATAGCATAACAGCAGAATCGAAGGTCTGGCTCAGTAGGGAGATTAGAATACGTTCAAAAATCCAGACATCACTTTATTTCTAGAATCTCTTCTATGAACGAATTTCTCGAAGAAGTTGTTCTCTTTATATTTTTAGTTTTATTGCAATTTCTTTCTACAGATTAGCTGTCAAGTTACAGGATACTCCTTTCAGACATATGTAACCAGCACTTTTGAGTCAAATCATTTATACCATAGGACAACTAATTCTGACTCTTTTTTGCACTGTTGTTTCAGTGTACCAATAATGCCGAGGTGTGGCTTCTATACGGTGATCTTAACATGACCGGAGAATCAAAAGAAGACAAGGAGAAGGTTTTTGAGCTTTGATTTTGCAGTTCTCTTTCGTTACCCTTTAGCATGCATGCCACCAATGGAGCTTTTTACTTAATTGTTCCTTCTTGAAATTATCTTTGTGTTCATTCGATGATTTTCGGTTTATAAGAACTCTTTGAAATCTTCCATAATTTCTAGTTTTATTTGGTTTCTGTTGATTTTCAAAGGTCCGCTACATTTTATTATGGCAATTTTGAAAACCACTGTCAAATATTTCATCACGGATTTTACGCTTGCAATCATTTTGCAAAGTAAACGAGTCTAACCGCAACCATTGTATGACTCTGAATACAGCACAATTTGATCTTTTAGGCACTAAACAATTATATGAAAGCACATAGAAGTATTGTACAAGATGCAGCGTGGGAGCGAAACCAATCGAAATTAAAAGTTGCGTTGGAAATTTGTAATAAATTATCAAACGGTACGCTGCATCATATATTTTACAGTGCTACCCAGCCTGTTTCTTTTTGTATAGCCTAGATTACAGACTTTTCAAGCTAGATAAATTTAAGTCATACATTTAATACACTTAAGAAATCAAATCAGGTAAGATTTTTTTGCCCGCCTTTGTCTTTGCAGATCTCATCATTTCATACCCTCATCGTTGATAGGTTCTCCATAGAGTCTTGCTCTTGATTTGTCCGGTGATGAAGCTATTGCAATCGGGGAAGGGGTTTTAGAACCCCTGGTAAAATACTTCGTAGGCAAATCTTAGCTTCCATCAGCTCATCCTGTGATTTTTCGCTACATAATACGGAACTGCAGTACATTTTGCAGCTTTCACTGATATTGCGAATAGGTATCTGGCATCCTGTCGGCAATATTGAAAACGTGCTGGAAAGTGACGGCTGTACTATCAGGAACCACACCCAATCTATGGATGTCACGCCCATTTCGTCACTTTTTCATACCTCCTCCCCCCCCCCCAAAAAAGAAGCATTATCTTCGCCAGCGATCGTATTATTGTTTGAATGAGTATGAAAAGAAACACAACCATACAGCCATAGGTGAAGGAACACGGAATACATTTTTTCAGTACATTATAAGGTCTGGTGACATTCTTTAACGGAATATGACGATGTCAATGCAAGCCGTTTTATCCTGTTGTATGTTTTATCATTGGTGATAGTACAGTATACACTCTACGCCCTGGAAGCTTTCTATTATGAAGTCAGCGAAATTCGCCAGTAAAGCAAAATTTGTTTTTGGTCAGGCACGGAGCTAGGGATGTGCACGGGGCGCTGCCAGCCCTGCTAAAAGATTTTGCCCCTCGTTACTCCGTAAAAAATTTTAAGCTGAAAGTATGTTTTTGGCTGAAAACTTAGAAAACAAATAGTTTGACGCAAAAGCAACTGGAATATCGACGTTTTTCACACGAGCATCAATGATTTTACCGTTCTCTTTCATTTTAGAATGGGTGTATTTCTAAATTTAAGAAGGGTTTTGTCCTAGAATCTAAAGGGTGTAGTCTACACATTTTCGTAGGGGCATCGGCCCCAGACCCAATCCTTCCTCTCTCCTAATCCTCTATCACTTTTTCAAACTAACTTCATTATGGGTTTTAGCCAAATGAAAGTGCTAGAAACACTCACGGATAAATAGTGAAATTAGCAAAACCTTGTTACATGTATCGACCATTACGTCATCGAGGACACAGATGCTTGTTATATCGATATGTTGCACTTTATCACTCCTCTGAGAAATTTTGGATTTTGTCATTGTTTGTTACAGTAACTCTAGATGTGATACCAGCTGGAAATGTTGAGGGCAGGGATGTGCAAATACTTTCGTCAACCAAAATGGCAGTTTCAAATTTCTTACGAAGATTCGATGTAAGTACTTAAGCTCTTGTATTTGAATTTTTACATAGTGTACTCTGCTAGGATGGACGAGTGGCCATGTGGTTAGAGCGCTTGACTGCTGTGCAAAACATCGATGGTTCGAGCCGAACCCTCGGATCATAGTTGGGATGTTCGCCCACTTTCCATCCAGCAGCAAATGGGTACCTCGTAGCAACACGGGGGAAGTTGAAGGCGACGAGGAAAGGAACTGGCCACCCTACCTCACTGTGTCGGCGGCTCATGATAAGTGTCCCTCTAACGAGCACTCCCCCAACGTACGGAACCGTACATGGGACTCACCTTTACCTTACTATGCTAGGATTTGTCCATTGTGCCTTACCAGATCCCCTGGGACCTTGTGCGTCAAGAAAACTCTAGACTTAGACGTGACATCATAACATCCGGTAGTTTACAAGCTAGATGGAAAAAGCCAGCAATAGCATCACAATGCACCTTCGATTTGACTCTTGATCAAAAAGAAGCATTTCATAGGAAGAGAATACAATTTTTGTGGGAAAAGTGGATACAAGGGCTGTATATCCTCATAAATGCTTCGGAGGGTGACAGTGGTGAATAGAGTGCCAAAGTACAATGGTAACAAGTCTATTATCAGCAGTTTTACTTTTTTTGACCGTATGAATTATGGAACAGGCCTCTGTTTGCAACTTTAATAGAGTGACTTGTAGATCTAATGAAATATGGCCAGTTATTGACAGGAAATTTGCCATGGAAACTACTGTGTTTTTGCCTTGGTTCATAACTTTTTCAAGCGTGCTGAAAATACTTTAATTCAATGGGAACTAAGGCGATAGTAAATTGCCTATACCCCTATCACTATTTGTTAGAAACTGCGGAAACTTAACAGTATTGACTACTTCACAATACGCTTTCAGAATTTACAGTCGAAAGTACAATGCTCTAAAGATAAGTACTCTTTGACGCCACACTTTATTACTCTGTTCTGGAATACACTGCATTTGATAAACGCATGTCAAAGCTACAATGATGCTGTCCTTTTTTGCATCATTGTATTGCCTATTACCTGTGCGCAACAGAATCCATACAAGAGTTTACTCAGCGTCTTTATAGGCTCGTTTTATTTCATCTCGGCTTGCGTTTAATAACGCTTCATTTTAACGGTGATACGTTGGTTTCATTTCATTGGTGTTCACATGATTTAACTGTGTTTAATCTTCAATGGGTTTTCTAGAATGTACCTCGGTAGTTGCTTTTATCTGTTTGCAAACGTATTTTGTACAAACTATTTGCCACCACCAGCTAAACTAGGCTCACTCCTACGGCATTGCAAGTCCACCGTTGATTATTTGGGGCGCTTTTTGTACAGTAATTGACACTCGAACCTAATTTTCATTTCAAGAAGTCTATAGATAACCAGTCGTGTTTTCCTCTCTTCAACAAATCGTTATTGTATTTGAGCACCTGTCACGGGCAAATATTATTTAGAGATTTCTCGGTACATCGCTAGTTGTGTTGCTGAAGCTCTTGTCAGTTGGTCAAGCATTGTGTGGTATCATTTGAAGCTGTTCTTCGGAGAGCCATTGAATGACTGTTAGAGCTATTTTGCAATTTTGAAACAGTTGAAATTTACGAAGTTGCCATTCCACCTCGAATTCTTTATATTTTCATAACCGAATTGGCTACTGTTGATATCAGAAGGGCGAGACACGTGGGCACAGTTTGCATATTAAATGCTTAATTATGACATTTGTATCTCCACGTGTAAATGATCTGCTAAAAAATGGTGACAAATAGAAATCCGCATGAATGAGCCACAATGTTTAAGAACCTTTACCTTGCATTCCATGATTTTGATCAATGAAGTAAGAACATAGCTTATCCTAGTTTGTAGTTCGTATAAAGCCCTCACTAATGCATACTACTTATTACGCGATAATGCATGCAGAAATTTATTTCAGCTGTTTTTTCTACTTCTATAAAATATCAAGGTGTGATTCACATGTAAATGTAGATTTCTGTGTTTTTTCAAAACTCTTGTGCTGCCAGTTGAAAATGATACAAGAAACAGCAGACGCTATTAGCTTTGACAATACATTTACGTACAGGTAGGATAGTGTTGCGAGCTCAAAATTACGAAATCTTACTAGTTTATGAATTTATGCTTGAAACTGAAAATATGAGACCATTTTAATAAAGCATAGGGTTAGGGCAATTTGCCACAAATTTGGGGTGCATTTCAGGTCAATGAGCAACAACTTTGTCGAAGCCTCTGTTAAAGCTTGATTTCAAGCTGTTCGCTTTTTTCTGAAATAGTTGTTCACCTTTTCTCAGATTTGTCTTGTTTGCAGATAGTAATTCATGAAAGGGGTCCACTATGACTATACCTTTGCATATGGATTCATTTTAGATCGTTTTCCCTGATGGCTTAGTGCAGGATGCCGACCCTGAATTATTTGACGCTTTGGAAACATTGAGGAAGAAATATGAACGAGTTTCAGAAGTATTGGTTGAATGATATTCAATTGATTAGCGATTGAAATTTAGCACTAGCGTGGGAAATAAGAATTTGTAGCCTGGATTTCGTATAATAAGAAAGATTTTACTTCGATGTTATTAATGTATAAACATGAATTCTAGTGGTTATTAATATCATTTCATTATCGTTTTGGTCTTTGTCTCGAGGACTGTTAAACGTACCTAGCAAATGGGCATTACTCTCCATACTGTCAAATTCATTGAGTTTGGAATGTTTTGCTAGAACCATAGATGGTGTCCCTCGTTCCTAGACCTGTTCAGTAATATCTCTTGTAAAGAAGATAGTAGTGGTTGTCCCGTAATGGCTGTTGTAATCGAATATGTAGATTTTAAGCCCTGGAAAGCATGGCTAATCGCATCGGTTGGCTGCGAAGCGTAGGGCTACGTCCCTTGTTGTAGAACTGCCTACCCACCTGGCCTGTTACGTATGCTGCGTAAAATTATGTATAAGCTATCGTACGCAAGACTTGATCCTGGAGCAAATATTCCTTCCAGTAAGTATGGTCATTATGGTTTATGAAAAAATAATTATTGTTTGATTGAACATTCACCATGGCTGAAGTTCTGAACCACGCTATTAGCAATCAAATCATTGACCGTTACTGGACGTAAACCTTAACTCTTTCCTTGGAATAATTCAGTTCTCTGCATAAAAATGTAATAGTATTAAAGCGATCGAACGTGACATTAGTAATAAATGGCTTACTGTTTTTTACGTAGGAAGCAGGTTATAAGAAACACGGGAACAAAGCAATTTTCAAGCCTGGGGAAAACTTGACAAAGACGACAAGTGATTTTAGTTTGCGAAGCATGATTCTATTGATTTAACAATCATCTTCAGTTACAGATTAAGAACGATAACATGAACCAATCGAACCATGTTTCACAAACAAGAATCATTTGTCGTTTTTGCCATGTTTATCTACAATGTACTACTGCTGAGGAGCTTAAGTCATTTTCAAGTCATTTATAGGGCAATATAAGTAGACACGTACTTTCCCCTTTTGTAATCATCTTCAAAGAAGGAGCACGTATTCAGGGAGGTACAAGTTCAAGAAAAGCATTTACCACAAATAAGTAACAAAAACGCAATGAACAAGAATACACAAAATCCACTTTGATAAAATTTAATTAATGAACACATCCTTTCTAATAAATTACACGTTTTATTAGAAACAGGTAATAAGGAACATAAAGCTGAAATTAGTAAAAATTAAGAAGCATCTAAAAAACACAGACAGGTTGCATTTCAAAAGTTAAACTTGAAAAACTGCTTTTAGAAGACATCTTTTTGTTAAACTGGAAACGAGCTCATCATTTAAGGTAATTCACATTGCATACTCACTTTAACAAGAAAAGCCTAATTTATGAAATCAATAGAAACATTGAATTAGTGATTCGTCTTGAAGACCTTTAGGGAACATTTAACGGCGGATTTAACATCTTAAGAATCAACAAAGCTTAAAGTAAAGTGTTTGCTTCTTATATAAAAAGCACGTAATCAACTGCATGATAACCATGATAAATGCACACACATTAAAAGGCTTCTTTCTGTTGGAAGAGGCACTGGGACGCTGATGCTAAGCGTGCACAATCCCTGGCATCATTCAAATCTTATTTGTAATTAGACTTTTAACGTACCTTAGACCAGGGAGTTTTTCAAGGATTTTTTTAACATTGTATTTGAACTTTTAAGATAGGTCATTTTTTCTCCTTTTTTGTAAATTTTTAGCTTTTTTGCTTTATAAGTAGACGGCCCTTTGGAAATCAGCTATGCTGAATGGGCAACCGTATATAAATAACTGAAATGTATGTATGTACGTAGGACTACCGAGTGGTATTGAAGCCCCTGGCTCAAAAGTCGACAAAGGCATGGCTAATTGACAATGAGGAAGGTTGACGGCGACAGCAAAAGTTAGTCAATGGCAAGAGTTGATTTTCTTTCTAAACTTCCTTACATTCCTTAATATCAATGGAAACTTAGACCACAGTGATGTGAGCCACGGATGGGTCCCTTTGATATACTTTATGAAAAGTGTATATCGAAAAACTATTGCTCTAGTCTTGTGCTTTGAAACCTGTTGAATCGACAGCGCCTCTCTTGGAAAATCCGTTGAACCACGCCGAATTTGCAAACAAAGTTCTTATTTTGCATTCCTACGATGCTCTGGACGATGCAAACAAAAAATGTTTGAACAACATACGCAATAGGCTATGGAAAATCCTTAAGTAAGTGCCCTCCCTTGAAAAAGACTCACGCAAACTTGTGCTCCCACTTAGATACACATAACTGATAATTGCCCCCTTGACTAAGTAGCTCCTAATGATCTTGTAAACAAACCTCAAAGGCAGCTAAGGATGAAGAGGTACGCAATAGTATGGTCGAATACATGCTTGCTTTATATGAAGCATGCATCCGGTTTTCAGCCTGGATGCTTCTTAATATTTTGTCAAATCCAGCTTTAAATGCTTCTTAAATGTTCCTTAAACTTCAAGATGACGAATAGGGAGTTCAATGACCCTATTGATTTAATACACTTATATGTTATTGCTAAAATATGTGCAATATATTCATATATATATATATATATATATATATATATATATATATATATATATATATATATATATATATATATATATATATATATATATATATAAAATTATGATATTTTCTCCTGCTTAGTAATAAGCCTTTTTGCAATGACAGTTTTTGTAAGGATACTTCGGAAATTTAGCCTGTCTCTATTTCTTAAAATACTCCTTATTTTCCCCCAATTTGAGCTTATTGTTTCTTATATATGTGTGTCTTATACCATCGCGTACGTCATTGGAATGGACTGACAGTAACGGTTTTCTTGCATTACTGTTGAATGACTTCAATGGTGGCTTGTTTCTTAATGCCAAACAGCGTGTCATAAAATTAAAATACAATTGCTTTTTCTGCAGGATCTTAGGGGCACCTAGTTTCTCGGTAAACGTCTTTGTTCAATCAATTTATTGCTCTTCAATCAAGATTCACATTCAGTATTGTAGCGGTGAACGCTTGTTTGTTTGTTTGCTTGGTACGACTACGGAGATTGCAAAATGTATATGCGCACGGTTCGGAGTGCATAGAATAGAATCTAATTTTGAATAGAAGTTGAACAGGTACCCCTCATCAAAAAGCAGATGCCGCAGAGCGCATAAATTATTCTATACCGCAGGTCAAGGAGATTTGGCAGATGATTTTTGTCACATCATTGATTAATTTGTGTACCATGCTGTAGCATTAGATGCCTGAAGGAAAGGAAAACGGTATGTTTATTGACTTGAATGTCTAATAAGCATCTCGAGTATAAACGTTTTATAACTAAGTTTAAATTATAGAGCTATTTATATGAATGCAAGACACCGATCACTCGCATATTACAGCTATTGAAAATAAACTATTGTGATTTCAAACGGATATTGCTTTCAGATTAAAGTCATCATAATACAAGAGAACTCAGGCCGCTTTGAGTTTAAGATCGGTTTGAAATTTACCTGTCTGCTAATTTACCTTCGTCTAACATGAATATTTTCAGATCATCTTGAGTTCACCTCACATACCCCGTACATGCATATTTCGCTATATTCATTCTATAAAGCCATTTAATCTCATTTTGAAACTCCATTTCATCCCGAAATGAAAGACATTTCTGCTCACATGTTCAGGTCCACATGAAAAACCGAATTGAGTTTCACGTTGACCTGAGCTTTATTTGGCCCCGCTTCATGAAATCACTCCCAGAGCTATACGTTTTTTATATAAAGAACCTTGCTCAAGGCCTAGCATTTAAAGGTTCCTTCATCTTGGACCTCATTTGCCACATTGCAGTACTAAAACTGCCTTACTGGCTCCGGTTTTACTGCAAATATAGTACTAAATGGAGACTATAGGTGTTAAGTTGTAAGACAGGGTACTATGGACATCGCAAGCTTCAACATAAGCCCCTCTACGAAACACTGTTACATGGATTACGCACAATCCATGCTAATTTAACTGCAATGAATGCAACTAATTTCCTAATTTTCGATTTCATGCATTGATAAAAATATTTGGAGCTGAAAAGTTCCTTGGGGTTTTTTGTCCTTAGTAGTGCAAGCTCCGTAAAAGTTTTTGTTTTCTACATGTAGGTTTCTCATACACTCTCTTTTTTATAAGAACCAGTAAAAATTGAAGCTGCTCTTAATTTTTCCAAAATTTTGAGGCTGAATTGTTCTTAATTTGTTCTTAAATTATTGGCGTGTAAGCAATGTAGGCATTAGATAATATAGAAGAGAACACTGGATCTTTATGAAACAGGTATTATCTTCAATAACAGCACAAGACAAAAGATATACATTCTTGCAGATGTATAATCCTTGCTAAATGTCTTGCTATACTTACAACTTGTTTTACAGACTGATGATTTCAGTGTTTCGAGGACTTTTAGCAAATATTGTTGAGTTTAAAAAGTTCTATATCACTTTCAAATCAATTTACGACTGTGCTTCAGCATCAGCTTGTTCTTAATTTGTTCTTAATTTTCCGTAAATTTTGAGACTTCTGTTCTTATAAAAGTGTTCTTAGTAAAAAAGAGTGTGAAGTGGCTCCTTGTAGAAACGAAGTGTGTATGACTGCAGACCGCTTGAGTTTCGAATCGATCTGAAACTCAGATTGGCCTGAGTTTGCTCATGTGAGGACAGTCTAAGGTTGACTGTTTGCTGCCACAAGCAGACCTGATAATTCTCAAATTCATGGGAACTTACAATGTAATCATGATCTACACGGTTATCGCAGATCACAGTCGGTACGTAAAGTAAACGTCAATCCAGTAACTGCTGGCGATAACAGAAAACTATAGAGATCAGCAATCTGTTATTGCTTATGATAGTACATAGCTCAGTAATTATCTCCAGAAAGGAGTGATCTACTCGATGGACCAACACAAAGAGCCCTACAAAGCTATCCGCTAGCAGTGACGTAAGCACGGAGAAGCATGGGAAGGTAATTGGCCCTCACTGTTGGCAACAGATGGTCACTGGGATTCCTTTGAAATCGAATTAGAGTATGTCTCTTCAATATATATTCCACATAGAGCTCTTTTTTAAAGAAAAACTGTCACAAAACTTTCAAAATTCATTATTGCTAGTGGCAAGCACGATATTTGAGAGATGCACTCAAAGCCAAAGGTATTGGGTGGCTCAAAAAAATATTCCTGTGCTCCGCCGCCAGATTCCCTAAAGTTATAACCCAACTCCACTTTTTTTATCTTGCCTACGTTGTACTGTCTGTTGGCCAGGCATAATAGCAAACCAATAGAAGAGTTGGTACAGCTTGCGCAAATTATTTTTCAGAGTTGCTCCTTACACCGGAGACCACTATAATTTGTCATTTACTATTTTATCAGGAGATTGTGTTGAGCGTATGTTGTCCAGCTGTTATCGCAATATTGCATTTTCTCATATATTACCTTGTAAACCAGGTAAAACATCAACTGTTTTTCGCTGTTTATGCAAATTCAATTTTCCTCAGTTAATGACACTCACGTGTTTGTTATTGTGCAGTAAACCTCAGAACAATATTTACTAAATGCTCTCCTTTGTGCAATCAGTTAATACTCTATGTACAGCTTTGAGATTATCAGGAAGAAAGGCGTAGCCTTTGGGGAGTGAGTCAGCGAAATATTGGCACTATGAAGACATGTCAAGAACATAATTAATTGAATCTGCTCTGAAACAAGAGGTAGAAGCTACTAACTAAACTGAAATCTTGATTAGGTTTAGAATGCATTCCAACGACAACTTATTCCTGATCTTGAATCGGTTAAAGGATACGTTATTGCTAAAGAATGCCAATGCGATGTTTTCATATTGCTTAGTAAGTAGACTTTACAGACATTGGAGTGAAGATTCCTGATAGCTTCAATGTAAATCCAATTTTTCAGTATTTATTTGCAAATCTTAGAAATCCTTTCTTACAAGCCTGCCATTTCTTAAAGAAATAAGTATGATGCAATATGGGAGCCGTGTCCAGAGATAGGCAATATCTTATCTAGCCATTGGTGGAACAACGGAAACATTTGTTAGGCATACTGGAAGCTTTTTCGTCTGACACTCATCAGAGCATGAAACGCCTGACGTTTCATACTGTGACGAGTGTCGGATAAAAGAGCTTTCAGTATGATTACAGAGTGTTTCAGCTTTTTCAAGCAATAGTGAAGTTCTGCAGTACCAACAGACTATTCACGTATCTTATCTTATTATGTCGACGATATTATCCAGATAATGAAGACAGTAACCGTATCTTGTAATAAGATTCTTCCCCTATGAAGCAACTGTATCTTGTAATATGATAATAAGAATATTTCCCAACAACAGTATCTTGAGATAATATACTTTCTTTAGAGTATCTTGCACATCTCTGGTCCTGTCCAAATTATAACTTTGCATCCTTGTTTTTTAAGTTGAACCACAAATCGCTTACGCTCGCAGGATTAAAAATATCTGGAATTTCATTAGATCAGGTCACTGCCATTACTGTATTATGTTGAGACCTTTCACTTTTAGCCGTTAAGCGCCTTCTTGTAGCCAATTCACATCACTTGCTGCCAACATTTGTCCGATTACTTCCACTGTATAACTACTAAGCGGGCGTTAAACCAGATAACATTAAACCTCAATGCTTGATGAATAATGAACAGAACAGTTGATGATAAGCAATGTGGTGCTGATAATGGTTACTTGCTAAAAGTAATGTGTGAGTAGCTGTATGTTTGTTATGAAGGGCTAGTTCGCTGTGCAGAAGATCGATGGTTCGAAGTGCGAATAGGGCCATAGTTTAGATATTTGCTAACTATTAACCAGCAACAAATTGATGCCATGTGGCAACACTCGGGAGTAAAAGTGGCGAGGAAACGACCAGGTTGTCACACTTAATCTCTACCACTCACTGCCCAATATACAGAATCGTAGTTTATTTGCAACTGGCCCTTAATTCGTTGACCATCTACGCTTTTGCTCACCGCTCATCAAAATAGCAGGAACCAACAACCCCCACAATGGGCCGGTAGGTAAACCTCTGAAAACAAACTTACTTCTCTTTGAACAAAGGCTTTCCAATCTCTTTAAAGGCATCTTCTCTCAGTATACAAGTAATTTTTCATGAGGAATTACTTTATAAGGAACCTGCATGTAGAAAGCCAAAATATCTTAGGAACTTTTGCAACTAACAACAATACCCCTAACGAGTTTTTCAAGTTGTACTATCTTTTGCTCTGTTATCAAGCGAGAATCAAAATGTCACATTCGCTTAGCATTTTGTAGTCCTTGAAACAAGTTGTTCATAAATGGACTTCTGTTGAAACCTGCAGTTTCCATAATGCCCTGTCTTAGCATTGACCACTTACAATGTCTATAGCACTCAAAATACAGATAAGTGTAGAAATTATTAAGAAAGGTTTAGTTCTAAAATGTAACCTAAAGAGGTACAGAAATAAAGAGCTTCTAGAACTAGCTGTTGTGGTAGGTTCTTTATAAAATACGTGTAGCCAACACAATAGTACAAATTGTAGCATGACTTTGATTTTACTTTCTCTAATTTTATAAGTCGTCCCATTTATTTGAATATGGGTATTTATTTTGTAAGACAGCTGGATTTGAATACAGTAAATATTTGAGCCTTTGACTGAGTAATTTTAATATAACTGAATGTAGACAACTGATTGGTAAACAGTGAATTTCTTCTGATTTTTATGATGAATCTATATTCTTCATGTCTACGCGTCGCTCTTACAATGACACGTAAACATGTGGAATAAGAAATAAGTAGAAAAAATGTAAGTTTTAATTCAATCGATACTATGAGAAATACTTAAAACAAGAGGGAGATGGAAAGGAAAGGAAGGAACTTGAATAAGGCCTACACGTTCTGAGTTGCTTAAAATATCTGAATATTCAAGAATTTATGGCTAAGAATGAGAGTCAAAGATTGACAACCGTTGGCCATCTCCTGGATGAATTTTGTCAAACTTTTTCATTTAAAACTGAAATATTGTACTAGTCGAGGTTGCACTTTAGGTAAACAAGATGCTTTGTCAAGTTGATTTTGACTTTATACGATATGACAGGCAGATTAAAGCAAAAATATATATAAAACAAAAGTTTACTGTAAAAATATAATCCAAGTCCATGCAACCTGTCTTATCGTGGGCGTAATTGCTCTTTATACTTTTGTACTATTGTACGAATTATACTATTGTATGTAGCATCTATATAGTCATTTTGCTAGTTTTCCATTGAAATTTCAAGTGCCAGAAAACAACGAATCACAGATACGCATGACGGTGCTTTTTATTATATTTTATTGGGAATTTATCTGGTTTCGGCGCGCGCGCAGGCTATTCCCACAACGTATACTAGCTTAATACCGAAAGCTAGTGTTACACGGTGCTATCTTTTTTGCGACTTGTGTCGCAACGCCATTGCGATACAAGTTGATGACTGATTGCCCCGTGTAGCATGTCTTTTCTGTACTATGCAGCGTAGCTTTTTTGCTCTCGCAACGATTATCTGAATTAGAACTCTGTTCTACTTTTTGCAACGATTGCCAGCATTTATATAGCCATTGCACTGTGTAATATCGATCTTTGCAACTTGCAACGCAATCGTACGTTAGGCGCATGTGCAGTCTAAGATTTGCTTCACTAAAAGTGGCGTCAGCCATTGCAAGTTGCAGAGGTCATGGCAAGTTGCAAAAATCGTTGTTACGTGTAATACCACGGCGAAAATGCTTTGAAACCATTGCGAAGCTAGTTGCCGTGAAAAATTGTACTTTCTAACACTAGCTTAAGGCTGCAGTAAAAGTAGTTTGCCTGCCAAATTTGTGGAGGTAATACTGTCCAGTTATCAGATTTTCGAAGATATGTTTTACATCCTAGATTTAACTTGCTAGCAAAGCTGCCCTGCAATGCAATGATTTTCTTTGTGAAATTTCGTCTTGATAATTTGCTTATTCACCTGTCTCTACAATGAAATTCAATTCAAATTCCACTACTGTTGAAAGCATAAAATCAATTATAACTATAGAACGAACAACTATAGAATTTTTTGACAACGCAGTAGAATTATCTAGGGAGGAGCTTGCATTCATAGCCAAATCATGTCAGTGACAGTGGCTCAGTAAGAGCTTTATTAAGAAAGAATTAAATATATGTTTAAGGGTTTTCCTTAAACGGCATCTTGAAAGCAGAATATCTAAGTTCAGCTGGCAAGCTAATTCTTAAGGTAAATATGTACAGCCATGAGATGACATTTAGCCAGTCTACTTCAGTAAAAGCTAAGAAAATTGAAGCTCAGGCAAAAATGTTATTTTCTTATAAAATACCACGCATTTGGGTAGCGTTAGAATCATCTCAGTTGAAAAACAGTACTAGACCATGTATAACAACCAGGATTTAAACTAAAATTTTCATTTCAAGCTTCCTACAAATAAGACGCTATTTAGGCTAAAATTTTGTGCTAGGTTCTTATCAGCGCGGGGTTGCTGTAAAAGTGTATTAGTAGAAAATGCTAGATTAAGATAATCAGCTATTTAAAAGTAACTTGATACAACTTTTTTCATTCAAGACTATATATGTGATGTTCATGCTGTATATAAATATATATATATATATATATATATATATATATATATATATATATATATATATATATATATATATATATATATATATATATATATATATATATATATATATATATATATATATATATATATATATATATATATATATATATATATATATATATATATATAGACCCTCAAGAAAAACTCCACCTCTTAAAACGTTTCGGCACAAGCCTTCATCAGTTAATCGGGTAACTGATAAAGGCTTGTGCCAAAACGTTTTAAGAGTTGGAATTTTTTCTTGAGGGTCTATTTATGTCTTTCAAAATTTCTTTAGGATTGAAGCAATTTGAGTGTATATATATATATATATATATATATATATATATATATATATATATATATATATATATATATATATATACATATATAGTATATTCAGATGAAACTGGTAGGAAAATAAATGACCCTATTTTAAGAGCCATGGTAGCCTAATTTTACTTAAAGTACCATATACATTGCAACCCATTTATGCCAAAGTTGAAAAATTCAGATTCTTGAGCTCTGCATATTACTGCATATAAATAAAACCTCTCCTTAAACAATGCGCATAATGTTTTAGCATCAAACTGACTTGCATTTTTATTTTAAATATTCTGGTGGTACTACAGAACTTCACTATAGTTCGAAAAGCGGTAACAGTCTTTAAGCGTACTAAACGGCCTTTCCACCGACACTCGTCAGAGTGTGAAACGTCAGATAACGACCGAAAGGTGAACTGAAATGCATAGCCAATTGCGGATAGATTTACGTGACACGATGAATACTGCGTCCAATTGGCGGCATGGTTGACCAATGGGCACTTAGTCACTGTTGTCTAATTGAAGACTCCATAGGAGAGAGAGAACTATCTTTGTTTATATTGTTTATTTTTTACCTTTCTGTCATTCTTTGTTTCGTCTTATTTAGGGGCCTTGTTATTTTGCTGATATCCATTCAGCAGTGATATTTCAAGCTTGATAAAGTTAATCATACAAAATCCGCTTAAGCAGAATTCAAGGCGACAAGCCAAGGTAATGTTATTCATTTTTGCGGACGCGATAAAAGAAAACTGTTGTAGAATGTTATAGTTTTATGGGATTATTTTCACTAAGACTACAAAAGTTGAATGCTATTTAAATAAATTCGGGAATCGTTAAATAGATTTATAAAGTTGATTTGTCAATGAGTAGGCAAGTTATGAATAGTTCTTATAATACATGTACCAAAACAAATTCCTCTGTGTAAAGAATTACTGATGATGATATCACCTGCGCTGCGATTAGCAGAAGCTGACAATGTTCTTGGAAGCATTATCAGACAGTAAAGAGTATGGAAGCATTATAATCAAACAGCTAAACGTATGTATTCATGAAACTTTCCAAGACCTTTGATTATCTTACGGATGTGGTGGTAGAGTATTTAAATCTTTTTGAGGATTGCGATGAGAGTTGCAAAGTGCCAACTGAGCTATATGACCCTCCGGTGTCGCTTATTCAGTTGTTCATAGCCTATGACCTTAGTTGATTGTTGACTGCTTACATTGCATATCAAGTATACAGCGAAGAGTGAAGGTGAGTAGGTATCTTAATAAGAAACGAGAACAGCACTGTAGTAAGTGCCTCAAGGGTTTGTCCTTGAGCCTTATCTTTTCTAGATATATTGTCTCGTACCCTGTAAAACCAGCTTGCCCATTAGACTCGTTTTAAGTTATAATGTAAATACATGCTTTGTTGTAAAAGCTTTTTCGCCAAGAACTCAAACTTTCTTAGTATTTTCTTGATTTCAGTACTGAAGCTTTCTTAAGACCTTCTTCGCAAGAATGTCAGAGTTTTCGTAACACTACAGCTTTACTCAGATAGGCAGGTACTAAACAGATATAGCATTCTACTACATAAGTAATGATACGAATTTTATATAGATGAAGTAAAAGCAATGACTATCTTGCGTGAATATCGGGAATTTAAAGGCATATGACATATCACCTTTCCTAGCTCGCAAAAGTCTAGTACTGAACTTTCTTAACGTTTTGAGCAATTAAGTACTATTTTCTTATAAATAACTTTCTTATATACAAAAAAGGTCTATCATATCAATGTATATCAAAATAAATGTAGTGTAAAATAGGTGGAAAGCAGATCAAATGTCTTAAGCAAATTTACTGGTTATATGATTGCAACAATCTTCTAATGCAGCCAAAGTTCATTATACTCATGAAAATGCCTTTTGCAATAGTTATCCACTGTCTATGCTTAATTCAAACGTGTAGGTGCAAAAGCCATTGTATAATTTTATTGCCTCTTCTTTCAGACAAATCCTTATCATTATTTCTACAATTACCACTCTTCGTAATCTCTCGGCCTGACAGTTATATCTGCTGTTTCATTTGTACTACGGAATAGAGTGTGGAAATATTTGTCGAGTGCAAGCAAAGCTGAACACAAGCTAACAGTTTGATAACGTATAGCTTACTTTGCCAGGTATCTCGAAGTTGTTCCTGTTCTAGTTATGATGTAATCATAAAGTTATGTAAAGGCCCGTAGCCAGCATGACTTTGCTGGGGGGAGGGGGGAGGGGGAGGGCGCAGTTTAACTGATTGTAACGGTTATCAATCAGCAGGGCGGCCTGAGGGTGCTGTGAATTCACAAGTGGGGCTCAACATAAAGTGAACAATTTGAGTAGAATTCTGACAAATATGAAAAAGTTGCAAAAGATTTTTGGTATTCTATTTCTGTAAAGGGATACCAAGTCAATTTATGAGACTCCAGGGTCTTATCCCACAGAACACCCTCTAGCCACGTGCCTGGTATCCACACTTGTGAAATCAGATCTGTACCACGTTTGATCTTCAAATGATTTAACTTTAACCATTAACTTTAGGTACAACGAAAGAAAATGACTTCATCCAATCAAACTGCAGAGAAATGCTTGTTTTTGGAAATTCAGGACGTATCAGGGAAGCCATTAATAAAGTTTACAGCTATTGCGACGTCAGTCATTGGGCTTTTGTCGGCTATTGGCTCTGTATTTGGCAATGCCTTGGTGTTGTATGTCATCGCAAAGTTCAGCCGTTTACAAACTCCTTCCAACATACTCCTGTGCAATCTCTGCATAACGGACTTCATCACAGGACTTATTGTCGTCCCAACCATCTCGATACGGCGAATAACGGAGGCATACGGCAATGGGATTTGTGCAATTCGACTAATCTGCGCGTACTTCGCCTACCTCACAGTCATAGTGTCTATTGTGACAGTATGCATTATAAGTATTGACAGATATTTTGCAATCATGAGACCATTTCAATATCAGCGGACGATAACTGTTTCGAGATACATTATCACAATCTGCATTCTGTGGCTTATTCTGTGCAGTTACTCTGGTCTACCATTTCTTCGCATTTTAAGCGGAAAGTTGTACTTCGAGATTGCATTTATAGTAATGACATTAACGATCTTGGTTTTCTTCATCTGCTATGCGAGGATTTCGATGGTTGCTAGGTCGCATAGACGCAAATTGCAGCATTCTATCGCTAGCTCACGCCAAGAAGCAATATCTTCAAGTCCACCATCACAATCAACATGCAACATGTCTACGGCTGTGTCTCGTTTTGGCAAGCAAGGTATTAAAAACAATGGCTTATGCACTGTTAAACTAAGTTCAGTAACAGAAAGCAACTCTGGGCAATTCAACGTGCACGAATCTCAGCAGGAATGTCAAGAGCATAGGATGAAGAAAAGTAGCTTGATACCAGAGGTTCTTCATTATAACAAGGTATTTCCTGCGGCAGATAGTTTCGGGAATACTGAATCCTCCGCGGGAAAAACCAGGACAAACTTTATTCACAATAAAAGCATAGATTCAACACCAAACAAAAAGGATGTCCGTGCTTCTTTGAATGAAAGAGAAATCAGTCAAAATTCTAGAAACAGCTGGAGAGAAAAGGTCGATGCAACCTCTAGAGGCAACGATAGCAAGAAACGAGATCGATCCGCTATATCAAACCCTGAAGGTATAAAAGAGCTACAAAATCCAGATATAGAATCTAAGCATAAAGATTATACTTCGAAGCGTAGTCAAGTCACTATAACTCGCAAAGCACAGCACACCATTAACAGAGGAGAACACAAAAGAGCGAACACAATTGCAATTTTGATTTTTGTCGCAGTGTTGTGCTACGGTCCTTTGGCGATAATTTATGTGCTTCGTGCTATACGGGGCGATACCTTCGAGATCGTTTACATAGCTGATCCATGGGCTGACTTGATTCTTTACGTGAACAGTACCATAAACCCCATCATTTACTGCCTACGTGCGAGAGAATTACGAGATGCAATTAAGCGAGTTCTTCCGAAATCGCTCTTGAACTTTTTTCGAGCTGTGACAAGGTGCAGAAGGTCTGATGTTCCGTAAGATCAATGCTGATTGCTCCAGTTTAAACTATGAAAACAGCATTGAAGTCGAATCTGATGACTTAAATAACACTACAATTAAATGGTTCCCATTTCTCGCTAGTATAGACATCGGCTAGAGCAACTGTTCGTCTCGCATTTGAACCTACTTGCACATCTAGTAACAGTTATTTTAAAGCTAGCATCCCCTGTGTTATGATTGTCAATAAATATTGTGGATTTGAACGTATAGCCATAGCAGGTTCGAAGCAAAAAGTAGCACCTAAAACTTGCCTTTTGCACTGTAGAAGCTCTCAGCCTCAACAATTTTTCAAGCTTCATGTTAGTGAAAATGATTCATTCATTGATTCAATGATTACGGTATTGATTAAGTGATACAATAACCCATCAATTGATACATTGTCCTACTGTATAAGAAACAGGAAAATAGCTTAAAAATTCAGGACGCATCTTAAACAGTAAATGCTTTAAAATTGAATACGACAATAAGAACTATAAGGAGCTAGGCAGAATTTTCATTTGACCAGAGCCAAAGCGATTGAACAGTAATAAGTGCTATATCCTAAATGTTAGCTTTAACTTATATTTTGCTGTTGAATAAGATAGGGTGATAGTCCAGTCAAATGAGCCTGAATAAAGAAAGTTAATATCTGCGCAATAAACCCGAAAACCCCATCAGTGCACCTGCTTTGTATAACTCAATTTGAGTAATTGTGCAATGGGTGGTACGTTGCACCTGATAACCTAATAAAGTATATACTATTCAACTTATCACAACATCTGATTCCTTTGAATCACTTCAATTCACTTTTCATTAGGGCGAAATACTGGGATGCAGCGTCCCCCTATGATCAAACGGGGCTTCTTTGGGCAATTTTTATAGCTACTCGTATATTGGTCTGGCGGTTTTGGAAAGTTCTTTTAATGTTACTTTTGCACCTTTTAAGCATTATGCAGTTTATGGAAATGAACAAACCACCCACTCCACCTCTTCAATCAGTTTCAATTTTCAAGCTACAACATGCTCTGTCAGCAAGCAGGCAAAGCCCTGTAGTTGGGCAGCTATGCTTGACACCCTCCTCTTTGCGGCAATCTAGTTCCATCCTTGCTTCCCAAAATATTAAGGAATAAACAGAGAATCGTTGGAAACCCAAAGCAAATGGTTATGGTAAACTTTGCATTGAAAACAGAGGCTTTTGGATAAACACAAAATGCCTATTCGTATGATCATTAGTTCATGCAATATTGTCAATAATTGTTCTACTCTAAAGTTCTCTTTTGATCTTTTTGGCAATGCGGAGCCATATTTGGTAGTAATTTCATGTGTTATTTGTCATTAAGAATTACTTCTGATTGCAATGCTTAATTTGTTGAAAGAAATCAAATTCTTGGTCGCTTTTTTTCATTAAATGTCGTTTCTGATTTCCAGTAGCACGTCACAATAATGCGCATTGCGTATTGGTTGCGCTCTGTCGTTTGAATCAAGCTCAATCGTGCAAACCACATCTATGAGCAAACTTAAGGAGAATTATAAATTAATATGTTATCATATTGCTTTAAAGATTAGAAATTGACTGGGAGCTTACTTTAGTTTGCGATACTGCGTTACGACTTGTTCAAAACTGATACGTCGAAGTTTTCTACATTCTCATTTGATGGTAGCTGATTAGTAGTTTTCAGAGAAGCTGACGCTACAAGCGAGTTCCTGTGGTATAACGATGCTTTCTGAAGCAAATGTATACACATTGCTTTAATGGCGAGAATATTTGCTGTAATGTAAGTACCTCTTATTGCCATTGTCAAATGAAATTTATCACAAACTGTCTATCATACGTATTGCAATAGGCTTTGCTATTGACAGTTATATTTGTAGACAGTAATCTGTTAATCTGTTGAGATCAATTTTGCACTCAATAGGTACTCTTGAGTCCCAAATAAACGTCCCCCCGCTTATTAATTTTTTGAAAAAATCCACCAAGGACATCCTTATTCCAGACCCCCCGTTTATTAAGAAACGCTAGAAATCGTGCTTGTCATTTTTTTTACAGTTGAAATGAGTTGTGAAACTGATTCATAGCTATTTTAATTAGAGAAAGTTTCCACCTACCCCGGTTATTCCAACCCGCCCGTTGATTAGCTTTTAGGAAATTTCCAACCCCCTTATTATTCCAACCTCCCGTCTATTAGGGACTTAAGAGTACCAGCATACGATTAACGATTCAATGACATGCACTTTTTATAAGAAACGTTTTTCGTCCAGTACTGAAACTTTCTTTGCTTTCAAGATTTCAGTTATTAAGAGTCTCCTTAATATAACTGAACCCGAGTAGCAGTATAGTGCTACACAGACAGATAGACTCTACACAACATAGATTACATGAATATTTCCACATAAATTAAGTATAAGCGATGATTATCGTCAATGAATATTGTAATTTTGAGGGTATATCACACATCGGTCTCCGAAATCCAGTACTGACCTTTCTTAACTTTTTTTAGCAGTCGTGTACTACTGCCTTATTAGCCGATTTCTTACAAAATAAGAACGCATAAACTAGTAGTATCAAGCAACTTGTTTTGGTTCGGGCTATTGCACCACATAGTTCATCCTAAGCCGACCGTTGTCAATGCACCTGGGGCAATTTGAGCCTAGTAATAGCTGTTAATGTTCGATTGCTCTTCGATGATCTCAGACTCGAAGCCTGTCTTTATCAAGAGAAACTTCCCTGATTACTAGCCCGTATTAAGCTCAGACTCATTGCGATATCCATGAGTAGAACATTGCTGTATTGATTTCTACAAGTAATGCAACACTCTATATACAACTAGAGAGCCTCTTTCTCAAGGAACATTACAGTTTTAGGCCGTGATAGGAGATCTTATGTTGAATACAAAGAATATAATAAATATGACAGAACCATAATGCTATTCCAGACAAACAGCGTAGTTAAGTGGATGCGTTCTTTAAGGTATGACACAATGCAGACGGAGGAACAGCCATTTTCTGCTCAAAACTGAAGCAAAACAATCGAAAGCTGTAATTAATTGCCCGAAAGACATTAACCCAATTGGTCGACATCGTGTCCTCTCGACAGATTAGAATTTAATACGGAAGCATCTCGAAGCAAATCTGGATTAGGCGAGAGCATTCTACATTTGCTTGGTCTGGATGCAATCCCTACCACAAGTCTTGGAACGCTTACAGTACTCTTTGGCTGATAGAGGAAACTTCCTCACTCCCCTCAGTTCAATGTTGAGCTACATAAGGTTTACTTGCAGCAAACGAGTCTATTCGCTCTTGAATAGCACTCCAGTAGCTAAGCCTTAAGCTCAAAATTGTTTTATTGGGATCACTAACCTTCAACTCTGACCGTATATGTACTATTGTAAAACAGACTACAATGCAACATTCAGTGGGTGCTCCAAAGACATTTGGAAGTGGCTATACATCACTTATATATAATGATCTCTAGACGAAAGTATAGCTTCTTTGACAACCATCATATTGTTCAGTAATTACGAGTTGATTTTATTTACTGGAAAAGACCATTATATGCCGATTTGGAATACAATGCTTAACACTTAGCAGTACACTATGGAAGCTGCCCTCAAAGCAGACGTCATTTCCTCCCCGATCGATGAATTCTGCTCCAACGAGATGTTATTCATTTGTTAGGTATCAGAAACACTTTGCAAAGTCAATACTATTTAGAAACATAAATAAGATCAGCCATAGCATTAGTTTCCATTGAGTTTTGTTTTCTACCTTGAAAGCCTCTTCAGAGATCGTAACTTTGACGTTATTTCCTTGATTTTGCAAATCTGTAAACAATTTTTGTGTAATAACAGCATATATACCATACAGTACACAAACAGTGTATACTTAACTCTACCAGAGTATGCAAGACATGTTCGATTTGCAATGCTCCCGTAAAATGTAACATGATCTCTATCAATTTGCTATTGTCTGCAACGTCCACTCTGATCTTCTTTTGTATGCATTGGTCGGTACCCTTGAAATTCTAGTCATATTCGGCTCTATAATTAATCGAATGCCCCAGTCTGCAATATCTGATAACTTTTCATAGATGTCATCACTAAAGATAAATGGCATACGAGCACTTATAAGATAGGCTTAAGTCTTAATGTTTGCTTTTAAATTCATAAAAATTTGTCGGTACTCCTAGCACTGCAGCAGCTAGGCCTCTCTTTCCTGATCTTTATGAACTGGAGAAATTATTCATAAAATCATGTGTCTGCATCTGGCAATATTTCGGTTCAGCTTTCGGTCGTTATCCGACTTTTCATACTCTGATGAGTGTCGGACGAAAAAAGCTTTTCTGTAAGTCCAAAACTGTTGCCGCTTTTTCGTGCTGTAGGGAAGTTCCGTAGAATATTCTTGCTAAGAAAGTCTTAAGAACGTTTTAATATTGAAACCATGAAAGAGCTAGGAAAGTTTCAATGCTAGGCGAAAAAAGCTTTCTTATAAATAGCGCATAATGGAAAGTTACTTAAAGACTGACCATAATTATTGAAATGGCATTTAGAATGTGCTAAAGAGGTTTAAATAGATCCAATAAAGTAAGAAATTATTCTTCGTGCAGCAATTCTCAGGCAAACCAGCTGTTACCACTCACAAGAAAAGTAAACAGGTGCAGAAATATTGTACAGATAAGGCTTTGAAACAGCTGTGTAGGTTCCTTAGCAACAAGAATCCCAGATTTGCAATTTCACAAACCTATTTGAGATCATTAGAGGATAGAACTGCCGAGAAGAAGGAGAAATGTCTAACAGATTACAAAGCCACCTTATGAGTCATCTATTTATCAATGAGATCTCAACTAGGAAAGTAGGATTTAATATCAAATTTATGAATAAAAGTGACAACCTACCTTCATGTCTTGGTTAAGTACTAAATGCGTGCAATGGGATCAGAACAATTCCTACTGAAAAAAATTGACAGACATGGTGACCAAATCATCAAGATGTCAAGAGAACGAATCATGAGAAATGACAAAGGGTATCTTATTGTTCGGAAAAGGCATCTTTGAGACTATGAATGAGTGAGACCTTCTGTCTTCACTAAAAAACATACAATGCATAAGTTCTTCAATAATAAGAAATTATTAAGTAATGAGAATGCTTGTTCGTGGAGTAGGTTTGACTCAGTGAATCATAGAAAATCTAACATTTGCAATCCTTTTTCTTAGAGAACTGGATAACACACTCTGCTACTGATATGCAGTGATAATGAATTCAACAACATTGGAAGTTTGCCTATTTTCTACGATGAAAGACTCTCCACACGGTCTAGGAATTCAGTTTACTGCAATTGCAACCACAGTCATAGGACTTGCTTCATCTGTTGGCTCGATTCTCGGCAACTCTCTTGTGCTATTTGTACTTATCAAATACACGCGTCTACAGTTTCCATCCAACATTCTACTAGGTAATCTGTGTGTTACTGACTTCATGACAGGCTTCATCGTTGTACCCACAATCTCGGTGCGGAGAATAACAGAGGCATACGGCAAAGGAATATGCATTGTCCGTGTCATATGTGCTTATTTCTCATACATTACTGTTATGGTATCTATTGCCACTGTAGGCATGATCAGCATTGATAGATACTACGCAATTATGAGGCCATTTAGATACCAGCGAACAGCAAACAATAGGCGGTATATTTTGGTAACCATTGTCACATGGTTGGTTCTCGGTGCGTACTCTAGCCTCCCCATGCTAAATATTCTGTCAGGTTCAGTTTTCTTCAGAATCGCTTGTGCACTGATGACCACAGCTATAATTGTATTTGCAATCTGTTATGCAAGGATATCTAGAGTTGTCAAGTCACATCGTCGGAGAGTATGCCCCAAAGTTAAACAGACAAAGACAAAGACTTATCTTAGCCAAGGGAGCGTCTGTACAAGCCGATTTTCCCACCGCATTTTGAGCAAACAATTCCCTCCCCAATTTCAAATCAGAGAACACCAGAAGACGAATACTGTTGCTTTGGTTGTGTGTTTTGCTATATTGTGTTATGGGCCATTAGTAATCGTCTTTGTGCTTCGTGGTATAATGGGAGACACTTTTGAGCTAGTTTACCTCGTCGATCCATGGGCAGATTTGATCATGTATCTCAACAGTCTCATAAACCCTTTACTGTATTGTTTACGTGCTCAAGACATTCGGCAAGCCGTAAAGAATATCGTGCCATTGAAAGTAAGGAAGTTATTTTTTCCAGGAAGCACTGAATTAATGGACTGATAGCATGTCTTCTGACAGGATTTAAATTGATAGTACCGTTCCGTCATCGCATTAGATATCAAGTGAAACTATATTATTCAAAATAACTAGCTCCACATGAGCAAACGGGAAAATGAGTCTTGACTGCAATAATTTCTCAAACATACGTGCCAAATGCTAATGATGATTGCAGCAGCTAATGTTGACTTAGGAAAGCTCAGCTTGAGAATGAACTGTAAGATCAGGAGGGCGACAAAACCAGAGATATTCCTTGGTCTTTAATAATAGTTGGACATTGCAGTACTTGGAAAAAGCCATTTTAATACTGACATAAAATTCGGTAGATGTAAACTTGACGTGATCGTAAGACCTAAATGCACCTCTGATCTGGTCTTCTGATCGTGTCTAGTATTTTTGGATCCTCCAATTATATCTATCGAATTTGTGCTAACATTTTGTGATTTCGTCTAGGTACTGGAATGTCACACTATCAGTGAACACAAGAAATGTCTGTTTTTGTGGCTGTCTTTATCTGAAGATGGTCATTGCTTGAAAAAGAAGAAGGTTGAAATGAGAAATGAAATTGGGAAGTTGTCTCCTCAGAATATCACGTGACTATCACGTGAGCTTCAGGATACACTTTATGTTAGCTATGCTTCACAATTGTCCGGATTAAACAGGATTTTATAGTGTTAAGAAAGTTTCAGAGAATGCTAGCAAATAATTGCTTGGAAACTTGGCAATTTAAACACCCATTTATTTCAAAATGAGTAACATTCATACGTCAAAAGGCAATACCTGTGTTAGCCATAAATTTATCGTAGACCTACAACAGTCGCAAAATTCGTATTCACGCCATAAGATTGTCCATAAAATCAGGCTCACCAAGAATAAGAGAAAGATTGCAAGAGATTTATGATCTGGATAATTAGCAATGTTGATTCAGAAGCCTACAGGCAACTTTTGACTCTGGATGCTGATGTGCTTATCCACTACACCATATATCTTAATTTAATGAATTTATATGAATAGATCTCTCCAACTATAGCATGAAAATAAATTAAAAATTAAATTGATGTTCTCTGTGACTAGGACTATGTGACATTTATTAATATCGTGCATGCATATTTTACTACAATTGAATATCGCACTTTATCAGTATATTATGAAAATCATCCAACATAATCATTTAAATTATCATTTTTGATTACTTAACAAACCTTGAAAATTTCATGATATTGTAACACATGAGGAAATACCTCACGTTTTATAGCATTTGAAAGGGATTTCTAGAAGTTGAAAAATTTCCCAAAAGGGCCACAACTATTAGGAAAAACTTTGTGACCACACCTTGTAGTTACATTGGTAGGAAGCAGGCAACACAGATTTCACATTTACAACGGTAGAATCACACTAGCTTCTTACATTGTGCTAGAGCAACTCTAAAGGGAACCAATCTCTATTTGAAAAAGTTTCAGATTAGGCTCAATCGTCAAGGGGAATTCTTTGATTTTGCCAGTCACTACTTGGGAAAGTGTTGGGCCTACTGGGGACTCTTTCTCTGTATTTAGTGTGCAACCTAGGAATAGTATGGATCATATAGTGCACAAAATACATTTAACAATGAAATTATGGTATGAGCTAGTTATACAAATATCTTTTTTGATTAAAATCTGGATATTGTGGTTACGGAAAACAGCAATTGTGGTAAATAGCTAGACTGTGAACTTTGAGAGTGAAAGTAGAGCGTAGAAAGTAGAATCTGTAGACCGGATTCTAGATTTTAAATTGTAGACATTGATATATTAACATTGGAACGTAGAAATAGGATTGTAGAGGGTAGAGTCTTGGAGTGAACGTCTTGGACTTCCCTTTTCGTCTAGTGAGAATTGCTTAAAATGTACTTTCTAGATGGGTAAAAGTCAAGTTCAGGAGGAAATATTCGACAGCGAAATTAAAAATGGCGACAAAAAATCTATCGGAGATATTTTGGAGGCTTTAAGTCCTGCAAGCGCCCTTCTAGTAGTGGCATCTCAGTGTTTACATGACTTGCCAATCACGTGTTTTCACTTTCAGCGCGAGCGGGAAATTTCAAAATGGCGTCAGTACCCAGGTTGCTTTCATTTACTTGTTCTGCAAGCACCAACACTTATTGCATTAATTCTTCAATAATACCGCTCCTTGATTCTTTGAAAATAGACTAAGTAGATAAGTGCAAGAAAAAAGTGATGTCCTTACCAGCAAATGTCCTCTCCACATCAGCCTGCAGCTAAACCAGACGGGGTGTCACCATTATAGCGAAAATAACTGTACTCCACTCTGCTTTTGTATGCTTCTAGGCATTTCATCACCTTTAGAACTTTAGCGGTGTTTCTATGCGTTTCCCAGGTTATAGCATTGACTAAATTGCTTTTTGACTGCTGTCCTAACAGTTCCTGTAGTCCTTGCCTCGCCATTTTGAAAACATTTATCTTAAATTTTGATTGCGCATGCGTTATTGGAATGATCTTCTCACCTTCATTGCATCTTCTCTAGAAATTTCCAATCGGTCTTCCAGTCGAGTTTTTGGGTACTCAACTGCTAGATATCAGTTGGGGGGGGGGCGGAATGGGGCTAACCTTCCTCTTCTGTAATGGTTCATAATGGATAAGACAAAGAAGTGAATGTTCGCGAACTCTGTTCTATTTTTGAAGATAAATTTACGAGAAATGGTTACCTACAGTGGAAGTCTAGACTTTACTTTTATTGCACTGATATAGAGGGGCTTGAAGCATGGGAACATAAAGAAGTCATTGGTCCCTTCCTTGTCCTCAGTGGGCTGAAATTTGGACAAATGCTAGAATCAGTTGTTAGAGATTAGAGAGAATAATGGTGAGACAGTATTCAAGTTGAACAGGAATCGATAAAGAACCCTCTTTGAAATCATATAAAGTCTACTTTTACCTACTGAAAGCAGTAAACAATGCTTGACAGCTTGCAAGCGAAAAGAAATTACAAGCTGGATTTGAGGGTATTAACAGGATATCGTGTGGCATTGCATAGTGGATTGCAATCCTTCTTATGAACTCATGTTATTTGGTTCTAGTGCATTATTATCATTATCATATATCTGTGCAGATGAACATAGCCGCCAAATGCTTGAAAGCTCTTTCAGGTCTATTTTCTCCCAACCTAACTGACCAATTATCATACAGGAGTCTCACCACGCAAGCTAAGACTAGGTCCATTCTGCATAACGATTGGTCAATTAGGTTAGGAGAAAATAGACCTGATCAGATGCTTTTAACATTTGGCGGCTATGCTGTGAACATGTATACTTTTTCTTTATAACAAATCAGTGAATAATATACTGGCACTGCAAAATTTCGGTATCGCACTAATAAGTGGACATATCTTTTATCGAACTGAACTTATGGTGATGGCTATTAATCCTTTAGCATTGTAATGAACGGTATGCTAAAGATAGTTCCACTGTTGCACATGAGAGTAAAACAAACAAACAATATACAAGAGCGTTGGTACAACAGGATATGTAAGTATTCTTTTTTTTACATTCTGTAAAAAGTACATGGCAGGTTACTATTACTTATAAGTTACATTGCATACATTACAAGAACGATATCCCGGGGAACAATGACTATGACCACCCCGGGACCACAACATAGCACAGCACGAAAGCACATCAGCAAATGACCATATTTTGCCATTGGTACATTCAAATAGGTAAAGTAACGTTTACTTTAGTAAAGGCAAATATGCAACATCGATCTCCTTGCAATTTTTAGCCATTAGAGTTTTACTATCACAGATATCTAATATAATTTCTTCGATATTATTTAAGCTTGCTGATACATAGCGCACGTTTTTCTTATTAATACAGAGTGGATTATAAGAAAGCAGTATTTGGCTGCTAAAAAGTTAAGAAAATTCAGTACTGGATTTTTGATACCCAAGAAAATTGATAAGTCATATACGTTTAAAATTTTAATATTCAAGCAAGAAGTCAATCTCTTTCACCTAATTCCTATAGATTGTTTGTGCTAAATAACCTATGTAGAACATAGCCATCAAATGTTTAAGAGCTCGGTCAGGTCTATTTTCTCTCAACCTCATTGACCAATCGTCATGCAGAATTCTGACCGCACATTCTAAGACTAGGCCCATTTTGCATGATGATTGGTCAATTAAGTTGGGAGAAAATAGACCTTATCAGAGTTCTCAGACATTTTCGCGGCTATGCTGCATATGTAGTAGAGTGTTATGTCTGTTTAGTGCTCGTCCTATCTTTAAAACACTGTCCTGTTACGTAAACTTGACTATTCTAACTAAGAAAGTCTTACAACAGTTTGAATACTGAAATCAGAAGAAGGTAAGAGAGCTTCAGTACTGAGCGAAAAAGAAACTTTCTGATAAAAAAACATGTATCTACCCCCTGTCAGGCAGCTCATCTAGCATTCGCACCAATTTTGTAGACAACTAGTGGTCCTTGGCATGGGGGTAATCTGGCCTTGCTCTCTGTTATAATTGTGCCTCTCTTCGAGATTCCAACATCATTCAGCATATAGTACCCTTGGACACTTTCCTTGAGAACTTGATAACACTACAATGCTAAAATCTCTTGTGGCAGCAGAAGATATTCCTAAGTTTATACGTTCAGATATTCGCACTCTAACAGCAATCTTCAATGGAATTTCCAAGTCTAGTAGTGTCTCTCTTGCAACGTCTGTTGATTTGCCAACACCCACAATACAATACTATTACCAAACAGAATAACCCCAATATCATTAACCAACAAGTATACCACTCTTTGCTGTTGCAGCTCAAATTTGTGCCCCTAACATCTTCGACCAAGTCTGACTTGTTTCTATTGAAAGTTTGATCGAGAGTAGGTACATGTCTATTTTTATGATAGTGCTCCTGCCTCTCACTAATGCCTGCAAAAGTATGGAATCAGAGTCATCATATAAATTGACCATAGGAACATCACCTAGTTCTGCTTTCATAATCAAAAGGCCAACACATGTATTTGTATCAATGCGTAACATTTCGCTGAGCCTTAGCGCTATTAAATTTTTCTATTTTGAGCCGATTATTTTTAGATCACTCTTGGACGACAACAAGTGTGATATTGCATGAAAATCGAAGAAATAGCTACAAACCTATGTTGATGCATTACCCCATAAACACAAAGCAAGAACACAGCAGATCAATAACTGTGGAATTTACAGCAACGAATCAACTCAACTACGTGAAAAATCTTCTTTGATAGAGCTGGAGTCTTGCAATATAGACGATTTTGGAGATAATGCGCCATTATGAACTTTTATATTTTCGTTTGTGCTGGTGGGGCAAGTTGGACTTTGACCTTCCTTACTTCTACGTTGTGGCGATAAGAAAGAGAAGAGAATTTACGTTGTAACTATGCCTCTACATTCATACGAAGACTTTTTAGACCTTACAGTAAAGCAGTTGACTGATTATCTATCTGTCCTTGGATTAAATTCAAGTGGTCGTAAAGTTGAATTGGTAGCAAGGGCTTTTGCAGCAATGGAAATGAAAATTGAAATAGTTCAATCCACCCAAGAGCAACAAAAGCAGCTAGTTCATTCGTACCAGAAGAAGCTTGAAGAGTTTCAGTGAATCTCAACTTTTAATATATCCATTTGATATTGTAACTCCATGATTATCATGAAAACAAAAACTTTCAGCAAATGCACCATAGACGACTCGAGTTCACTTACATTTTAGCATTAGTATACATGATATGACATCTGAAAAGAGCATCCACTCTTAGCGAATTATGCAAGAGTGGGCCTGATCGTTAGCAAACATCATCGATAGCAAAGGGTCTGATGCTTTTTGAAACATTTCTGTAACCTACAAGGGGGACTCGAGCTAAATTCAGTGCAAACATTTTCTTCGCAAAAATATTCGGTAAAGAAATTTTGGTGAAGTTTCAGCCACATAGGTCATAAATTTCAGAGGAATTCATAAAAACTATGAAAAACGAAAATTCTGAATGAAGGAATTGATTTCCATAGTCTCCAAAAATTTCTATGAACTTTTGATTAAGGGAAAGTTCGGTGGGAAAAGCTGTAGATACTTTTGTTGCACTCATTTTATTTGCCAAGTTAGAATAGTTTCAATTTAGATAGCTGTAGATGATCAAGAATTTTTACAAGCTAAGTTGAGCTTTTGCTCGTCTGCAAATTTCTTGCATTGACATAGACTTAAGCTTTACCTAGGGGGCACAGTGGAATTGACTCTTGACAATCATATGCCTGTATGCAAATAAATTAATAGATAATATTTTAAACATTAATGCAAATATAAAAAATGCCAAGGACGTTGCCACGAGTTTGTACCTTGAAGAACCGATACCTTCGTTCTTTAACGTAGGATGATCCATTATAGCTAGGTCCAACAGGGGAGAAAAGTATTTGAATTTTACACTTTAAATTAGCTAACGAGGCATCTTTCAGATTACAGTTTTATTGAATAGTACAGTACATCTAAGAAAATTCTACAATTAATATTATATCAGCGAGAAAAATAAATTTGGTAAATGAAACATGTAACAGAAAATATACTGCATTGTATTACTATATTGCAGTGGAGAATATACTGTATTCTAGAATTGTATTTTATTGAAGAATATGCTGTAATGTACTATTGTATTGTAGTGGATAATATATTGTACTGTAGCTTTGTATTGTATTTTATGGAAGAATATACCGTATAGTACTTTTAGTACTTTTGTATTGTAGCAGAGAATATATTGTACTGTAGCTCTGTATTGTATTAATAAAGAATATGCTGTAATTTAACCCATTGTATAGTAGCATTGTATCGTACTAGAGGGTACACTATATTGTACTACTGAAGTGTGGTAGACAGAATATTGCAGTGTACCATTGTATTGTAGTAGAGAATATGTTTTTTGTAGTAAGTTAGGTTTCAGTCAGGTACCGGAGTGGGTTTGAATTGGGGAGGGTATGAAAACGCTTCCAGGGACAATTTGGGGGAGGCATGAAACTTTTCAGCACAGTTTTTATGGGGTATGAATTCCTCTAACGAAAATGTTGTAGAAAGTCAAATCCAAGTTTTGCAGAAGTCTATTCACTGCAATATTTATATTAGACCAACTTTAGATAAGATTATTATTATTATCATTATATATTTCTAGTTGTCACATTGTTCTCCATAATAAAAATCCATAAAATGTTGCAAAGTTTCTTTGCTTTAAGTTTTCTGTGGTAAGATGTTTCTTTGCGGTGTTCCTATTCGCTTTCATTGGAGCTGTTTGTTCAAATAAGGCTTTAAGCTAAAAATAAGCCTCTTCGTGAAACTTTTCTTTGCCTCTTAAAAAGAAATCTCACAAAGATCAATATTGCTTCCTGCAGGTTTTTCTTGCACTACTTCTTAGCAAGGAATTTTGGAGAATGCATTTTCCATAGGTGATCTTTTCTATTCGATTAAAGTAAAGTGGCGATGAAGAAAGCTACCTTGAAGTGATTTCAGAAAACTTGTATCAAGACTTAACTATGTAGATAATAACTGGGGTGCTTGAAAGTTTTTGCTCATTTCTTGTTTCTCGGACAAGAATGGAAGGGGTATAAAGCTTTTTGAGCATTTTGTAAATTCTAGCCCGCCCCTGTACCCAGAGTTATAAATGACTGACCCCTTACGATGTAAAAGGATTTGGAAAAGTTGTTAAATGAAAGTGCTTGAAAATGAGTTTTTTGTAATACTGTTTTGTAGTGTAGAATACTTTGAACTGAAGGATTGCATTGTAGTGGATATTATACATTGTATTCCTTCTAAAAAGTTTATGCATTGGAATCACAAGCTATGTAGTTCTCATGATACACTGAAGAATTTGCTAAAATAATGATCACTGGGAAAATTATTGTCTTGCAACGCATGTGATGTAATGTGTTGCAGTGCTGAATTGCAGTGGAGCACATTCTGTAGTGTAGTCGAAAATAAGTAAACAGACCACCCCCACAAACTCACGTTAGGAACGAGCCTGCTAAAAGACACGTTAAGGAATAACGAGAAATTCAAATCAAATTGGAAGCTAACATGTGACACTATAACAGTCCCATGCGTTTGAAAAGTGATCGATAATAGAAATCTTCCTAAAAGTGTACGAGTATAAAAAATATATCTAATTTTAGTATTTAACAAACACCAATTTATGCAATGATAAAATAGTTTTCTGCAATGAGAACCAGAGTGTGCAATAATAAAACCACTTAGCCTCTAAACGTGTGGGCACATAACATTTGTATCAAACATTCCTTTCATTTTGATATCAATTGCGATATCAATAGCAATCACCAATCAATGTTTGAAATCAATTGCGATATCAATAGTAATCAATAATCAACGTTTGATATTAACTGCGGTATCAATAGCAATCACTAATCAATGCTCATTCGCTTAGCTTTGCAGAAACCTGGTGCCACTCACATTACAATTTGCGTGTGAAAGTAAAGGCTGTGACAGAAAAGTTTTTTTAAGAATCCCCCCCCCCCAATACCCCGTATTTTCAGCTCAATACTCTGTAAATGTAGAGTGATAAATGCTCCTTGCAAATGGCCATAGCTAAAGCAATGTGCTAAGGGCATGCTTTGACTGGATATGCAAAAGCTCACACTGATTATTATTATAAGCATGTCTAGTAAAAATGAATTTGTTCTGGTGTCTGTTATGATTTGACACAGGCTTCGTTGCCACGAACATTAACATAAGCCTAGTTTCGAGCTTAACTCTTGTCCCGTTGTTGTTTTCCTTCTCTGCATGGTCAGTTTTCTGAGTTAAAAGTTATACAAACGCCGCGTATCTTTTAGTCTTATTCCTGACATAAGTGCAACGAGAAACATAACAGTGTAGGTATGATTTTGTATTGTTTGATTGGAGAGAATGTGTAATTAGCTGTAAGGAAGATGACTTCTTCGAAAGTGCAACTAGTTTTTAGAGCTGAAATTTTTGAGTTTTAGTGCCTATTGATATCAGATGACATGATCTAAAAGCTACTTGCATTTTCGAAGCAGTCATCTTTCCTTTAAAAGCACTTTGCAACGTGACACTTTGCTTCAGAATTACAAGCAGAGAAAATCTGCTCATTATGTCGAAATATTAAATATGAAGTTGTAAAACTGAGCTTTTGATATGCAAAAACCTAGACGACCTTCCAAAATTGTGGCAAGAACACTGAAATACATAGATTACCAAAGGAAATCTATGCAAATTAAATTAAAGAGATGATGGGCTTGCTTGAAAAATGGAATTTTAAATGTATGTAAGTTACAGACTTTCATAGGTCTCAGAGATACAGTACTGAACTCTCTCAACTTCTTGAGCAGCCGAGTACTGCTTTCTTATAAAAATTGTGATGGACTTTTGAGCTCACTAAATCTTTGAATTAGGCTCGTCGGATCAGGCCCTAGGATCCTTTGTCCCCCATCCTATAAACAAAGCTTTAATATTGACTTATCAAGGAGATGGCCAGCTGTTATGTCCTGCTTACAAACATTTCTTATTTGCTTTCAATATGTTGGAACTGGGCTCATTTTAGTTTTCGCAAATAAATATTTTAATGGACTTAAAGTACAACAATACCTATTCAAACTAAAGCCCTGTAGTATGTTCATTGTAGTGGTTTAGAAAGGCATTTCCATTCAGAAATCGACAGATGCAATCGTCAAGGAGAATTACTCCATCACCATGACGAAAGTTTAGATAAGATCAATTAAGTATTTGATTGGAGCTGACTAATTAGGAAGGATCGGTTAATAAGATCTTTGCCTTCTTAAGCGTTTTTGCAGAAAATAGAGTAGGATCAAGCATAGCGAAACTAACAAGCTGTGTCGAAAAATGACAATTCTGCTTCTAAACGAAGCTAATATACATGTATAGTTGACATCAATAACTTGAAATCTCATGTAAAATCGAACGGCATATCTATATGAGACCTAAGCACATGGGGTGCAACTATTAAAGGAGAAGTGAGAACACCCAACAAATGTAACAATAGATGGGACAAGGGAAAATCGCAACATTTGCTAATGGAGATTGGAGAATGTACTAAAGTTTAAAAGGAGAAGGGAGACTAAGACCCCTGTTCTACCACATATCCTGAGTTATCAGCATGGTAAGATATGGTGGCCAGTTCCTTTTCTCACTGCCTTTAAATCTACAGTGTTGCCACTAGGCACCCATTTGCTGCTGGGCGGACAGTGAGCGAGCATCTCAACTATGATCCGAAGGCTCTGCTCGAACCCACGATGTTCCGCTCAGCAGTCAAGTGCTCTAACCACTGGGCCAATCGTCTTTCCTACCCCTCGGTAAGCAAGGGGAACTGAAAACTCGCTCGAGGTAGTGAATATTCTAGTTCTTGCACATGTCATATGAGACGGAGACTAATATGAGATCGAGCTGTTTTCAATGGGCAGTTGGCATAACGCTACTGTAGAATATCAATAGTCTTCTGTGAGACCTCAGTGTTTGAACATACATACGTTGTTTTGAAAGTGTTTTATACGAAAGTAGTACCCAGCCACCCAAAAAGTTAAGACCGTTCAGTGCTGGAATTCTGAGACCCAAGAAAAGTGATAAGTTGTATACATTTCAAAGTCAAATATTCACGAAAGACTGTCATCGGGTTTCCTTAATTTGTGTGGATTTCTTGTGGTACCCTTTGTATTAGAGTGCTGTTATGCTTGTTTTGTGCCTATCTATCTGTGCGACACAGTAGTGTTACGTACATACATTACACGTTTTTTGCTATAAGACAAAAGTAGCTTATAAGAGAGCCGTACTCGGCTATTCAAAAGGTTAAGAAAGCTCATTAATGGATTTCTGAGAGATAGGAAAGTTGATAAGTTGATACATACTTGAAATACGCATTTTCACGCAAGCAGCCCATCTTCCTTTTTGTATAATTTGCTTAGATTTCGTATGAAAATCTATGTATTTCAGTGTTCTGTGTATGTAGTGCCTGTCTGTCTGCGTAACACTATAGTGGTACAAAAACTCGAATATTCTCGTTAAAAAAGTCTTAAGAAAGTTTCAGTACTGAAATCATTAAAAAAGGTTTCCGCATTGGGCGAAAAAAATTTTCCTGTAGAGAAATGTGTATTATTGATAAGAAAATCTCAAGAAATCCTCAGTAATATCCCCCCCCCCCCCAATAGTGGCAGGCAAGCTATAGTTCTACCAATAATTATTATTGCCGTTGTATCGATCAGCGTACTTTTAATATTACTAATGTGTATAATTTCCAATTTACAGTACAGAGAATCTTAATGATGCTAGCAGTTATCATTGCCACGTTATCGATCAGAGTAACTTAAAGTTACTAACAATTATCATAGGCATGATACCAACCAGACTGCCTTAATATTACTAGCAAATACTATTGCCATTTTGATCAACCAAAGTATCTTGTTGTAACTAACTATTATCATTGCCACTAAACTGACCAATGTACCTCAAAATACACGCCTTTTCTAGTAAGGAACCATTTTATAAGGAACCTACATGTAGAATGCCAAAATATTTAAAGAGCATATACTACTAATGGAAAATTCTCTAAGGAACTTTTCAATTTGAAAAGTTTTTATAACACCAAACAATCAAGAATAAGGAAGCTGGTCCCATTCATTTGCAGCCAAAACCCCATAGATTGTTTGCTGTTCTTGAATCCTTCATTTTACATTGACCTTACGTCACAGCAAAGGTTAAAAGCAAAATCCAGGATTTCAACGTTTTACATGTGTCTGTACCATTCTTATCGTACTAATTGTGCGCTGAAAATTAAGGAACTGATAATGGATGTTTTGTTCTACAATCTTATTATTTGGAGGTCCAAAAGCATTTGAACTTTTGGAACTAGGCGTTGCACTAGGTTCGTTATAAAAAGCGTGTACTGATAATGATAACCTTTTTTGCCAATCGTGTTACCTTACAAGTGTTATGAATTTACTGACTATTCTACAGATTTACCGGCCATTTATCAAAACATGGGTAATGTGAGACCCTCATACCCCCGGAAGGTAAGCACCCATCTACTTTATAGGGGCTTAAGCGACAGCGAAAAGTTCCTAAAAGTGAATATCAAGAAGATGAGGAAAAGAGAAGATTAGAAACGCACTGCTATTATGCTGATTCTTTCATGAGCAGGTGAAAACATTTCAATATGTTTATGAGTCAATTCACGATGGACTCAATAAGTATTAATGACTTCATCACGTCTGAATCTTGTTTAGCCCGACCGTGTCTTGAAAATTTCACATTCCACATTTTCAAAGAAAAAGGCTAAAACAAACAATATTTGTTATGTTCATAAACAAATTGTACTTTTTGGGCGCAGGTATGCATTTTAAAAGAAGTTGCTTATATGAGAATCCGTCTCTTACCCACAAATTTTTAACTCTGAAATTATTGAAATAATCAAATTGCTAAGATTGACCACAAATTAACAGCTAACAGAAAATCCCCATTAAATGAGCCTTTACTCGAGAAATGCGATGCCAGGCATTAATTCTGGAGAAAGGAAATTCTTTCTCTCCAGATAAAAAATGAACCGCAGACAGAAAGGCCGATTAACAACACTGTTCTTTTTCATAAGAAACAGGTTTAAAAGAAACCTGGTACTAAATACCATCAAATTTAAGAAACTGTTAGAACCACAATGAAACAGTTAAGAAACTATAGAACTTTCTGTGCCATCTTTCACTATTTCCGAAACCCGTTACTTCACGGATTTAGCAAGTTTTCTTTACAAGTATGTTTTATGTGCTAAGCTTTATAGGCACTACAAAGGCAATGTTTTCCATTTTGCTTTTGTTATCATTTAAATTCTTTTCATTGACTTAAGAAACTTTACGAAACTTTTAGAAATAAAATATGACCAAAAATTCTTTTACTGCTAGGCCTTGAGCCAGGCTTCGTATATACAAAAGCCCGTGTAGACGAGTTTTATATATAAGAAACCTGGCTCAAGGCCTAGCAGTAAAGGAATTTTGATTTTCTACAGTGTTTGGTATATTTGTAAAGTCCTATTAAACTGGCAGTCTTGGCTTAATAAATACTTTCTTGAGCTATGAATTAGGTGTAGCTAGTCTATTAAACGTACTTATAGCAAACAGAAGCTCAAATAATTTAAGGCAGATTACTTAAGACAAAGTCTCTCAGGAACCTTTGAAGTTCGTGAACTTTTTTTCACTGCAACCATTCAGGAATTAGGAAGCCACTCCGATTCATTTCATGTAGCAACTGCTTTTTAATAGCAAGTCATAGTAGCAGTCCAAATAAAAGACTTTCATATGCTATTCATAATAAGGAACTTTTAACGAACTACCTGTATGTATAGACAACAGACTTTGGAAGAAATTTTAACGTACATTTTTTAGATAAGAAACAAACTTTCTTCTTCCCTATCTGGATGTTTCTTAAGTGTATCTAAAAATTCTTGAAATTTCCTACAGCAGAAAGGCTACATTGAGACAAGAAATTGAATTTTTACCTAAAAACATTTGAGAGACGGACGCTGTTTGTACTATGTTTCCAGTTCAAGTAAAAATTTTATCGCAAAAACAGATTTTTCAAGTTTGCTTTTGAACTCAGCCTGTGCTCCGTAAATGGTTTTTAATTTTTGCTTCATTTGAGTCTAATGTTTCTTATAAAGCAAAAAATGTTTTGCACAATGAAGTCAACAGAGGACCGAACATGAGAAACGTTGAGAACTAGACCTTTAGCTTGCTTTATTTTATAAAAAAAGTTGATTATAGCGTCAATTTTAGCCTACTGTTTCCGATTCATTTCACAGATGAAGGCAAGGAAAGCCCTGGCGGCAAATACGTGTGATAATAAGACATACCTCTAAGCACTGCAGAAGCATTTACCGTGATGTAGTCACAGATAAAGCTCAAGTGAACCAACCAGAAGATGCACTTTTGAGCTATGAGCTGAGTGGAGTCTTTCGGTTTCATCATTTCCAAAATTGAGCAGGACTTCTGTTCTCACATGAAGCTCATCTTGCATTGGTTACCAAACGGGTAGCCAGGTTATTAGACGTTAAACTCGATGATGCAGTGACAAGATCTAAGAAAATTCACGCTTTTCCTCTATCAGTTCAACCTAACAGACAGTTAAAGCGCTTTAGTCATAACAAACGGTTTCAAAAATAAGGTAGAATAGCTTTTAAGCAGGGATAGCTTTGACGGGGGTAACCTATAACTATAGGTATATTGATGATACTGAGCGAAATTATCAAGTGAGATCCCTGAAATGTTGCGGCATTTCATCGCTCTGTTCTTTACAACAAAATAAGCGTTAAGTGCTAGAAATGTCTTAAATATTGAATAAACGTTTGCTTTATAAGATACACGATTTTTTAAAAGGAGCCACTTTATAAGGAATCTACATGTAGAATGCCAAAATATTTAAAGAGCTTATACTAATAAAGGAAAATTTCCTAAGGAACTTTTCAATTTGAAAAGTTTTTATAACAGAAAGCAATCAAGAATCAGGGGGCTGGTTCCATTCGTTTGCAGCCAAAATTCGCATAGATTACTTGCTATACTTTTATCAAAGTGCTTCAATGAGTATGACTTATTTAGATTTTTGCATTATGCTTTAACGTTTATAAAACTTACTTCCTACCTTCTTTGTGTGTTTGGTTGTAAGTTATAGCCAAAACTAAAAGGAAACTCCAGAATTTCAATGTTCTACTTGACTTGTGTTAATAGTCTAATATTATAAGTATGTAACTTATCAACTTTCTAAGGCCTCAGAAATCAGGCACTGAACTGTCTTAACATTTAGAATAATTTAGAACTGTTTTCCTACAAAAGCAAAGAAAGAGATCTATGAGAAAACTAATACTAGGCACCATCAAATTTAAGAATTTTTAGAGCTACAAGGAATGAGCTAACAAACTATATAACTTTCTGAGCAATCTTTCACAGTTTCGGAAACCTCTTTTTTCCTCTACAGATCTAAAAAGTTTCCACTTCAGTATATTTCATGTGCCAAGCCTTATGGGCACTATTAAAAACAATGTTTTCCATTTTCCTGTAGGTATCACTCAAATCCTTGTCATTGTCTTAAGAAACTTCTAGAACTAAAATTAAAAATTAGAAAATTTATACTACTAGGCCATTTGCCAGGTTTCTTATAAAAAAACGTGTAGCTGAATTTGATGTCAAAAGTACTGTATGTCCATATGAAAGTTAGACATCCTGAGACAAAAATTCAGCTATTACGCAAGACTTCGACAAGAAACTCTCTACAACTAACGAGATGAAGTATAGACACGGTACGCAGTTTTGCATAAGAAGTGAGCATATAAGAAACATGAACTCAAATCAGTCGAAAACTAGGAGGCAGTTGCGAAACAAATGCAGGCCGAACTGTATCAATCCTGTATAACTTTGACAAACTCATCCTTTATTAAGATACTTGACTTAATACCCTCTGTAACATGGACAGCAGGGTTCAATCTCATACTTTTTACTTAATCATCTAAGTCCATTTAACAAAATTCGACCAGTTTTGCCGTTCAGAATGGAACGTTATTCTCACCTGTAAAGACAGTTTTTACCAAATCTTGCTTACACTCAAGCAAACAAATTAAAAATTGTTTTTAAATGTTTTGGCTATTGCTTAAATACAAGGCTTTTGTTTCTAGTTAGGTGGCCGGGAGGGACGAATTCTTTAAAACTATACCCGCATCATTTACAACACTTCAGAACAAAGGCGACCCTGGTCATTGACAATCTCAAATTGTTTTTTGAGCACTCCACGAACTTGCTCGCAAGAGTAACGACATTTTCTTCCGTATAAGCCAACAATACTGTCAGATGTTTAATTGGAATTGCACCCCAAAGAGTTATTCTATTCAATACCAAAGCTTCAGGTGAAAGAGCAAGTCATAAGTATATCACAAAACATAGCGGAATCTCAAAAAGACTACGGACAGGTGATGCAATTCTATCAGATAAGGGGTTTTCATATTGAAGAAAATACTGCTGTATTGTGCTGATACAAAGTACTATAAATGACTTATGGGAAATAGCGGATTGCTGAATTTTTCATTGAAAGTAGAAGAAACTTATCAACTAATGAACTTTTATCAAATTGTATCTTTTCTCTGCTTCCAGTTACCTTTCAAACTAGCCATGATAATATATCTGCGAAACCTAAAGCCAAGCGTTATGGGGGGCATTAAATAAGGCTAGTTATTGAAATTATAGGTGAAAATCGCAGCTTTTTAATGAATTACGGGAAGTCCGTTTCGTGAACCTGCACGCTTGTTTGTTCAAGGAAACACTTTATAAGGAACCTACATGTAGAGTGCCAAAATATTTAAGGAACTTATACTACTAATGGAAAATTACTTAAGGAACTTTTCAATTTGAACGATTTGTTCAACACCAAACAATCAAGAATAAGGAAGCTGGTTCCATCCATTTGCAGCCAAAACCCCATAAAACGCATGTATTTGAAATATTGAAATTCCGATTTGAATTTCAGATCCAATTCGAAACGTAATTGTATACATACTTCACAGAACCTGAGCATTCTGTTTTTCATCTCAAAGTTGCCTGTGGGGTTGGTGTTGTTGGAAAACTGGAAGAAACACTCAAGGCAAAGGAAAATTCCCTGAGGAACTCTTCAATTTGAACAATTTCTATAACACCAAACAATCAAGAATTAGGAAGCTGGTTCCATTTACTTGCAGCCAAAACCCACATAGA